>JAWWNH010000066.1:12982500-13397500 GCA_034641385.1 Darevskia mixta
GGTGTTGGTTAAAAGAAAACACCAACCCATACATACAGAGAAGACTATCAAATACTTTTCCAGTAAGTATTTAGTCTGACCTTGATCGTGTTAACGCTAGCATCAGAACCAAAATATTTCATTCTTGGAATCCTATGTCCTTTGCCTCTGATATTTAGTGTTCCTATGCAGTCATTAGTTCATATAAGTTTCCATTACTGCCCCCACCACCCCTCTGTTGCTAATTTGAATGGTGACAGACTAATCTGGCAAGAGATAGGCGAATGCAACTTGTTTAAAATTAAAAGATAATTTCTAGCTGTGGTGGCAGAATGCTGCCAACGCTATCCCAGGCCATCTCATTCAGAATGTCTCTGAGGAAAGGCAAGGCAGCAAGGCAGATACAATGGGAAGGCGGAAGGAGAGAGCCTGCTTAAAGGTAAAGGTAAAGGGACCCCTGACCATCAGGTCCAGTCGTGTCCGACTCTGGGGTTGCGCGCTCATCTCGCTCTATAGGCCAAGGGAGCCGGCGTTTGTCCGCAGACACCTTCTGGATCATGTGGCCAGCATGACAAAGCTGCTTCTGGCGAACCAGAGCAGCGCACGGAAACGCCGTTTACCTTCCCGCCAGAGCGGTACCTATTTATCTACTTGCACTTTGACGTGCTTTCGAACTGCTAGGTTGGCAGGAGCTGGGACCGAGCAACGGGAGCTCACCCCGTCACAGGGATTCGAACCACCAACCTTCTGATCAGCAAGCCCTAGACTCTGTGGTTTAACCCACAGCGCCACCTGGGTCCTGCTTATGTGGTGGCAAAATACTTTAAAAGGTGGGGAATAAGAATGAGGGAGAGGAGGGGGGATGAGGTCAGGGGGAAAGGAGGAAAGAGGAGCAGAGATGGCCAAACCAACCTATTTGGGCAGCACAATGTCTGAGTGACGCCAGCCTTGTATCTGAAGCAAAACCAAAATGGTTTCCCTTTTGCTAGGACAAACACTTAGACAAGGCTTGATACACCATTCAGACACTAATTCTCCCCCTTGCCCACTGCTCAGAATGCTGCCTGAAATAAGTTGCTTTATTCTGTCACATGGCGGGGCCAGTCCTGTAGGGTGGAGCTATGCAAATGAAGATGTAGGTCTGTACCTGTGGTGGGAAACCTTTGACCTTCCAGGTGCTTTTGGACTCCAACTTCTACCAACCCCAGCCAGCATGGACCAATGACCAAGGATGAGTCCATCAGCCTCTGAACAGGTGACCCACTGTTGGTCTACACAGAGATGGGCAGGCTAGTCAGCCTGCAAACTCTGCATTCAAACGCTGCGTTCAAACCTTGCACCCTCCCTCTCATAATGTCGATGAACAGATGGTGAATGAGGTTTGCTGAGGAATGATAAAGTCCACTCCAGATTATTTCATTTCAATTTTTTCCCCACATTCATCACTGAGCTTAAAGTTCCAGTATAACGTTACGGGAGTGCAGAAAACATGTAATCGACTTTCATCACTCCTCAACTCCCACCAAGGTCACTGAGGAGTTTCACAATTAGATTCAGTGGGAGCAGTGTAGAGACAACACTGATTTCCCCTCCTTGAAGAATGATTTTATAAATCCTTGCCATAACACCAGCAGACACATTCTGGTGGAAATAGCAAAGATTAGTAGAAAGAAATTCATTGAATTTGAAGGAGTTTGCAAAAATCCAGTTACATTTTTAGATGGAGTCCTATTTCGATGGCCAACACTTTGTCATTTTGTACCTGCTATCCAATAAGATAAGCAAGTTAGAAGAAAATGAAACAGATGGCAACAGGTAGTTAATGCTAGTATCAAGATTTGGTTTAAAATACAGTATGCAACATACAGCAAAAACAAAAGAAGTTGGAGCAAAGCTTCAGAATATTTTTTTTTTGTCAACAGTAAAGAAAATACAAAAATAAATTCTTGGCTGAAAGCTTAAAAGGATAGGTTTGGAATGTTATCTGAAAGTACATTACAATCTCTGAGTTTGTAGGCAATGCTCCGATAAAGCACTTTGTTTATATATTACCCACAGCCATGTAAAATGGCTTGCCTAATTGATGTGCTAGCAATATTTATCTTAGGTTCTGAGGACTGATATATCAGTTTAATTAGTCAGTTGCTTTCTCGTCATCCAGTCTGCTAACTTGCAGAATTTACACACAAGCATAATTGTCTGGGTGTTAAGAATTCACAACTGGATTTCCCAACTACCTTGCTGAGACACAGGGAGAAGTAGTACTGAGGCTACCACAAAATATTTCCTCCAGATGTACTGTTTATTGAGCATTTGCCCTGATTTGCTTGCACACAGCTTAGGCAGAGGTTAAGTGAGGTCTGGCCCTTACTGAACATTCATCCTGATCCATTTGCGGAGAAGTTATACGACAATAAGCATTCATCCTGATTTGTGGCTGTATGCAGTGGTTATATGTCTTCCCATTAATTGTTTATCCCACACTTTTTAGTGCATTTTCCATTCAGCTTATTAACCACAAATAGTCCTTTAAAGGGGAATTTGTTGTACCAGAGGTCTTTCAGCTAATTTAATTGTGTAAACCTAAATTCCCAACATGTGATTGAATCCCTCCTGCAAAATACTGACAGCCTGGGGGGTGACCCTGCTTTAGCCTGAGGTTGCCACACTCATATGATAGCCAAGTAGCAGTGTTGCTTCCACTTTTTGAGGCGCAATCTATCATAAGTGGACAGTCGCCTGAGATATCCTGCTGCCTGAGGCAAAGAATAAGATAGCACCCCCATTTCAGATAAATAAGCTGTTTAGATATGCAGCTGAATTTTATTTAGAGCAGCAAGCTAGTTTAGGGGACACAGGCAGGCTGTCTCCCAACACCTTACCACTATTCCCTGTTCTCCAGCATCTGCTACCCTCTGCACTTTGCCTAATGGTAGGGCTGGCCCTGTCAATGGGCCAACTCCTTGCTGCTCTCAGCACTGCCCATTCACTTTCCCTCTCCCTTTGGCCCCATGCACACTGCTGCCTAGATGCACAGATAGCGGTGGTGGTGGTTCCTCCTCCTCCTTGCTGTTGTCACTGCTTGATCACTTAATGAACACAGGCAGAGAGGCAGCAACAAGTAAGAGAGGGAATGTGATCAGATTGCTCCAGACATTGGCAGCAGGAGCAGACTGCAGTACAGTGGTACCTCGGGTTAAGTACGCTTCAGGTTAAGTACGCTTCAGGTTAAGAACGGACCTCCGGAACGAATTAAGTACTTAACCCGAGGTACCACTGTAATCTTTTGTAATGTGGCGCCTTGGGCAGGACCAAAATTTGGTGCCCCCAAATGGATCTTTTCAATTTTGCCCCCCACCTCCTTCCAACGGGGTCATTGGAGTGACCGAAGCTTCCTTCATGGATTTAAGTGCTAAATTCAAGTACTAACTACAGATAAGAATGCCTCAGTTAAAAATGAAGACCAGGCACTGATTCTGAAGGGGAAAGAAAATTTAGGAAGCAGTTGGTGCTCTCCCCTTCCCTAATACACAGTTGCGACATTAGTTTTTCCTAGTTTTCGCTGTTGGCATGACTGCACATTGCTGAACCAGTATGCCTCAGAAGGAGCGGTCTAATTTTTATGAACTTTTCAGTGGGGCTCTGTCTCACTGTGTACACATTATTTCTGGCAATAAAAGAGGCCTGTGATGACAGTGGAAGGGATTGCTGTTTGCAGGCATACACTGACCATTTTGAAGAAGTTCAGCCTTGTTTTCTCACTCTGTTCCTAAAAAATAAGCAGATTCTTGGAGATCAGAGAAGAGATGCAAAGTAACATTCCAAAATTGTGCAGTGGGGGAAAAAAAAGTTTTATATGCTTTTCTGGTGCTAAAACGTGTGGAAGACAGATGTGCCGCTAAAGGTAAAAAGATTAGGGCAATAACTGGAAGCAATAAATTTTCATTTTATATCCTAATCTCTTACATTGTGCTTATTATTCCCAACTGGAGGTGCGGAGCTCCACCAGTCAGTTATGGGATCATTGTGGGTGGGCAAGTACCCAACTTCCACAACACTATTGGGGAACAATGACATGCTAAAAGGGGCTAAATTCTGCTTGGCAGATTGAAGGTGTGCAACACTCTATTGCAGTATCCCTTTATGGAACATTTTGGGGGGTGTTATTCATTAATTAAATATACATATTGCCTTTTCCCAAAGACTTCAGGTCAGAGTACATATTCCAAGGTCTTTGTTCTTCTGTGTCCCACTCCACCCTCATTTTATCCTGAGAATACCCCTTTTCAAGCATTATGGAGGTAAAAGGGAACATTCATACAGTGGGGCTATGGGGCCATTGCTGCACAAATTCTCTGTGCCTTTTCCATGATGAAGGTTCCTTGCATTATTGAGAATCATTAAAACACTACTACATTGTGAGCCAGAATAATGGTAAATGGTGTTGATGTTGGAAGGGTGTGTCCTAAATGAGGGCATGGCTGGCTGGCGCTCCCAAAACAGAAGCACTTCTGCTAGGAGGTGAAGAATCGCTGCAACATTTTGGTGCCAGTCCCATTTTGTTCCATAAACAAATTGTGGCCGGCGTACATAGTTTTATCTCAGAGAATACTAAACAGGTTACCAATAGGCTAATTTTTCTGTGACACATAGGAGCCAACTCCTAGCGGCTGAGGGGACTTCAGCCCCTCCCAAAAAAATATTTCAGGGGTCCCGGGGTCCCTAAATTTGATGGGCACTGCTATTCAAATGGTGTGCATTCACGGTGTCTTGTGATCTCGATTATGTGGGGCAGGGCTTACCTGGGGCCCCTCAATATTTTATTCAAGTTGGCACCCCTTGTGTGACATACTGAGATTTTGGGTTCCACTGGGTGGAATTCAACACCATGCTAATTTGATCATTCCGTCCTCCCCACCCCACCCCTGTGCCCTGTCTTAGAGGTTTTCCTGATCCCCCAGAACTGACTAGGGCAGGGGTAGGCAACTTAAGGCCCGTGGGCCAGATGTGGCCCAATCGCCTTCTCAATCCAGCCCATGGATGGTCCGGGAATCAGCGTGTTTTTACATGAGTAGAATGTGTCCTTTTATTTAAAATGCATCTCTGGGCTATTTGTGGGGCATAGGAATTTGTTCATTCCCCCCCCCCAAAAAAATAGTCCGGCCACCACATGGTCTGAGGGACGGTGGACCAGCCCATGGCTGAAAAAGGTTGCTGACCCCTGGACTAGGGAGAGGAAAGCAGAGGCAAAGCCCCATTGCACTTGTACTGTTGGCTCCTCTAGTGTAACTATGGGTTGTATCCAGCCCATGGCCTCTTAACTGGTTCATTCATGTTTTGTTTCGTTTTTGCTTAGCTAAACATAGAACCCTTGGATTCAACAGCAATTGAATTAAAGGAATTTGGCTTTGTATCCAGTGTGAAGCATTACTAGTGAGCTCACTGTTTTAATAGAAATCCAGGGCTAACACAGATTTCCTGTGTCCTTCCAGGTGCCCACATTTTCCTTTTCCAAGAGATAATGATAAAGCTCATTATGTCTGCTTTCAGAGAGGCCCCCTGCTTGTGAGGGAAATATGTAATGTAAAAGTATACAGTGCATTGCACTGCCTGCCACAGTCCCATAGCCTCTGGTTATCCTGTTTAAGTTGCACTGGAACATACATTTATCTGAAGCTGAGTAATTTTATAGATCCATAAAACCTACATTTCCCCTTGTGTTCTCCACCCCCCCCCTTTTAAGTTGGACACTCAAAGCAAAGCTAAAACCCTAAAATAAATCTTCAAATGCTGCAGAAGGCCGAGCACAGCTTTATTACATATCTCTGCAATTAGAACTAATTTACTGCCTCGAGAGCAGTAAAATGTGCAAGCTACTTCTTGGATAAATATACCTGTGTAGGACAAGCAGAGCTTCTCTGTAAATGTTATCTCCTTGCATTCAACAAGTACCAAGGTCATTCTTACTGCTACATACCGGAGAACATTTAATTAATGGCCCTGCAGCTGGCGGTACCACCTTGGCTCCTTCATCTAGGCTGTTTTTCTATGTTTTTCTGGTTCATATGAACGGACTTGGATAACGTCCCATCGCTTATTTCCCCCACAAATGTCTCTCCCCGCCCCTTCCTGCTGCTTGAAAGTACAAAACATACTTTAGTAGCCTCTTTGCTGGAAGAATGTCAGCAGTTCACAGAAATAAGAGGAAAAAGTTGTGTCTGTTTCTATTAATATCCGTTTATAAAAAGCAACACGTTGTGTATACGGAAGTGCAAGTATACCCATTAGCTCAGCTTGGTCTCCAAGCTTGTAGTTGTATATACGCACAGCAAGGATGGGAAAGCTTTTTCGGCCTGGGGACTGCATTCCCTTCTTTGTAACCTTCCAGAGGCAGCATCCTACGGGTAGGTAGGGTCAGAGGTAAAAGTGGGTGGAGCAACAAAATGGGTGGAAAGCCAGTGTGGAATAATGGTTAAGATGTTGGACAATGACCCGAGAGACCAGGGTTTGAACCCCCACTCAGCCATGAAGCTCACTGGGTGACATTGGGCCATTCACCATCTCATACCCTGCCTCACAGAACCATGTGCGGTGCCTTGAGCTCGTTGGAAGATAAAGGTGGTATATAAATGAAATATATAAATAAATATGAATGTTATCGCACGGTTGGGCAGTTTCTACACCCACTCACTCCCCTCACTAGCATCCTTCCAGTCAACTAAGAGACATTACCAGAGTTCAAGGACACATTCCAGCCAGGCAGAAACATTCATGGAGGCTGCAAAGCCAGGCTGATAAGGATGTGGTCTGGGGAGAGTAAGAATGGTCAGATAAAGAGGCCTGAATTTCAGGAGAGATTAATTTGACCCTAGGGCTTGGTGTTCCCTATCCCTGAAGCACAGGGTCCAAGTTACTGAATTGTATTGTCCTGAGAGAAGAGAAGAACCCAGGGGTCACTGTATGGAGAGCAACTACACCACTGAATGACCACTGTGGTGCAGAAGACTGGAGCAAGTGAGGCCAGGCACAGCCAATTATCTTACCCTCTCCATCTGGGTAGCTGTGCAGATTGGGCTCAGATGGCATGGTGACCAGAGGCAGACTCTTCTTATCCTTACTCCACCTGTCTACTGCTGAACTGTCTTAAAAGGTGAGAAGCAAAAAAGCAGTGACTGCACAGAGAAAAAGAAAGCAGGGCCACGAGGCGTCAGGGGGCCTATGGCTATGATGGGAGCCTTGGCAGCTGCCCAACAATGCTAAGCCCAAGCTATAAGTGCACATACTTGGCAGTAGGTTTCGGTCTCTTTGGCTGACCTTGCTTCTGTTAGGATCAGAGGTAATCATTCCGTATTTTGATATTTGGGTGGCAAGTGATTTCGGTTCAGCTATGGAGTCTATAAAAAACGCTCTGTTTTGAGGCTAAAAGCACCTTGGACAAAGAGTGGTTTGTATCAGGTCTGTAGCACTGAGGTAAGGAATGAGGTCCTCAACTGGACCCCTTCTGAGCTGCTTTTTGTGACAGAAAAATAAATGGGGATTTCTGTTCATTCATGTTATTCAATACCTTTTAAAATCGACTGCATCCTGCCATCCCAAAAGGTTCAAGGCAGCTAGCAAATAAAATACAGAGACTATCTATTGATAAAAAATATGATGAAAATACAATCAAGGTGCTTCATCCTGATTTGCTTGCACAAATCTCTCCCGCAAAATACTGACAGCCTGGAGGCCTAAAACACAGGAAGCGTCATCATTTAAAAGAAGAATCAGAGCAGCCAGTGCTTTTTTCTGAAGAAATGTTTAGGGGTACTCTCAATTTGACTCAGGAAAACCACCATTTTATACTTCAAATTGGGGGGAATAAATACAGTAAGTGGACAACAGTACAAAGATTCACAAAATGTTTAGGGGTATGTGTACCCCTGCGTCCCCCCAGAAAAAAGCACCGAGAGCAACAAAAAACATGGGGTAGAGGTAGAGACTTGCTCCACTAAATGGTGCCTCTGCTTAAAATCATACCCTGACCCCTTTCAGTTTTAGAGATGGATGTGCACATAATTAAATTCAATGATTAAAATAAAAACCTGCCCATTTAAGGCCAGAGTTAAGGCTATCTCCCAGTGGTTGAAGTTCCAGAAGCCAGGGAACTGGAAGCCTAGGCTGATGTCTTAACAGGTGTGTCCTGTGATCAGCAGTGACCTTGTGCAATGCCACAATTTGCACTTGGTTAGAATTAACCTTCCATGAACCCTGAAGTGCCTTCTGATATGACTCTACCATTTAATGGGGTGCATAGTTTTTGGCTAGGTATGTCATTTCCCACACAATTCTTGACATGGCATGAAGAGCTCCCTGATACTCAAACTAGAGTCTAAAGAAATCTTTGTCATTGGCCCCTGTCATATAAAGGCTACAATTCAAGTCACATAATCACTACCGGTATTACCACCACCCCAGTCCAAAGGTGTCCCTCTATCAACTTTTTTTGTTTTGCCTTTAGATAACAGTATGGTAGATCATGGCCACTGCTCCCATCACCTCCTGGCAAATAGAAGGGGAAGAAATGGAGGCAGTGAGAGATTTCACTTTCTTGGGTTCCATGATCACTGCAGATGGTGACAGCAGTCACGAAATTAAAAGACGCCTGCTTCTTGGGAGGAAAGCAATGACAAACCTAGACAGCATCTTAAAAAGCAAAGACATCACCTTGCCGACAAAGGTCCGTATAGTTAAAGCTATGGTTTTCCCAGTAGTAATGTACGGAAGTGAGAGCCGGACCATAAAGAAGGCTGATCGCCAAAGAATTGATGCTTTTGAATTATGGTGCTGGAGGAGACTCTTGAGAGTCCCATGGACTGCAAGAAGATGAAACCTATCCATTCTTAAGGAAATCAGCCCGGAGTGCTCACTGGAAGGACAGATCCTGAAGCTGAGGCTCCAATACTTTGGCCACCTCATGAGAAGAGAAGACTCCCTGGAAAAGACCCTGATGTTGGGAAAGATGAAGGGCACAAGGAGAAGGGGACAACAGAAGACAAGATGGTTGGACAGTGTTCTCGAAGCTACCAACATGAGTCTGACCAAACTGCGGGAGGCAGTGGAAGACAGGAGTGCCTGGCGTGCTCTGGTCCATGGGGTCACGAAGAGTCGGACACGACTAAACAACTAAACAACAACATGGTAGATCTTATTCATATATTTTCCTGGGGAGGGATCACTATTAAATCTGAAAGTATATTTTGTGCATCTCATGTTACTGTGAAAGATTTGAGCAGCTAACCCCTATTCTATCTGCTAGTGTCTGTATTTTAAGGTGGGGAGTTGTATTGAAATCCACATCCATTGTTCTTGCTGCTTAATAATCCTAAAACTACTTGGAAGTACTTTTGTTTGAGAGACCTTTCAAGCAAAGCCAAGGCAGCAGATTAGAGATTTCCCCCCCTGTTTGTAGACAAAAATACATTAAAACAACCAAGGGAGCTATTACTCTTCCACATAATTATTTTTAATGTCTCCTTAGACATGTAGAAAATGCCTTTTCGCTCCTTGGGGAGAAGAGCTAAAAGGGGGGAAAGTCCTTTTTTTTGTTTTTACATTTTGCAGTGTGGCTTTTGTTAAATGTTGGTATGTATTCCCATTGTGCAACACTCACCCTAAAAGACTTAAAAAACATTTTAGGGTTCTAATGTCTAATAAAATAAATGGCAGAAATCCACAGCCACTGTTAGGTTATGATTTATTTATATACCACTTTTTGGCCCAAAGATTCCCAAAGCAGTGAGTAACACATTAATGCTAACGAGAGAGAGAATGAAAGTACAATAAACACAATAAATCAACCAAAACAGGATAAAATAGCACCATCGCCAAATACCCACCAATCACATTTGTGAGATGCATTCATGCTGTCATCACAGATGCAGCGTTTTCCATGAGAGAGTGCCCTAAAGGAGTGACACCAAGGGGAGAAGGCCCCTTGGTGTCACCCTCTTGCCCACTGAGGCCAGCCTACCAGCAGCAACCCACCACCAACAGCCTCCAAATAAATAGGCGTTTCCCCTGGGAACCACTTGAAGCTGTGCCAGAGTTCTTACTCTTCATAGGTGGGGCTAGCTGGCCAAACCCTCTGACTACCTGCCAACAGGCTAACATTCTGCAAGTGTGTGAAGCCTTTAAGACCTATGCAATGCTTTTGGGTCCTAAGTGGCTTACCAAAAAATTGGAAAAAATATTCATTAATACTATTATTATATATGTACAGATGTTAAAAACAGGAGCCATCCTAAAATTATCAAAATGGAGATCAAATCAACAGGGTTGGTTTTTTTAAAACAGCAAACAAACAAACAAAACAGTTTTGTTCAAGTATTAAGACCTGCCTGATTTTATTGATCTATCTCTGCTACGATGTATTTTTACTGTTTATGTTTTAAGAATGTATGTGTAAGCTGCGCAGAGATCTTCAGGTAAGGGATCACCATTAATAAACAGCTAGGATTGGATTGGAAGGGAGCCCAAGAAAATATATCCTTTGAAATCAAGGATGAGCAAATGAACAGAGCTATCAAGCAAGTTCAGAAAGAATGAAGCAGTCCTTCAAGTTCTTTGTTCAATATAGATGTTAATGTTCTGGGGGATGTGCAGTGTGTGCCAAGGTGAATCTGCCCAGGTACCAGTATACATATTTTGATGACAGAATGAGAACCTTTGCCCATAACCCAACATAGAGTTAGGTGAATTTTAGCTCATTGATCTCAATGTGCAGTATGTTAGGTTGTTTCTTGCTGCAGACCACCTTCCCACATACAGTAATAGGATGACCTCTCTTCAGACCAGTGCTGAAAAGTGATTACACAAATCAGACACAATTTCCAACGTTGTAGCTGCGTTTGTTTGCTTGTTTGTTTGTACCTCACATTTTCCCCTAACAGGACTCAAGGCGGCTTATGCTAAAAATAAGAACTGCTTAAAAACATAGAAAAAAACCAAAACAATTAAAGATTGATAGAATTAAAACTATGTACATATATGAAATCTATTAAAACCATATAAATAATTACAATAAAAACAGCATGGCATCAGCCTTTTCATTAAAAACAATCCCAAAAGGCTGTTGAAACAGGAAAGTCTTCAGCTGCCGGAGGAAGGACAAGAAGGAGGGAACCAGTCTAGCTTCTCTAGGCAGGGAGAAGGCCCTTGGTGTTAGTCTATTGCAGCAAAAATGTCCTTAAAGATGACCCAACTTATTATAGCAGAAATGTTCCTTGACAAGAGTCCACTTCATGAAGGACCTTTGCATCCTAAATCTTCACTTGGGGAAGGGCCTTGATCCCGGCATCTCTAGTGCTCATCTCCTTATCTTCCTGCAACTTATTTCTCATGGCCCAGCTGTCCTTCCCTTGACCCCTTTCTTGACCTCTTGCAACTCCTACTTCTCATGGTGAAAGTTGACCAGGAGGTGATAAGAGGCCAGGGAGTGTTTCCCAGCATTTGTTTAAGAACTGCAATTTGTTCAACACCTATCTTTCCTTCCATCCCTGTAAAATGGATGCAACAGGAGGACAGGGACAGGAACTTCTGAGATCAGTAATAGTGGAGGCACTGAGGTGCTTATAATTCACGAGTTCTTCCTCTGGTCCTGCCTGTTTTCCCCAGGCCAGGAAGGCTAAAATTTGGGAAAGAGCTGTTAGTTCAGCAAGGAAGCTGCTCTAGACAGGGAGCTGATACAGAAGCTGGAGAATCCACCTCTTCCTGGCACTCAGCATGGCCCAGGCACTTCTCTATCCTCCTAAGATAGCCTCAGATGCAGCTTTTGTAGCAGTTCTGGAACCCTGCCAGGCTCACCATGTCCCTTGCTCCTGTGGCCATGGGGGAGATTGGGATGTGGGTTGCCTGAGAGTATGAGGAAGAAATACAATTGTATGAACTGGGATCATGCTTTGGGTACTCCACTACCTTGGTCTTGCTGATCAGAGTTAAGTGCCAAGGCCAATCCTGCATGATGGAGACTTTAAAAAAAAACACCCACAATGTAGAGTTATTGCATGAAGGCATAATGAATAATGGAGGTAATTAAGGAACGGAAGGAGCTTGAGTAAGGAGAAGATCTGTTAGATTATGAATTCATTTCTTCAGGAACATGATGGAAGTCCCACAGTGTGGGAAACATAACATTCAATTTGACAAAGAGTTGAAATGTGTGCCACAGGGAACAATCCTGCATTGCCATGAGGGGCTTGACCTGCATGGCCTGGTCGCTCTTTTCCACTTTTTAATGACTGTGGATCCGGGATCACAGGGAATTAGCCCACTTGGTGTAGGAGACTGGTGTTAAGACCCCTTGACTGAATTTCCATGACTGATGCATTCTGGATGACAGATACAGATATGCTCTTCAAGGTCTGTATTTCCCTGTATATTAGAGCACTTTAAACTCTTTAAAGTGCTCAGATTTAATTAAGAGTCGGCTGTTTAACCACTGAGTTAATTTACACAGACAGAATATTACATTTCTTGCATATGCAAAGTGGGTAACAGAGTAGTAGTGGTAGCAGCAGCAGCAGCAGTAATTGGATCTTCAACAAAGTTTTTGCAGTGTATTATTCTCCCTTCAAAAAGGCATGGTCCTGTTCATGCTTCTAGACAGCCATTCACTCTGAGCAGGGCAAATTCTCCCAGATCCATCTTTGCTGATATTGAACACAATTACTACCAACTTCCTGTGTGTTGATGAACAACAATAATACTGATAGAGAGAGAGATAAATAGATGATAGAATAAAATAGAAATAGGGTTTGCTTGTTTTTATTCTACTGCTACATAAAGATAAATTAGAAACATGTTATGTTTCATATTCTTTGTCTGTCTGGAAAATTATAAGAAACTAGTTATATAGTCCATATATTCACATAACAGCAGTAAGAAGCAATTTGATTGCTGGGGCAAGGGATAGAATAAGGTCTGTCCATGTGGACTGAGAAAGGTTTACTATAGCAAAAGGCAGTTTAGGGAGCTCAAGTTTTGATAGGTGGGTAGGTATATGAGATATCATGTGTGTAGAAGGGAAAGTGCTTTTACAGTTTGAACACACACACACACACACACACACACACACACACACACACACACACACATTTTTGCCCAAATAGAATTTCAGTACAAGCTGCCAAATAAGGTATGATCGGAGTTGGATTTTATCCAAGGTCTGTTTTTCTTAATTATCATTATGAAAGAGACCCTACGGTCACAGGAATTAAGTTGTAAAATATTAGATGTGTAAAATCGTCTCCCTAGGACAGCCCTGTGAACAAAGAAACTCACTGTTTTACAAAGTCTTGGTTGCAATTTAAGATGGAACTTGTAATCTGCTACTTCAGTGGTTGCCTAATGGAAGGGCTTTTCTTGCCATAAATTGGGGAGAGGGGGGAACTTCAAGAACTGTGGTGCATGATGGAGGGTGCTAATCTGCTAATCTGTTTAGGAGATTAATGTGAGGTTTAGTACATACAAAAGAGAACACTATTTCCTCATATAGAGCATCTTGTAAATTCTTAGCAAATATGAGTTATGGAATCAGCCTAAGGGCTATTGTCATGCTTTCCCTTTGCATAGGACCAATATGCAAACACGGCCCCATTCATGTCAATTTGCATTCAATTTGCGTTCACTTACTTCCATGTAAGTGGGTATAGTGTTGCAGCATTAATTGTTAAAAACAACCACCACTCAGAGCAAAGAAGCTGTGAGCTAGTCACAGATTTGGCTGCTTCTGAGAAGGAATAACATGGGATCTGAAATAGGTATTTTAATTATTTGTCATGCTTTGACAATGAATTACAGTCTTTTACAACTTGGGCAATAAAATATGTACTGCTATCCTGACATTTGAAATATGATCCTAGTTTATGTTGAAATGAGTTTTGGGATAAGCGGCCACAAAAAGAGCAAGCCAATGGGTGTTGTGCTATTGAAGGGAATATAGCTGTATATCATCGGCTCTTGGGATACTCAAGGGTCGAGTGACCAAAAGAATCTCCTTGTATTGCTGACAACCATTGTTTCTTCTGGCGATTTAAAAAGTAGAAACATGAAGTCATAGTCTGTCCTCAGCATTGGTACTTAATTGGGGTGGGTGCCGGAAATGCAGAACATTTCATCCTCCTTAACTGTTTGCACTATATCTTTGCTACGATAAACATGGCCTTGACTTCTCTTCTGTCTCAGAGATGTTACAAATGACTTACATTGACTCATCAAATTGTCTCTCTGTGTCTTACCAATGACTGACACTGACGCATCAAAACATCTCGCATACTGTACTTCTTTCTAAACACACTTATTGATTCACTAGAGACGTGTGCTCCCCCCCCCTTTCCAATGGGAACCCTTTCTTGTTAGTTTTGGGACTTTAAATTGCATTTCTGAACACACAGGCTTGAATCCTGGTGATATAACCTAACATTCCCTATAATTAAACACTTCATAATATTTTTCAGTATGTATTGCTTTATCTGAGCCTGGATAGCTCAGTTGGTTAGAGCAATGTCATTTAAGGATGTTAGAGCATGATGCTGATAACGCCAAGGTTCAATTCCCATATAGGACAGCTGCATATTCCTGCATTGCAGGGGGTTGGACTAGATGATCCTCAGGGTTCCTTCCAACTCTACAGTTCTATGTTTCTATGTTGAAACCAAATTGAATACAGTGGTACCTCTGGTTACGAACTTAATTTGTTCCAGAGGTCCGTTCTTAACCTGAAACTGTTCTTAACCTGAGGTACCACTTTAGCTAATGGGGCCTCCCACCGCCGCCGCCGTGCGATTTCTGTTCTCATCCTGAGGTAAAGTTCTTAACCCGAGGTACTACTTCCAGGTTAGCGGAGTCTGCAACCTGAAGTGTTTGTAACCTGAGGTGTTTGTAACCCGAGGTACCACTGTAAAAGATAAACTGGGCATAATCCAGTTAACTGACCTGGGAGTAAATCCCACTGAACTAAACGAGGCTTATTTCTGCATAGACGTAGATAATTGTTACTAAGCCCTGCTGGTGTAGCAAAGTCGCTGTGTTAGTCCACCGAGGCAAAAAACCAGCAATCTCTGGCAACAAAGGCAAGGTCTTCTTCCAGCAGAATAAACTCTCAGACACAATAAACCTTTGCCTTTTCTCAGCCTTCATAGCAATTAACATTCACTGTGTTTGTTTCCTTGGAAGGAAAGTTTGATGATTTCAGTGCAGTATGTTCCATATCTAAATGCCAATAAGGGAGTGATGCAGAGGGCCAATTAATGTGCATCTTGATGCATCCATGGGATCAGCATAACAACCTTAGAGGACCTTTTCTGTTTCCATCTCTGAAAATGACTTAGAAACATTTTATTTTTAAAAAAAGCCAGCAGCTGGTTGGCCTAATGATCCTTCCTTCTTGAAATCAATAGGACTTTTATTTTTAAAATAATGCATTTAGGATTCAAGATTAGGGTTACCTTAATTCAAAAAGTGAAAATCCATACAGAAATGTTGTTGAGCTTTTCATGGCAAGAAGCATTTTTGGCAAAATCACAAACAAAATTGACTTTTTGAGCTATTTCTCAGGAAAACTGGCAAAAAAAGACACTGCCAACATGCGTTGTCATATGTCCAGATTTTCCTGGACATTTCGCCGATTTCCGCCCCGACACTGCTTCGGATGGCAGTATTCCAGGTATGTCCAGGAAATTCTGGACATATTGGAACCCTATTCAAGACCCCTGCAGTAGGAAATGTGGAGAGTCATGAGGTCTGCCCCCTTTTCCACCAATTTACAGAGAAAAGGGTTAATATAAATTTTGAAATTGAGCAGGAAAGGTTTTAGACTCACTTTTATTTTTCTTGTATATTTGAGAAGACCTAACCACGGCTACACTTTCTGAGCAGCCCCAGCTAATCTTCCATAGATCCTATTGTGTGTCTGAGATGTTTAAAACGTCACATAGATCTGAAAGATGTTACCGATACCTACTCCTATATGAACTCTTATTCACCAGAATCTTGGCTGGAACTAGCTGTAGAGGGATATTTTATGGCCTTATGCAGCCTGGTGATTTATGTTCAGTTTTGCCCTAGCAATATGCTAATAAATTTAACAAGACCCCTGTAGTACCCTCGTACTTCATTTAAAATGAAGCTTGGTGCAAGGTGAGACATCGCTTGTGGGGGGCAGGGAGGCAGAGAAAGGGGGGGAGATGCTCTAGAAAACTGGAAGAAAGAGTGCAATTCACAAATGCAGGAAGTAGTAACGTGTGGACCTAAACCGGTTAACGGGCCAATCTGTGAAAACAGCTTGAGCAATTTCAGACAGCTGCAATCCTGAACCCACCGGCCAGAAATAGAGCTGGAAATCATTATGGGACTTAAAGAACATTGTGATTTTAAGCATACTTTCAAGTTAGTTGAGTCTAACCTCCATTCTGAACCCAAGCGCAGCCCCATACTATGCATATTTACTTGGAACCAAGGTTGCAATTAAAACATAGTCTGCATTGAAACACAGGTTACCTCCCAAGCAAACATGGATATAGGATTGTGTTGCACCATCCCCACCCCCAGTTCAATGGATTTTACTTTTCTATTAGGTAGGATTAGTGCTTTTTTTTTCTTTAAAAAAAGTTTAGGGGTACTCTCATTTTGATTCAAGAAAACCACCATTTTATAGTTCAAATTGGGGAAAATAAATACAGTAAATGGACAAAAGTACAAAGACTCACAAAATGTTTAGAGGTATGCGTCCCCCCAGAAAAACAGCACTGATGCATAGGATTGCAGTTGATGCCATCCTGTGCACATTCATTCTGATGGAGCAAAGGTTCAGATCAGGGCTTTCATTTGGTACAGAGCTTGCTTCCAGACAGGGGAGTGAGAGGGATCCACTCCAGTTCAATGAAACCCAGTAGTGAGTCATAAACAGGCTTCATTGGTTTATGAAACTGGCATAGCCCCAGATGCAGCAGGCCACTCAAATGGAAGTGGACCAGCTTAAGAGGTGTGGATCCCAGTCACCCGACCTAATGAAGACTGCCCCCACTCCACACCCATACACATAGGTAAAGGGACCCCTGACAATTAGGTCCAGTCGCGGATGTATCTGGGGTTGCGGCGCTCATCTCGCTTTATTGGCCAAGGAAGCCGGCGTACAGCTTCCGGGTCATGTGGCCAGCATGACTAAGCCGCTTCTGGCGAACTGGAGCAGCGCACGGAAACGCTGTTTACCTTCCCGCTGGAGTGGTACCTATTTATCTACTTGCACTTTCACATGCTTTCGAACTGCAAGGTTGGCAGGAGCAGGGACCGAACAACGGGAGCTTCCCCGACCTTCTGATCGGCAAGCCCTAGGCTCTGTGGTTTAACCCACAGCGCCACCCGCGTCCCATACACATATCCTGCCGCTATAGGATCAGTGCAAGGTTCCTAATCCAGAACACCCTGAGGCAATCTGTTGACGTCAAGGGCTCAGAATTTGCAGCCAAAATCTTTCTTACGGTTGGGAAAGATATGACAGTATAAATACCCTCCGCCCAGCAGACAAGTGTTCATAGGATCATTTCGAAATAGTTTGGAAAGGAATAATGTTCTGGGAAAAGAGATTAGAAGCACTGTGTTTCCTACAGGTGCAGAAAAAGCAACTTGGTCCCCCCCTCCCCTGTTTATCTCTCTCGAGACCCCTCTCCCCTTGTCTTTCTTTCTTTCTCTCCCCTCCTCTTGTTCTTCCCCAAAGTTGAATCTGGGGTCAGAACTTCTAATTGTAACCTCAGACTGGAATTCCAGATGGTGTGTTCAGGACTCGGAGCAAGTCTCAGTTCATCAATTTCATGTGCTCGAGTGTCTGCTCTGGCTGCGGCCCCGACTCCATTCCCAACGTGGCATTAATGCAGAACAAATTGAGACATATCCTCTCGATAATTAGTTCCAGGATTGCCCAAGATTTACGGTAAAATAATAGAGCAAACTCCACAAAAGCTGGGGTTTTTTTTTTCCTCCTACCACCGAACAAGGAGAAGGAGAGTGATTTGGCTGAGATGCTGCTGCTGCTGCTGCGCGAAGTTGGCACTGGAGAAGGTGAAGAGGGAGCCAGCACTCCGGATTAGTTGCTGGTAATATGGGAGTGAAACCATTAGCAGTGCATGAAGCTAGGAAGGAACCCAGAACAAGAGAGTGCTATATATTTATAAATTGGGCGAGGATGAAGAGGGCGGGATACATAGCATAGCGCAACCTATGCAAGCCTACTTGGGAAGGAACCCCACTTAAAGCTAAACGTACATAATAATCTTGGGTCTTGGAACTAAATAAGTCCCACTGGTTTCATGGAATTTGCTCTCTGTGTGGGGTTTTTAAAAGTAAAGGATCCATGGTCTGTCTACTAGAGGGAGGTCCATACACTCCCAACAGCCTAAGCAGCCCCCTACTTTTTTCACCCCCGCAAAAGAGCACAATCATCTTACGGCATTTATAACTGCCAGGAGGTGCGGTGCTAGCAGGGAGGCTTAAGATAGCTTGAAAAAGTTCTCCAGCGGAAGCCTCCGTATGCTTACTCAGAAGTAAGTTGCACTGCGTGGGGTTTGCTCTCAGCCAAGTGGGAATAGGATTGCAGCCCAAGAGTCTCATCTATCCACCAGGCCCCAAAAGGCCCCCGCTAGTTTGAGCTGTGGTGCGCCTGTGATCAAAGCCACAGAAAACGGCTACCCCTCCATTGTCTGGCCCCATTTCCTAGCAGGAACGGCGCCATGACCCCAGATGGAAATGGGAGGGCCTTTGGTCTGATCCGGCAAAGGAACTCAGACAGACCAAGCGTCTGCATGTGCAGCCCCACTGCGCTCAATAGGGCTTGGTCCCAAGGAAGGATACAAAAAGTCTTCTTTTATTTTTAAAATTAATAATCCAGCACAATAAATTTACAACACAGGCTATGAGTTGGACACCCAAAAGCAATAGCGGTCATATCCCGTGACCACACAGCAACAGATCAAAAGTCTTCTTCGCTGTTGTTTGGGATCTGTCAGATGCAGGAAGGAAAATGTGTTTTCTTTTCTTTTCGTATTGGGCAGATTCCCATAAGCATCCCCAAAACAAAGGGCATTACGCCCTCATTGTGTTTGCAAGAGGTTTAAAGATAGACTAGGCCCAGGTGAACTTCCCAGCTGAGATTGGGGGGCAGGGGGCTGGAGGTGGAAATCCAATGGGTCCGATTATTTGCCTTCTTTCTTAGGCACACGCTCATTCTCATAATCGGACAATTTTTTTTTTCTCCGAAAGAACCACTAGAGTACATTTACTCGAGACTAAGAAGTCTGAGGACAGGAAATTTAAGACTGCTCTTCAAATTTCAGAAAGAAGTATCTGATTTAAAATATATATTGTTAACAAACGCTTAACTTATCTGTGTTAGTTCCTGATTCACAATCTGGTTAAGCGGAAGTTTGTTTGTTATATATATATATATATATATATATATATATATATATATATATATATATATAATGTATAGCCCAGCTTTCCATGAATCGTGCCCTTTGGCGGTTAAGAACATTAATACATATTTTACAAAGGGGGGGGGCATTTATTCTCATTTGGCTCCCCCATTCTTTAAATACATTTCCCTTGTAAGAAGAGCCATTGTTTTTAATCGATTCACGCAACTGTCCGCTTTAAATCAGCTGGAATATGATGCTGTGCATTTCTCTTTCAATGAATTTGGCCCATTCCTCTCTCTCCTATGTTCTGCATTAGTTTCAGACATTTGCTCCTGACATAATGATCGTTGTCTTACTGCCCTATCGTAATCATCTGTATTCAATGGCACTTACTCCCAAATAAGTATACTGTACTAAGTTAGAATTGCCGCCGTACACAGCACAGTTTTATTCGCGTCTACACAAAAGCAAACTTAAATTTGCTCGGTGGAGTCTTACTTCCAGGTAAATGGGTACAGGGTTACTTCCTTAACAGTTCCTGTTGGCTGCACTCCAAACAATGGAGTGAGATCCATTGATTTCCATGGGTCTTTCTTTCAAATATGTGCGCGGGTTTAGGGCTGCAGCCGAAGGCCCCTTTCTCTTAAGCCCTTCAGGGTTAGTGAGGGCCTTCCCACCGAGCAGATCTGGCTGTGAATGCAAGCGTGCCCCCTTTCGCCCTCGCTGCCCCCGCCGCGCTGAACTCCCGGAGCAAGACGCGCATTAATTAAAAGTCTCTCCCGGCTCCCTTTCATTTTTCATTGGTCCACATCTTGGGATTGCCAAGGCGCTGCAGCCCAATGGCAGGCCTGCCCTGGGATCTCATAATGCATACTTCGGCACTGGCTGAGGCCAAAGGGAGGTCAGCGGCGCTATTTATTACTTGCCTAAGTTCCTTCGCTCGAAGGAGTCCATGAATCTTGACAGATAGCTCGTCTCTTGTCTGTTTTTACAGTTGCACGTTGCTGGTGAGGTTACAGAGGAAGCGGGAAGAGACGGGCTCGAAGCGCCGAGAATTCCCTGGCGAGGATGAGCTAACAGAGACCCGGCTCGTTTCTCTCTCGCTCTCCTTCTCTGCTCACAGCCCCCCTTCAAAGATGTGGATGACAACACGCCGAAGTTGAAAGGAAGGAGTCTGAGGGCAGAGGGAATCCCTCTCCCTTTTGCAGCGCGCCTCTTTTGATCTCCGAATAATATATGTCTACACGCCGATCAACGCGAGCGGTGACTCGTATTCTTATTATTTTACGCAGTTTGGTTTCCTGTGCCGGCGAAATCGCTCCTTGTCACCCCCACCCCACCCCATTTCTGGAGCTGAACTTTTCAATGGCTGCACATCGAGTCCTATAGCGCTAGTTAATGTTGCTTACGATGGATTCCCCCCCCCCAAACGCTCCGATGAGCCCGGAAATCAGAGTGCAAAACAGAGACAAATATTCCCATTTCCCTTCTCCACTAGAGCGCGATTGGCGTTTCGGTGTGTATTTGTGTGCGTGTGCATTTTTCTGCAATACTTGTTCCACCAAAGCAGCTTCTTCTGCGCCAGCCCTGCTTAAAGCACAAGTTCCCCCACCCCTCCACACTTTTCACAAGCTAGGTGGAAACATCTCCTTTTAAACATTTTTTTTCCCAGAGGGGCCAGGAATTCCCCACCTGGAAAGAGCTGAAGCTGACAGATTTAGGCCGGTTTGGTATTGGGGGGGGGGGAATAGGGGGTGGAGAACGCAGCCTATAGCTCTAGCGGAGGCGGGGTGGATTTCATGGCCGGAGCTCCGCCAACGTTCACATCAATTGGGGAGTTTTTCGCTGAAGGCGCTTGTTTGTGCGGGAGGTGTGACCTAGCAAGGGAGAGATGGAGGAAGAGAGAGAGAGAGAGAGAGAGAGAGAACTAACGCCTGGACTTCCTGGGAAGAGGTTTGCGTACATCTTCACATCCGTTGTAGGCGACCAAGACTTATCGTCGCGTCTCTCGTGCCCCCCCCCCCGCAGCTGAAAAACTCAAAATAGGCGCAATCGTCTCCAGTTACACAAATTACGTTAACTTTTTCCTCTGCCTTTCAAACTGCGCCATGTGCTGTCGAAACCCAGCTTCTCGTGTTTGTAGGGTTGCCGCCCTCGTAGGCTGCCGCGTGCGACGAAGGCTTCTGTGGAACCGGAAAGCCTGCACACTTTGCTCGTTTCTTGGCCCAAAGGTCCAATGGACGATCCCAACAGGTCTCTTTCAGATTTTGTTCGGGGTGGGGGTAGGGTGGGGAGAAGGACTGGCGTGGAAGGGGCCAGAAGCCAGAACAGCCCCTCTCTCTTCTCCATTCGTCTGTTGAAGCTTCCTTCCCGAACCCTCGACGGGGAAAGGGACACGTTTGAGCTCCGGATATTGGGAATAGCGGAGCTTCAGCCGATTCACAATGCAAAATGGTTCAGGCACACACGTGACGCACCCCGCCCCAGTTCAGACGAACTCTGGGCTGCTCTCCCAGAAGCCTCTGCCTGCCCCAGTGACTGCCTTTTCAGCCTAACCTACCCTGCAAGGTTGTTGTGAAGATAAAAAAGGGGGAGGGGGGAAACAGTGTATACCACCTTGAGCTGCTTGGAGGAAAGGTGGTCTATCCATGTAAGAGTAGCCGCTCCTAGTTTGGGAGAACAAGAAGGCCGCTCGGCTGCACAGCGCTGCCGCCCGGGACGGCGCTTTCAGAGCTGCAGCTCCGTCCTGGCGCGCTGGGTGACAGGTTCGCTCCTGGGAATGGAGGACAGGCGGCCGGTGATTGATTCTCTGTCTCTTCGCAGCTCTCGCTGCTCCCTTCACCCTCCGCGGCTCCTGCCTGGAGATGGTTCACAGCTTTGTTTTTCCCGGTGTTGGCACTTTAAATAATCAAACCCTTGGAGTGAGTGAGAAGAAAGATATTTCCCCCGCTGCTTCTCTGCTGAGACTCACCAGCAAGGAAAAAGGGCAGAAATGCGCTTGGATCTCTCTCTCTCTCCCCCCTCCGCCCGCACTCTCCACTTCTTTGAAGGCTGCAGTCCCAGAGCGCATTTACTTTGACGATTCAGGCCGCATTCCTTCGAATCTCCTTTACCAGGGAGTAAGCCCCGCTTGATTTCAGTGGGCTTTGCTCCCGAATAGACACGACGAAGGAGGATTGCCGTCTGAATCCTGGATCATACCTCATCCGCCCATCCTAAACGAGATCAAATCGCTTCCGAAGCTGAGTGGGGGAGGGTGCAAGCAGGAAAGTGAGAGTGCGGGAACGACACTTTCGTTCCCACTTTCATTGGACGCTTTCCACGGACGCGGATTTGGAATGCTGCTCCTGGGACGCTCCGCGTGTTTGCTCTTCACCAAAGTGGTGGGGTTAAACCACTGGTTAAGCGAGTCGTGTGACTGAATGCCAGAGCAATAGCGAAGTAAAGATTCCCAACATCTAGAAATCGTTCCCCCCCACCGGAGGCGTCGGTAGACCCTGTTTCTACGGCTGTCCCTCCCAGATATTTTTGGAAGTTGCTGATTTCCATAAAATGGGAGGGGGCGCGTCATTGGCCACTTATTGTTGCTATTGTTGTTTAGAGAACGGAGCACTTGTCTTATCTTTCTCTTGGCCTTCAAGCTCAAAGGAGAAACGCAATCAACCCGGTGTATCTGTTGTTGGGGTTATTTTCCTGGATCCACTGGGGAAACAGACCGGCCAATGGGCTTTCATCCAGCCCTGCTATGGTCTCAATTCCTGAATTTCTGAGCCTCTCCTCGACGTAAGCAACAAGTGCCACCTGGAAGCCAGTTCCATCCATTTCAAAAGGGTACGGGAAAATTTAAGGAGAACTTAGCCGGGAGGGGGCGGAAATTTGACCCTGCCACTTCATGTTTTGGGGGGGACTTATCAGTCAGCGTGAGCCACGCTGAGCTCCAGCCAAACCACACTGATCTGAATGAATTTCGTTCAGTTAGACGGAAATCAGATTAAACACCAGTGGCTGTGTAGTTCATTCTTCGCCACTCCTTCCAGAGGTCTGAGGGCGGGTTATTTTTCTTTGAAAGCCAAAAGCTCAATAACAACTCTGAACTGTACTATGTAAATAGACAAAAGCTAACCTAGAAAAGGTCGACCAATTTATAATCCGGACAAAAAAAGAAGAAGAAGCTAACACAGGGTTAAAACAACGGCCCTGGCAAAGAGCTCTGGTCCACTAGGGCCGTGGGGGTCGTTCGTTAGTGCGGATGGCGAACCTGGGATACGGGTTGTTGACATATATTATTATCTCGGTGGTTCTACGGTACTTAAAAAGAGCCTTTGCCAGTTTAGAGGGAAGAGCAAATGGGAATTGCTAAAGATTTCGCAATAGTTTAGGGTGGGGAGATTTAAAAAACTACAACAACCATTAAGTGGATTAAAAACGGCGATGCCTCTCCGCCTGTACTCTAAAAAGCTAAGCTCTGACTCAGTATCTTTCATTCCGTGCTGAGAAAAATGCTACCTGGATTTCTTTGAGACGGAGCGGTTTGGCAAGGAGAAGATGACGGTGTCCGTGTTTAAAAGGAACTTTTCAATTATCAGAACGGATCGGACTTCTCAAGCATTGCAATTTAAACCACTGCAGTTTTACGTGCTATATTACCGCAGATCGGAATGAAATGGCAGAAACAAGGGAAAACCCAGAAAACTATGGCTAGCGGTTTAATAGGCACCTACCTGTTACCGCTTGTGTAGGAGCAGAAGGAGGCTTGGGCGTTACGGTACCACTCTCCGAAGGCAAAGGTGATTTGTCACTCTGCAATTGAGTTCAGTCTAAGAAGGAAAAGGTATAAACTTACCAAAGTCATTCAAAGTTGAATTCTGGAATTATGTGTCCGAACCTCCCCCCCCCCCTCTCTGTAAAGGAGAAGTAAAGGTCCTTTACAAACCATATCCCATACTGAAGTTAAACACACGCACACAGAGACACGATCAGGAAACAAAATAATTTTGCTGACTTGATTCGGCACTTGCTTTTAACTGAGAAATATATGGGTGCTATTTTTAAAATGAAGATATTTGGCAATGCTGTACTTTCCGGACACTATACTGTATAGTCCAATGAATAAAGAAATCAGCAAACAAAATAAACTTGGGCATTGTGTGTGTGTGTTAACTATGCATATCCAAACTTTACAAGATCTTTTAAAAAGGTATAAATTACTGCACTAGTTTTTAATGTTAAGAAAGTCTCATAAGCTGAGTCTGAAATTCTAGATGTTGCCCTTTTCATGTACCAAGTAACCCTGTCCCCTAGAGAGGGTTGTGTTAACTAGGTTGTTTAATACCTGCTGAAAAACTGCACGTGACACCAGAAGAGTGATTTGCAACGTTTTGCTTCCTCTCCTGTAATATACACCGCCGGTAAGTTTATTGCATCAAATTTCATCTGTTAGGAGCTGTCATCAGAGCCAGATGTCAAAAACGGCTCAGGCTGCCATCTTGAGGCTGAGATTCTCTCGGCGAAAGCGCAACTGGTCTCAGTGCGGTTTACTTCTGAGTCGATGTTATTAAAGTCAGCGTCTGCTCCTATTTTCACTCGTAATAAAGTTCCACTAAAACAAGTAAGTGGCTGCTAAGTAATCCCGCCCCTGCCCCCCCTAAAGGATCGGGAGTTCAGTGGCGGGACCAGGGGGGGAATATCAGGGTGGGCACAGAAGGGGCAAAGTGTGTTTCTAAGTGGGCGACAAAGAAAAATAGCAGCATATATGAATGACAGGAGTTTAGAAATGGGAGGGCAAGTGGGAGGTGAGGTTTTTTTGGGGGGGCTTACTTGCCCCTCCCCTCCCCGCGCCGTCTGTGCGGAAATTAGTTGCTTGGAGAGAAAGTCACAACCTCTATAAGTTATATAGGTTAATTGGAGTGTAGACAAATGCACAAGCTTAGGCTTGGGTGCTAAAGTTTTATCACACTCCATGAACACAGTACTTTCGTTTTTTTATAATCAAATGCAGTCCTTCTCTGTTTGCTGGTTGGCGGCCATTTAAATAGATAAAGTAGATGACACACAGAATCCCACTTTCCACTAAACTGTATTGTTTATTATATTTGCGTTTAGTAAATCACTCACCGTTTCTCTTACAACAACCCTGTGAAGTAGGTTGGGATGAGCGACCGCTACTCGTCCAAACACCCTCTAACACCCTCTAATCACAATTTCTTTCATTGCAGCTCCTCTTCAGAGTCGCTCCGGATCAGACCCCCTAATGGGGGACAACAGGGTCTTAGGACGAAGTGTCTGCCATCTTACAGCCTTCCTCCAATCCCTTGCAGTGAAGGGACAGGAGAACCAAAGGGGCTGTTTAATTAGTCGGGAAGAGTCCACTAAAGGGATGCCTTTAGAAGTCCACTCTATCCGGAGGGTTGGTTTTGGACCGACCTTAAAATCCTTTTCGCTGCATTGAGGAATTAGGTGCATGTCAAGCACTCTGTACACTGAAAAGTGTTGTAGAAGCAATAACATACACCTGCTACCCTGTTTCCCCTATTTTAAGACGTAGTCATAAAATAAGCCAGAGCAGGATTTTTTCGCATTTGCGAAATATAAGCCGTACCCCGAAAATAAGCCATCGTGATAGGCGCAGTTCTGGAGGGCGCCAAGGAAAAGGTGGGGCTGGGCTTACGTAATAAAAATAAGACATCCCCTCAAAATAAGCCATAGTGCGTTTTCTTGAGGGGAAAAAAAATATAAGATGGTGTCTTAAAATAGGGGAAACATGGTACATGATCTAGCGTAGCTGACTCTAATCAACAGCTTATGCCACAATGGAAAAAAGGGGTCACGTCTTTGTGGTGACCCTAAGACTCTTCTGTGGTTTCTACTGCCGGAGTAACACAACTACTCTCCGTAAATAATATATACTATGTCCACAACATCCTCCTTTTCTTCATTCGAATTCGATCGAGGGTATGAGTCCTGTATTTCTGAAAGGAGCCTGCTGCACGGTGTAGTGGACAGAGCAAGGCATGGTCTGAGAAGGCCTGGATTCAAATGAGGGGCTTCGCAGTGAACCAGGTCCCTATCATTAGGCCGAGGGAGGCACTGCTTCAGGCAGCAGATGCTGGAATGCCGGGAGCATCAATGAGAGGGTAGAGGCTGCCTGCCCTGTTTCCCCATAAGCGAACCTGCTGCGCCGCCCTATTGTTAGTGTGGCGGTGAGATCCACCTGCTGGTTCAGGCACATATGACATGTGGAAAGCGGGAGGGTCACCACCCCTTCGGCTCAAGTGGCAAAAGTGTGTCGAGTCGATCCTGGAAGCAAGAGAGCAGGGAGATCCTTGACAGGTCAATACAGACGACCAGTGACGACACCAGATATAAAAATAAAATCAGAAGAGGCAAAATGAACTGAGGGGGGGGTGACCTTGTGAAAAATGACTTTTCTTCAAGTAACCGCAGGGATCCAGCAACAGAGAGCAGATACGCCTCAGCTGATGCTGTGAATTTAAAGCTCTTCTTCAATTCACGGGATTAGAAGAAGAAACCTTCCTCAAATGCGGCTCTCTTAAGCAGCCCCATTATTTGTACTCAGAAGTCAGTCCCACTGGTTTCAAAGGACTTACTTCCGAGTAAGGCATGCATACCTCCTCCATAGCCCTTAGAGGCGGATGAAGAGCCGGATTTAGTAGGGGAAGTATTCTGTAGTATAGGGCAATTAAATAATAAGGTCTGGGAAGAAATGATGGCAGAGACCTGGAAATATTGCCCCCATTTCCTTTAGTTCAGCTCAGCTGTTTGGTGGAGCAATGTCACTATGATTTGCAGCATCTAGGATCATGAGTCCCTAGGAGGGCTGGATGGCGTCTTCTTCCGGCAACTCTTCTTGCAGCCAAACTGGTGCCAAACTTTGCTCTGCTTTCCTTTGGACCACATCAGCGAAGCCAAGAAGTCTTGTTTTCTGGGCAGCCCAGGACCTCCATACACACTGCCCAGGCTTGCGCCCCAGGAAATCACTTCAGTGATGTTAACGCAGCAAAAGCAATTATGAGTTACTGGTCTCCGCAGCCACAGCAGGCGCTGTGATTCTCCAGCGGTTTGACTTCACTCTCGGAGGCCCACTCCATTGTCTCCCGGGACAGACCACCGATGCCAACAACTGCTTTAAATCCTGTTGAAGTGAGAATCCGCCCTCATTGTTTTACTGTTTGGATGCATATTAACACAACCACCCGGCTCACGGAGTGCGAAGGAAGCGGTGATTTACTTTTTAAAACGCTCTCCCTTTCGTTCTACTTTTCCTGTTAGAAAATCGCCAGAGTCTCCTTTTCCCTCTTTTCAGTGGATGTCACCTTCTTGACACCTGCGCATTTACTAGCATTTATATAGTGTTCAGTGCCCTTGATAGTTCTTAGAAACGGGTTTTTAATTCGTCTAACTGGCTCGGAAGGTGATGGACACCCACGTATGCTGAGGGAGGGAGACCTCCTGGCTAAGGTGAGATTCGAATCGGAGGCTTCCTGTTTCGCGGCTCAGAGGTAGAGCTGCAAGATGAGCGTCACCAGCTCCTTAAGGCCATCGTTAGCTAGACCGGCTTCCATAAAAGCACACGAGGGAGCCCTAAAGCAGGATTCGACCAGTGAAATTCAGGAAGAAGCACTCTCGGATGGCAGCCGGCCAACCTAATGAATATGAGATGAAGAAGAGGGTGGAGTATATTTGTGCCACTTAACACTGGGAGCATTAGGGGAATCTGCGACCCCAATGGGATGTCTTTAATTTAAGAACTTCTCAAATTAAATCCTTGTGTGCTTCTAGATGATGGACGGACATACTCCCAAGACATAGGCTGCTACACAGCATGCATTTAAAGGACCTCCAAAGAATCCTGGGAACTGTAGAGCTACAATTAATACAGAGCTACAATTCCCAGAACCTCGTGTTTAGGATTATTGCGGGCGGGACGTGCTTTAAAACTCCTGGTCCTGGTCCTGGTCCGTCTTATTTATTTAACAAATTTTGTGCATCGCTTGACTGTAATAAAACCTCCAAGCAGTTTACAACCCACCCCAAGAGAACCTTAATAGACACAGTTAAAAGCCGGTATCAAAACATTCAAAAACTAAAATCAGCAATAAGCTAATCATAAATCAAAACACACACAACTTCTCCATGTCCGGACAGGCTGGCCTAAATGTTTTAAGGAGCTCTCCGAAAGTTCCTGACGGATGTCAAGGGGCAGGGAGTTCCAAAGTTTAAAGGACTGCCATACTACAAGATCGTTTTTTTTTTTTTTACTACCACTGCGGGACAAGTATTGAGAACAGGTGTTATGTGGGCACGTGGGGATAGCCTGGCTCAGGGTTGTCCGCCCTGTCTCCCAGGGTTTCATCCAGGGAGGGGCATTTCCTTGGAAATGCCGGGCGCTGAATTGGGCATCTTCCGCTTCCAAGCGCCTTTTCTCTCCCTGAGCCTTGTCAAAGTTCCTTTCGCAAACTAAGCCGCTTATGGAGCCAAGCCAGCCTCCGAGCATTTCGCCTCAGCAGCCTCCAGCTTGCCTGGGAAAGAAACCCGGGTGTGTTTAGGTCGGGTGGCTGAATTCAGGACTCCGCGGGGTGCTGGAGGGCTCGGTGTTCCGCCCCTCCGCTCGCGCAATGGCGGGAGAGCCGCAGCTAGAGGCGTCTGCCTTGTCCCCTCCTGCCCCAGGGGCTGCGAGTGCTTCTGAGGCGCGCGAAGGCGTTTGAGGCGCCGAGCGAAGTGTGAAGGGAGAGCCCGCGCGCTGCTGCTGCTGCTGCTGCCACTGACTCCTCCTCCGCTGCCGCTGCCGCCTCGCGCGGCTCCCCCCTCTCAATTAGCTGAGCTTTGGGGACTTGAGGGCAAAGCCGCCGCTGAGGTAAGAAGTTCAAGGCGGCTCCTCAGTCAGTCAGTTCGCGCCTCCCTCCTCCCGCGCAGCCAGTTCAGCAGGCCAGGTCTTCCCCTCAGCCGCTTCGCGCCAGTCCCGCGCTTGGCTCCCCCCCTCGTTCTCGCTTGCCTTCCTTTCCCCTCACACCCGCTCTCTCTCTCTCTGTCTCTCCTCAACTTCGCTGTCCGCCGGACCCGAAGGCGACCCTGGAGACCAACCTCGCGCTGTCGCTTTTGCCCGCTCCCGCAGGGCTGGAGCCGGGCACTTGCGTGCCCAACCCGGACCCCGCGTCGCCGAAAGGGCTTGGCTCGGCCGCCTGGTGCCTTCAGCCGGACCCGGGCAGGGGCCCGAGCGCTTGGAGCAAGTGCAGCGCCGGCCCCGGAGGAGGAGGCGGCGGCGGCAGTAGCGGCGGCGGCGGCAGCGACTGGTTCTCGGCGCCCAGGCGGAAAGTTTGCGGGGACGCCATGGGCTCCGACGTGCGCGACCTGAACGCGCTGCTGCCTCCGGCCGTGCCCTCCCTGCCGGGCAACGGCAACTGCCCCATGCCGGTGAGCGGCGCGGCGCAGTGGGCGCCTGTGCTGGACTTCCCGCCCGGAGCGTCGTACGGCTCGCTGGCGCCGCACTCGGCCTTCATCAAGCAGGAGCCCAGCTGGAGCGCCACGGATGCTCACGAGGAGCAGTGCCTGAGCGCCTTCACGGTGCACTTCTCGGGCCAGTTCACCGGCACCGCCGGAGCCTGCCGCTACGGCCCTTTCGCGCCGCCACCGCCGCCGCCCAGCCAAGCGCCCGCCAGCCAGGCGAGGATGTTTCCCAGCGGGCCTTACCTGCCCAACTGCCTGGAGAGCCAGCAAGCCATCCGCAACCAAGGTAAGGCCGCCGCGTCCATTGGACACGCCGCGTATGCGCGCCAGCGTGACTGGCTGCCTCGGGGGTTCTCGCTCGCCTCCATCGCCGTGATTGACAGCAAGGGCTGAATGATGCTCCCGTCGGACGGTGCCATCGCTGGACCACAAGCCGGCGGTGGCAAACGTGGGAACCCGAATCGGAACCAGTCTCGCAGGCGGGCAGACCTAATCATCGGTCTATTGAGCTATCCCCACTCCGCATTTAGCCCCGGGCTGTTACAACTCAGTTGTTATATAAAGTGTTGGTATATACGGCGGCCTGTGTATAAATATCTAGATATTTCAGTGGGAATGTTCACACTGGGTCATCCGACGCACACGTGCTGCAATGCGAGTCCACGCGAAAGCAAGTTCCGCCGAGTTCAAGGGGCAAGTCACGCTGCAGCCTTCCTCCCGAGGGAGTGTGCATAGGATTGCAGCCGTACTTCGCCGAGAGTACGCCAGCAATCTTAACCATTGTAGGGATATGCATTGTTGGTTTGACTGCATTGTAAATATACCCCTTCTCAGTCAAAAGGACAGCCGTGTCTATGTGGAATCGAACGGGAGTTGCTTTTGAAGGAAGGTAAAAATCGGGTTGCTAGAAATGTAAAGTTCGGCCGCTCTGGAATTTCACATTTCAGACTACTGTACCGGGAAAGTAATAGGTACCAGATTAAGCAGGCGGCAGGTGAATACTTCCGAGCTGGGTGTTGGAGTGGATTAGATGCCAGTGGCACTCACCCCATGTAATTTAAAAGGATAATTAACTTTTAATAAAAATCACCTGATAGGCGACAATGGGGCATGCCTTTAATTGTGTCCTATCCAGATGGCGTTGTGAATTATAGTCCCGCCCCCCCCCCCCCCACATGCAGAGAAATTACTACGGCATTGAGCGGTTTGAGGGTTTGGGGCTTCAAAACTGCAATTAAGCGTCGGAGCTTCTAATCAGTTGTGGTCCTGAAGAAGTATTCGCCATGTGTAACAATTATGACATTTAATGCTCCACGTGAAGCTGGAAGGAAGGGGGTGGAAGTTATCGGGCGCTTCTTCTTTGGGTGCTGCGATCCAGATTCACTACTGTACAGTCAGTGGAACACTTAGCACTGATTTTGTGGTAGCTGCCATTTTTAGTGTTAGCCTTTCCGGCTGTTCAAGTACCGGATAAGCATAAACTCCGCAGACTTCTCTTTTCCTAGTGGCCTTCAAAGAGATAGATTCAGTGTTGTTTCAGGAAAATAAACTTCACCCTAGTAGCGATGCTGAGTTCAACAGGACTTACTTTCTTCTAATAACTGTACTTAAGGCATGTAGTTGTACATAGGATTGCAGCCTAAATGAGTTTATGAGAAGACTCGCTGTTTTCCCTTACCCCATGTGCAAAAATTCTCCGTGTATGTGTGTGTAAATTATCTTTAACAGTTCTTTGGGATATCAGTTTTCCTGTCAGTTAGCGTACGTTTACTTATTCTCACTCCAGTGGTGCCTGGCGTTAGTAAAACTCTAAAATCCGTGCTCTGAACACACGCCCACTTCGTTCCTTTTTTAGCTAACAGGTTGTAGTGCTGCTTGGAGATATCCTGGCAAGTACATAATGGCGCTCTTGATTACCCTGCGAAATGTTTGGTTAATGTTATAGAAACCAAACCGCGGGAACGACACTTACCAACAGGAATTTTAAGATTGATTTGACTGGAACTAAATTCCATAAACTACATTGTGAAGTTTGCATGCAGGATTCTTTTGCCAGTCTATAAGCACTGGAGATGGTGGGAATTATCATATAATGGTTTTTCCCCTGCAGCGTTTTTTTAAAAGGGTTGGGGGTGGGAGAAAGGCAATTGGCTGACCTGCTCATATTGAGAAGCTAAACCTGCCTTGTGCTGAAACGTGTAGGGGGTTTTCCGCGGGTTTTTTCCCCTGCGCAGAGCTTGGCTGAATAACAATTTTTATACAATAGCTGTAGAGGAATATATTAAAGCTGCCGTCTAAAAGGTGTAAGTTCTCAGGGGAACGGTGTACTAAACAGTACCCCCATCCTCAGCAATAACTGTGTGGTAGTAAGTTCTGTTGAAATCCATAGGACACAAATTGCGATCCTAAACGCACTTTCCTGGGAGTAAGTACCAGGATACTCAGTGGGGTTTACTTCAGAGAAGACGTGTGTAGGACTGCACTATTATCTCTTTAGACTCGGGGGTTTATAAGAACAGTTAAGCTCGGAACCTCTTCTGCGCCCTAAACAAATAAATTGACCTAGACATATAAATTCTATTGATTTCGGTAGAAGACACGTCCAAATAAGAATATGTAGAATCCCATTGACTCAAGGAAATTTGTCTTGAATCGAGTCATATATATGGCTCTATTGGTTCTCTTATTCAGGCTGCTCGTCTATTTAGGAACAGGAAAACAGGTGACTGTAAAACTCGAAGCAGCTTGAAACAATTATTCAACTAAAATGCTAAATTGTTCTTGTTTTCATCTAGATTCCTATATGTAAAAGAGAAAGGCGTGTCCTCTACTGCGAAATTAGTGGGACCTAACCTCAGACCCTGAAGCTCCGATTCAATTCGGGGGAAGCTCCAGGTGGATTGTTTGTGACCTGAACAGTTTATTGTGCCCTGAGTTTTCCTAGGCAATAGCCTACTTTAGCAGATGCATGAAGTGGAAGTACTATATAACTATTAGTGAATTCCAGAGAATTATTTGTTGTGAATTCCATAATTACTCGTGTTTGCTTCTGTAACCTGATCTGTTGCAATACAACACCGACTGAGGCTCTCAACAGCGTCTTGGAGGGAAGGCATCTTTGAGAAAAGCGAAGGACCTCCTTTCGCTTACTTTGCAATTGTCCCTTGAAAATGCGGTTCTTGAACAATGCAGAGCAGCCCAAAGTATGATTAATTTCCAGTAAGAATTCATTTAATCGAATTAACAGTTCACAGTAGTTCACGCAGTTCATACAGTTCGCCAAGTTTTACTTTTGCACGAAACCACTCAGTTTATCATTATTTTAAGGAAGTTACCAAATCAGCATGGCTAAAATTTGTAACACTTCCATGGATAAAGTGAGGAGAGAGAAAACTTTTAAAAATCATTTTTAGGAAGTGTTACCCTGTTGGCGGGTTTCAAGACATAGAGCTTTGTCCTGCAAAATGTTAGGTTAGGGAGGCAATCTCTTTCATTATTTTGGGAAGCCACTCCTTTTCTAAATAGCAGTTAACCTCCCTCCCTCCCCCCAATCAAGTTCTTGCATCTGGGTCAATAGTAATTTTTTATGGACCCTGCCCTACTGGAATGCTGATGTTTTGTTATTGGGTCTGACAATTTCTGACTCCTTAGCGAATTACACATGATGATGATGATTCCTATATAATGTGTGGGTTTCTGTGTATCATGGGGGAGGGTAGTTAAATTAATCAGAACTGTCAGAATGGAACAGAAGTGCAATTCAATTTCTTTTGATGTGAACTGCCAACCTGTTCGCAACCAGTTGATTTTCATTTATTTTCATTTAAATATTATTTTTATTCCACTCATTTAGAAAAGGCTCCCAAAGATTTGCAATTTGAAAATACACAACACAAAAGGAAAATCGATTGGGAAGGAGAAGGAAATAAGCAAACTCAGATATAAGTGATTAGAACCTCAGTGTACTTCTGTTGCTATGTTGATCCAATTGCATGTTCTTCATGTATCTTTCTCCCTGTGTGTATGCATGCACATACCTGTGAACATATATGCATATATAATACACACAGTAATTTTTTTTGAAGAACATTGCCTTGGAATTCTCTCATTGCAGTTAGAATTGTTTTGCATTATATCACTTTATCATGTGTCGATTAAAATTCACATCCCTTCTTACACCTTTTTGTGTGTGAAACCAGAAATATATTTGTTATTGTTAGTTGTTGCAAAAGAATATTTCTAGATTAGCTGAAGTATATAGATATACTGTAGAAAAGAGTTGGAATGACAGCAGGATAAATGTAATTGTTAACATTAAAAGAATGCAGGGGTAATTAGCACAATTTATCCTAAATCCATGCAACAGCAACTTTTATATTCTGTTTTTAATAAATCAGATTAGTGTTGTTGAAAAGTGCTAAACAGAAGTTCCACAATTGCTTTAGTCCTCCTCGCCTTGTTTTGTGATGAGAAATGGCTTTTGGAGGCGTGCATTTTGTCCATACGTCCTACGTCCGAGACACGGTAATTCTGTCAGAAGCCAGAGGCTATATATTATATTAAATCAGAATAGCGAAAGAAAATAATTTACTTCGGTAGTGTAGTCATGCTTGTAAAGTAAGAATTCGAGTTCTTGTAACTGCTGTTTTGATATGAAGAAAATAAATATCCATACTTTTGATTTTCAAAAGGGCGCATTGAGAAATATGGGTTTCTTGGCAACGTGAGTCCTGGTCCTGATGAGTGACAGGTTCGTCCAGAAACCTTAGATTCAAACTTAGATTCTCGATCTTTATATACTCGAAAGTGAGAAAGCGGGTGATAACAATATGCTGGTTTGCTTTAATTACTGCATCACAAGACCAACGGTGAGGAAGAGTGTGATTTTTTTTAAAATTGCAGAGAAGAAATTTAACGATAATCCAGAATTACAAACAAACCACCAGCGTCTTTCTAGCTGAAACAGGCGAACGCAAGAGAGGGCAGGGGAGAGCACTATGGCAGGACACCAAGGTTTCATTGGGTGGCTGGGAAGAATTTGGGGAAGCTGGCAAACAATGTTTTGGGCATGAATATAATGTTCTTGCTTTGAATCAGTCAAGGTTGAAGTTTAGGTTTCAGACGAGTTTTCCACCGTGGGAAAGATATTACCTTGACTGTTTTGCCAAGGCTTTGAGGTGGGGGGGAACCTTCCTGCTTTGAATCTCTTGCCCCGTCCGCGTCCCCCTCCCCCGTCCCTCGTCGCTTCTATTCTTCCATGCAGCTGGGCTCCTCCAACAATTGTATCCCTTCAGAAGATTTGCCTTCTCCGCCAGATGTCCAGATCTCAATTATTTTCAGCACATTTTAATCAGCCCGGCCTCCGATAAAGTCCTAATTAAAGAGCCCTCGCTATCAGAGGGCCGGTTCAGAACTCAGCCCCCTTATCGCATTCCTGAAGCTGTGGGTCAGGCAACACCGGAAAATGTGGCCAAAACATCATTCTGCTCCGAGTCGAATTGTGAAGGTCACCCAATAAAGTTGCACGCTGGGCCTAGAGTAACGAACAGATCTGAAGTGTCAATGCTTCGGGGAAAGTTGAAAAGGAAAGAGGAGGGAGAAAGGGAGGAGGCAAACCTTTGCTTTGTGGGTTATGAGTGGAGATAAAGAAGTCCGGGACAGCTGCAGCAGGGAAGTGCAAGGGTTGGGCACCGGCTGTCAACGCCGTCCGTGCGCCGGGGGGAAAAAGGAAGGCTGCGCGCAACAGAACGCGCCAGGCGCACGCAGCAGCCTTGGAGAGGCGCTTCCCGCTCCCTGCTCCACCGTTGGCCAACTGGCAAGGGGAGAACAGTGCTGGGTACCTTCCTTCGCTTCTTGTGGAGGGAACTCTCTGTCTTGCCCTTCAAGCCCAAACATTTTTGCACCTCTGTGGCAGGGATAGGGGTGGGGAAGGGCAGTTTCTAAAAGCGCTTTAGGAAAGCGCGTTTTCCAGAGAGGACAAGATAAGAACGCAGCCCATTCCATATCACTGTAAACACTGTGATTTAAGCCCATTTGCATTCAGATCTAGGATATACTGGAGCTGCAACCCAATGCGCACTTGCTCGAGATTAAGCCCCATTGAGCACAATGGCTCCTGCTTTCGAGAAAACGGTTGCTGAGGAAATATCGTGCTACAAAGAAACTTGCTTCCAACTAGGCGGCCTTTAGACTCACTTCAGCAGAAATAAGTTCAGGATCGGGACCGGCTTTAGTCCTGCTGACTTCAGTGGAAACCGGTCGATTCAAATCTAGCTATTTCACTGTAAAATCTACTTCACTGTAAAAGTTTGCAAGAATAGGAGCCACTGCAAACATTTATACAGGAAGCAGGTACTCCAATCTACTTTATGCTGAGATCCTAAAGCAAAAAAGTTGCAGTCCGCGTAGATAATTTTCTTCTGGATCAGCGCCATTGGCATCAATGTGGCACTCCAGGAGGCCAGCACAACTGTACTTTAGGAAGAAGAGCTTAATTCTACGATCCAATCATTGTTTTCTAGAGCCAAGTTCCATTAAAAGCCGTGAGATTTACTTCTTAAGCAAATATCTTCACGTTCCGGGTCTTATTTACACTAAAGCAAAAGGGCCCGGTACTCCGATTTCCTAAATTTGTAAATATTAACATAAGTTCCGTTCCAATCGGTATATAAAACGGTACACAGGCAGAATAAATCAACGCGGGTGGCTTCCAGATTTAATCCATTGAATTTCAATGGGTTTTCACTGTCAAGGATGGTTGAAGCGTGGGCAAGTTTACCAGGGATCACGTTTAGGAAATCAATAGTACTTCTGAGTAAACATGCTAAGGATGTTTGTTCTCAGTACACAGATACGTGTTTAGGAATAGAGGTCTAAAATATTGTCTTCTACCAGAACCTTCTGTGTTTTATGTGTTTCTTATTTTATTTGGGTTGTCATTGAAGGATCTGGAAGAATTTCCCTTTCGCCCTTCTCTCCCGAGTTCTGTCACAATTTGTCTAACATCCATCAATATGATCACCCCCGATCTACTGCTTATTGAAAGAACGGTCACTCCATCAGGAGTCCGCCAGATGCATCTAGCGAAGTAGGCTGTTGCCCTAGGAAAGCTCATGTCACAGAAAAGTGTGCAGCGGTGCTTTCCCTCTCTGCGTGTGTTGCGCAATCTTGCCTGCCCCCATGTCGCCAGTTTGGTGTTCTCTAAATAAACGGTGGTCTTGAAAGAGGGCGGCGGCGGCGGGGGGGGGGGGGGTTGAGAAGACGCTAGTCTTTAACTAAGAACTTTGCAAGCATAGAGTTTAAAATATATTTCTAAGTAAAGTCAACATAACGTGTGGTTGGGAAACCAAGGGTAGATCTCATAAGGGCTACACTAAACATTCTTTGGTCTTGGGGCAAATGCTGATGAGCCGAGAAGCCTCAAAGATAATATTACTTTGTAATTACTTTTTAGCTGAAGTTGTTTAACTGGCTCCAAGTAATTAATGAAAGTTGGTGTCCAAACGCCTGATTTACGATTCGGTGTCACCCTGAGGTCACTAGAGGCGATCCGTTTCCATCTGAATTCACTCCGGTTTTTTTTTTAAATAGGCTGTTTATTATTATTTGAGCGAGCAATTTTCGCTTAAAGTAGGAGGCTATTTTTCATTTAACAGCCTGCCATTTTTATTGCAGGCTCTTCAGAAAGTTAATCTTATAAAATAAGTGAGAAGTTAAGAGAGAACGAGATTAAAGGGTACCTTTTACATGTGAAACGGCAGACAAGTTTGCTCAACAGACGGGGGACTTTCTCTTAAATATGAGGAAGAATTAATGAAAGCATCGCTCACTGCGAGAAGCGACCGGCCTGCCTTTTCCAGGCGTAGCCAAAACGCCTGACTCCTAATTTCCCACCGAAGCATCGATCCCAGGCTTGACTAGTCTTGACAACAACCTTTGAGCCTCGCCATCCCAACAGCCTACTTGGCACCTAGATTCCCAAACACAAGTCATTTCCAAGTAAACAAACTTATGATCTCGTTATGACTTGGCAGCCAGTCACATTGAGATCAACGTTAAAAAAAAAGTGCTTAGAACTGTAAGATTCTCCCCCCTGCCCACAGCTCCTGCAGCGCGTGCCTGAGCGCGTCCTACTCAGTCCTCCTTGCTCCCAGAGAGACAGAGAGAAGCGGCATAACATTGCCGTCATTTTACAGAAAGAGAATTGAGGCACAGCGTGGGGAAAGTAATTAGACGCGCGCCTCGGATGTTAATGGATCTCTTAACACCCAATGATCCCCCTCAGCAGTTCTTGGCCACTAGCGGCCTCGTGTGCTGATGTTTATGGAAAGAAAGAGTTACCTTCCACTAGGCCGAGCTCGGATGCTAATTCAGGAATTAAGGAATGACGGAGAAAGTGACGCAAACAGCCCCAAAGACCAGATTTAGAATGGACTCGCACCACAGTCATAAACACAGGGAGAACTATTTTGGTCACGCCGTGGGTTTATCTGGGTTCATTGAGCAGGCTCTCTCTTCCCGAAGGAAGGAGCCACCAGCGGGGGCTTCAGGTTTTCGACGCCTGCCTGACCGGGGTGGGGACGTTCTTGCAGGAAGCCGCTTCATGAGAAAGTTCAAGGGCAGGCGATTCAGCTCCTGGTTCTTGACAGTGTTGTTCTCTTGGCAGGTTACGGCACGGTGGCGTTTGATGGAACTCCAAGTTATGGCCACACCCCCTCTCACCACGCAGCGCAGTTTACAAACCACTCCTTCAAGCACGAGGATCCCATCGTCCAGCAGACGTCTCTAGGTAACTACTTAGGCTTCTAGGAACCAAACGGAAGTAGTTTTGAGATAAATAAGTAGCGAACAGGTAGTGGTACTGATAATCATGATCAGGATGGCAGTGGTCTGCCCTTATGTGTACCCATAAAAACTCTGCTGCTGTTCAAAATACCTTCTCAGAGATTACACCATTGATAACGGAACACAAATGTGGTCTTGTGCACATAAAAGTACATTGATCATAGCCTAGACAAGTGTAGATTTCCTGAAGCTCATATGACTTCAATAGTGCAAACCTAGGCCTGACTGCTCCTAAGTGTCTCAGTGAGTGGGATTTATTCCAGTGTAAGAGTGGAACAACCTGCATTGAATACAGTAAGGATTACTTCTGAATAAACATGCTTGTGCACTATAAGTAGTAGGTTTCATTGAAAGTGCAACTTTTACACACACACACACACACACACACACACACACACACACACACATGCTTATGGACAAAAGTCTAAGCCCTCTCCTGCCTAAGTGGACACTTATAGTTTGTGTGACTGAATTATATTACTGGCTAGACATTATTGTGATATTATTGACTAAATATTCAGGGCATAAAGCAGTCAAAATCAAACAGTTTTAGATCCCATTGAAACCATCTTGGGATTTCAAGCTTGATAGTGCTCTTTGCTTGGATGATGCTCTTAGCCAGGCATCCCCAACCTGCGGCCCTCCAGATGTTTTGGCCTACAACTCCCATGATCCCTAGCTAACAGGACCAGTGGTCAGGGATGATGGGAATTGTAGTCCAAAACATCTGGAGGGCCGAAGGTTGGGGATGCCTGCTCTTAGCATTTACAAATGGTGTTTTCAAGTGTTGGAAGTCTTAATGCTATAATCCTGTACACAATTACCTGGGAGCAATTCCTAATAAAGTCATGTTTAGGACAGCCATATAAAGCTTCCCAGTATTACTGCATACACCAGAGTATTCGTGCTGCGTACAAAAAGTCCCAAATTTAATCTCTGGCTCGCTTCTGTAGGTAGAGGTGGGAAAGGCTCTTGTCTGAAATCCGGAGAACACTGCCAGTCAATGTCGTGTTATAGGCAATACTGAACTAGATGAATAAATTATCTGAATTGGTATAGGGCAGCTTCCTATGGTGTTACTTCCATGTGCCAAATGGGAGGCTGAGAAAAAAGCACTTTGCAGGTTTATGGTTGAAGGGAGATTTGAAGGTTTTATCATCCAATAGCTCTCACAGAACTGGGGATCCGACGGAACACTTGCAAAAACCAAGTGTTTGCCCGTTTTCCGTAAGATTTTTGTCAACAGCTAAGAAATAACTATAGGCATTAGCTCTGTTCTACTCAATGATGAAATATCTACTGAAAATGGAAATAATTATTGGTTCCAAATTATTGGATACTCAGGTGCCCCCTGCCCCCATCGCCTCCTGAGCATGAGAAAAAGTCCTTCCCCACAGGATGTGACATTAACCCTTCTGAGCATGGAAACCAGCTCTGCTTTGGGGTGGTAACTTCTCTATGGTTTGTCTGCAGGTGACCAGCAATATTCGGTGCCTCCTCCTGTCTATGGCTGCCACACCCCCACGGACAGTTGCACAGGCAGCCAGGCTTTGCTCCTGAGGACCCCATACAACAGGTGCGAAGCCTTTAGTTCTGGTCTCTTCATCTTCCAGTTCTCTTGTGTACAGTTCACCTTCCAGATATTGGCAAAACAGCTTTATTGTTGGTGCAAACGCCTCCGAAGTTGAATTGCTGTCCTATACCTCCTCCTTTCTTCTTCACCCCACCAGACTTTATTTATACAAAACTCTCATATTTAGGCCTCCAATAACATGAGGAACATCTAACTTTAGCATGTCTCTAATTCTCCTTTCAGAGAATTAAAGTTGACAAAATATAGCCGTAAATATTAAAATGCAAGGACAGAAAACCGTGTTGCTGTTAGATGCTCATATTTGTTTGTTATTAAAAAAATTATATGATGTGCCAATGTTATTGGAAGGCACATTGAATAGCATGTAGTCCAAGCCCCTTGATTAATGCAGGATCTGCAGTGCCTTTCTTTACCAGAATCCCCGACAGACTGCCCTCCAGCATCTGATTTAGGCACCTCCAGGGAATAAGAGCCCATCACAACCGGAGGCAGTCTCATCCACTACGGAACAGCCTTTTGCAGTTAGAAAGTGTCTCCTAAGGTTTGATCTATTCCCTTGTGGTTTCTACCCTTGATTCTAGTCCTGCCATCTGGCAAACAAGTATTTTATTCTACTAACTGCCCTGAGATCTTGTGATGAAAGGTGGTAGTTAAATAAAATAAACACCGTATCTATTTTTGTTATTTTAAATTACTCCACTCTTGTTGCAATTTTTTAAAAATTAAATTCATAGATTTCTATCCCACCTTTCCTTCCAAGGAGCCCATTCAATTCTGAGCCGCCTAGAGTGGCTGGGGAGACCCGGCCAGATGGGCGGGGTATAAATAATATATTATTATTATTATTATTATTATTATTATTATTATTATTATTATTATTAATTATCATCATCATTATCATTGAAAGGATTTTGTGACTCTAGGTCCATATTTGTTAACAGTGGCTATCATTTAAAGTGGAGTAGTCTTGATAATATAATGCAGCAAAAGCAAAAAAAGAATCTGATGGCACCTTAAAGAAGAACAAATTTATGGTAGCCCAAGCTTTCATGTGCCAATTAACCAGCCAACCTCTTCAGTTAAAAAAAAAGGTTTCTGGCACAAAATGGGTGTATTAATTATAGAGCATTAATTACTTGTATTTGGTGCTAAGCCTGGAACAACTGGGTTTATTCTGTGTTTCATCCAAGGCCTTGTGTCTTGTCCTCTGATAAAGCTGCATTCAGATCTAGAAAGGAACTCGACCCTTTTCTCACAGTCCAGTTTACTAGGACCTTGGAAGCAAGTTCAGTTTAGGGTCCACTGAAGTTAATGGGACCAATCTGGCTGGACACAGACGTATTACTCAGTTTAACTGTGCTGGGTGCCTAGTCTGTCAGTGAAATGGAAAATTAAGGAGCTTGTTCATATGTTAATTAGTAAGCCGAAGGAAAGGATGCGCTCCTTAATTTTTCTCCATTCTGGTCTGTGGCAGAAGTCCATCTCTCTGACAGAAAGGAGGAAGGGAGTTACCCGGGTGTGTTCCTTTCCACCACCGCAGAATGGCAGGACCAAATAGGAGCCACTTCAAAATGTCAAGGCGTCTCTGAGATAGGCAGCATCCCGGAATTCTGGGGATGTAAAGTTTAATCAGCGCAAACGGCCTCTTACCAGAGATGGATACCAACTGTGAGAAAAAAGACCAAACTGCGGGGTTTCACAGCAAAATAATATTCTCATTTTTTTCAAAGTCGGATGCGGGATGCAGTACGTGAAATAACATCACCACAGGAGATGTTGGTCGTTAATAAGCTTTTTCTTTCCCCTCTCCTTTCGCTGCCGATGGGGGAGCCGAGGTTGAAAATGTAACTCGCTCAAGGCCATCCACACTGTGCTGATTTTAAACAAAACCGTCCCTTTCCATTCTATCCGGGTTTAGCTTTGTGGCCCGTTTAAAAATCAAAACAACCCTCATCTACTACCCTTTGCCTTGGGACCGGTAGCTGTTGCCCTTTGCTTTGAAGCGATGGTGGAGCGGGCCCGGGGCCAAGGGGAGAAGAGGGAAGCACCTTTTAAGTTTGTTTTGAGCTTGTTTAGGAACCCGAACAAAACCCTCCTCTCCGCTCTCTCCCACCTATGCTTCAACTTTTGGTGAACTTGGAAACAGTCCCATGTCTAGGGAGCTGCTAAGAAACGTGCGCGCGCAAAAACAATGTACAAAGCAAAGGAGAGCGATGCGGGCTTTCGTTCTAACTCTACTGATTGATATTGTGCCGCTCAGTTCTAGAAGCCCATTTGCTAGTGAGCCTGACTTAAAGTCATTGAAGGAGGAAAAAAGGGGTGGATGGATCGGATGGATGGAGAGGGAGAGCGAAAGAGAGCTGTTGCACAGGAATAACCGTGGGGAGCAAAAATAAAAATAAAAATAATCCTTCCAGTAGCACCTTAGAGACCAACTAAGTTTGTTCTTGGTATGAGCTTTCGTGTGCATGTTTGGATTTTGATATCCCGCTTTATCACTACCTGAAGGAGTCTCAAAGCGGCTAACATTCTCCTTTCCCTTCCTCCCCCACAACAAACACTCTGTGAGGTGAGTGGGGCTGAGAGACTTCAGAGAAGTGTGACTAGCCCAAGGTCACCCAGCAGCTGCATGTGGAGGAGCGGAGACGCGAACCCAGTTCTCCAGATTAGGAGTCTACCGCTCTTAACCACTACACCACACTGGTGTAGTATCTGAAGAAATGTGCATGGACACGAAAGCTCATACCAAGAACAAACTTAGTTGGTCTTTAAGGTGCTACTGGAAGGATTTTGTTTTTGTTTGTGTTTTGACTATGGCAGACCAACACGGCTACCTACCTGTAACTGGAACGTGGGGAGCAAATCTCGTCTCTGCGCAGTGCGCATCTCTGTGGGACACCATGATTTCTTTATTTGCTGGGCGTGTTTAGCAGTCAAACTCAGTTCCACTGTTTTTAAAGGAGCCTGCTCCTAAGTCTGCCTGCGTCGGGTAACCTCCTGAACATAGTTCCAGTAAATCGGGGCTGCGAAGACTCCTGTGCCTCTTACATTATTTCAGATTAGGGCAGATCAAAGGTCTCCGCCCCGCGAAACCCTACAAGGAGGGCCAAGGTGGGGCGGGGAGGGGCGCGCGGACCTGAGTGCCGCTCCTCCTTCGTAGGTGTTGCTCTGCAGGAGTCACGGATACGAGCGCTGCGCTTGCTTCATTAAGCTTAATGAGTGAGATCCGAGTGGAGCAGGGCTCGGGTGTCAGCCGTTAGCAGAACCGAACAAAGTATCCTCTAGGCTCTGTTTGTCGCTCACCGGTCGGTGCCAGAAGCAATGCGGCAGCAAACGAAGCGGAAAGAGATGCATTGTGTAGCCAAGACTTCGGCTCTAATAGGCTCCCTAGATTTCTATGTCCCATTTATTATTGTCGGATTAAGGGTAGCTCTTTTCTGCCCAAGTAATGCATCTCTCACCTGATTCGCCTCGCACATAGTCCGCGCGGTTTTCTGCTTTAGGTTGCCCAAGAGTTTCTTGCAGAACCATGATTTGCTGACTCCAAACGCCTCGCTGTGGCATTAGCCTTCTGCAAACTACTTTCCTCATAAGCTGGCCTTCCGGTTTGATTGGTTGAGGGCCCCCCACCTCTCCCCCCCTTGCTTACACCCAGGTACTACAAGTCAAGATGTTGCTCCTTAGGAACCACTTCAATGGGACTTACTATTTCAAACCAAATATGCATGTTATCAAAATGCCACTGCCACCTTAACCTGCTTCTTCATCCATTTGAGAATTTGTTTAGTTTTGCCTTCCCACTGTGGTAGATATGAAGATACTCAGTATGAAAACTGAGGAGCTAACTCTGAGAAACAGAAATGACTACATTCCTCAAGGATACTATCTTTGGAAGCATAGTTAATAATATTTAATGACTGGCTGGCAAGACATTCACTCACTGAGCACAATTCCTGTCAGTGACCACAGTAACTTGTTTATTAAAAAACCCACTTCATTCTGCTGACTTAATAACAGCTAGAATTTCTTTAAGATAACTTTCATTATTTGAGAGATAGCAGTCATGTTGATCAAACTGGGTAGTAAACCTTCTGAGCTGCACAGGAGCCCTCTTTGGACAGAACCACCCTCCTATGGAAAACTCATTGATGCCAAGACACTGCAGAATGCAAAGGAGTGGGGTACAGGCTCCAGAAGATTTGGTTCCTAAGCAAGAAAGTGGCATGCTTCCACTCACTTACATCATGTCCTTACTCTGATGCTTCCATTATTTCCATTTTGAAGGCCATGGCATAACAAGTAGCAGTACATTTTGAAGTGCAGGAGCTTCTCATGACACTTCCCACATCCACGCTCCCACACCTCCACCCCACCAAAGAGCAACAGTACATAGTATAAAACCCATTTTATTAAGATCATCTATGGCAGTCATAGAATAGTGATCTGGCAAGGAGTGTGTGTGTGTACTGGTTTGTGTGCTGGATTTGGGCTGGAGAGACCTAGGTTCACATCTCCATTCAGACATCAAACTCACTGAGTGAACTTGAGCTAGTCGCTGGGTGAGCCTTTCCATTCTGTCCTAAATCCCCCCCCCCCCAAAAAAAACACCTTACAACTCTGGCAAATGAAGTCCTGGCATATTACACCACTGCTCTTTCTATGCAGAGAAGTATCAGAGCTTTGCTCCCCTGTGTTCCTGCTCCACTATACCAATGGGCATGACAGCTCTGTGCATACGTTGCTAAGAAGCAGGGAATGGAGATACCATAGCTTGGTGCATGCATCTGCACACGTGGAGTTCTAGTACTGTGGACAATGACCTGTTTAAAAATCTGATCTTTAGAGCCCCACTTTATACCATTTTTTTTGTTTCTGAAGTTTAAAATATCATTTACAGTGTGTTTCATAACTTTATTTGCAACTGTGGACTAAACATTATTTAATGCTGATGTTCTCATAATTCTGACAAAGCAACCAGATTATGTACTAAGCAGATACATTTTGCAGTTTATAACATGAGCAGAGCTGTTCAAATCTGTATCTCTCAGTGCCCCTCCATTTAACAGTTTGATCCATCCATGGCCAAAGAAACAATGTCTAAAAACAGTTCTGTCAAAGTATCCAAAAGCATAGGGTGAAAGTACTTTTGTACTTTTCAATAACTATTAAAAAGCCATAGCACCTACTGCCTTGGTTAGCACTTTAATAAAACTGCTGGAAGGTGTTGGGTTGTGCTGCTGCAGATGCACTGTGGCATTTATTCTCTCTGCACTCCTCCCTTTTCAAGGAAGCTTCATTTCCAATCTGTGCATGTCTCTAGCTTCCTACTGGAATCCTATAACTTTTCACAGTACAAATATTATGGTGGACATTTTTTTTGGTCCTGCTTTTGGTTTAGTAAATGTTTTAGTAAATGTTTCTTCCTTGTAGCAAGAACAGTTGCCAGGATAACTCCTTTATCTGTGAGTGTGTGTGTGATAACATGCAGCCAGTGCTGAATGCAGGTGCCTTTTTGGAGTGCTGTATGCATGACATCATCCCAATGCCATCTCCATCCTGCACGATTTGCCAATCCAAAGCACATTTTGCTGAAACCGTTGTAATCTGCTTTGTGCCTAACATGCACTTCTCGGGCACTTGCTGCAGACGTGTGTACAGAGAGAGTGCTTTGTCAGGTCACCTCCTACTGGGGTAGACCTACTGACATTGCAGGGCTGTGCCACTCCCCCTCACCATGTTTAACTTGTCAATGAACGAAATAAGTAAAATAGGACAGTGACTTACTCACCTCTGCATACTTCTGAATACCAGTGTATCAGCACACCAGTTTCCAGCCTCTCTCTTTCGAAAGGGCGAAAAGTACCTGAACTCAGCGGACATACTAATTGAGGAGAGGGGTCTAGAGAACACCAGTGTGCACTAGTTGGAAAACATGCCCACCGGTGTGCATAGACAACACAGATAGTAGGTGCTTTAGAGGAAGTTATTGTTTGAAGGCGTGTACAATTGCAAACCGTTATGTACAAAAGCACACTGTGAAAAAACAGGCCCTGTGTGTTGGAAAGGCTACATGTATATGCAGTTTATGAATTGAACTGAGTGAGTCTGAAAAACTTGCATGGGATTATGCTGCATGAGTGAAATATTTGAAAAGGGGAATTTGCCCAAATACAGCTTCTCCTGTCATAGCAGAACTGTTAAGTAGGAAAGCTGTATCTGGAAAAAAATATTCGTTCGTTCTATATAACCCTTAACAGACAGGAATCTCCTAATTGTTGACTTGGCAACCCTAGTTGCAACATAATATCTGTTTTTCAAGAACGTTGTGTTGGTGTTTGATGGTCAGGCGCAGAAGGCAAAGAAACACTGACTCCAAACATGCATTAGATATCCAACAGTTGCGGATCTATTAAAATGACATTGTGAACTTTTCTGTATCATGCAGTTTGATGTAGTAAACATGTTTAATGCTGAAAATTTACTATGAGTCACACTTACAAAGACTTTAAGAGTGGAGGAGTTGCAGCGCAGATTATAGCTCTTTCTGCACCAAGGTCAAGAACTCGTAGGCAGCAGTACAGGCCAAAACAAACTCTATATGATCTACTACTGGTTTCCTTTTAAGTCCCCCCCCCCCTTTTTGCTTAAAGTTAACTTCCTTTTATTTCACTCCAACTGACATCAATCCCTGTTGTACGAATGTCTTCCCCTCCCCCTAGTTCATTTTCAAAACATCTTTGGAAGGGAAGACTGACTTTTGTAGTACTTTCTTTGCAGTGGCTTAGGAGGTTCAGTTCATAATAATTGAAATAATCCAATTATTTCCAAATCGTTCTAGTACTTCAGACTCATTTTAAGCAGATATTTGAATAGATCTATTGGTTCAAAAAATGTATTCTATTGCACATTGATATGTAAGCCAATTTTAATGAGATTTGAATATTGTTGTGTGCCATCCCAATCTATGAGTGGCGCAAGATTCCAGGGGTTGCAGGCACTGATGAGGGACAGCGGAGACTGTGGTATCTTTATGATATATGGTTTATTTACACATATATTCAACCTGAGCCTACAATGGAGGGGCTCACAGCATTAATGCCCCAAGAAGGTCTTGTGTCTTCCATAGTCACAGCCTTGGATTCAAGCATATATCAAGTATGTCTCTCCCTCTCAGGCTTCTGCCCACCTCCTGCTTCTAGCCCAGCTCTCTCTCACAAAATTCTGGCTTTTGTCCTTCTAACTACCAGCCAGTTGAGGGAGGGGAGGCCTACCCACATGCTTGGTGGGGCATTACCAAGAAGCTGGCCTGGCTATTCCAGCTGGATCCAGGAATTAGAAGGGACTCAGGCATACAGCCTAAGCCCTCAACCACTCACAACACTATGTTATATGACAGAAGTTCTTCTAGCCATCATAGAGGGCCTCGTGGAGTTATTTCCTGCTCCCTCATAAATCAGAAACAGTATTTATTTATTTCTTCACTTGGTTATTCTCTGGATCTTCCAGGCTTCTATTCTGGTTCATTGTCATGAATGACTGGAGTAGAAACAGAAACTAGCAACAGCATATTTGGGCTGCATTCCTGTACACACTTACCTGGGAGTAATTCCCAATTTATTTAATAGGCCTAACTTCTAAATAGATTGATTGCACTGTCAGGGGAATAATCTGTCATTCTGGTCAGAAGAGGTATCTTGTAAGGCAAAGGTCCTCCTGTAGAAGTGAACTGAGGTTGCATTGACACTATCTCATTTGTTATTTTTCCATACATGTATCCGCAGGTGCTCTGTTGCAATCTATTACTGTGCATTAGCCATTCAGAAACTCTTTTCTTCAAATTGCAGTCTTAGGGTTATATTACGTATGTTAATGAGTCTGCACAATTGCAGCATTTACACCCCTGTGTATTGCCTTCCACTTTACAGCCTGCTCACTTCAACAGCAGCTGTTTTTTCTTCTGGGAGGCAGGCTTCAATCAATTGTGCCACAATACTTGTCCTTAATTCAGGGGTGACCAATGTGGCACCAGCGGGTGAACATACATCCACAGAGACATTCCATGTGTCCACAGGGTCCTTCCCATGGAAAGAAAGAAGTCTGCTACACTGCTTGTTTGAGGGGGGTGTTGTGTGGGTGGGTGGGTGTGGTTAGGGGTGTGTGCATAAGACCCAATACTGGCCTAGTATCTGTGCATTAAAATAAAGAAGTTGATCTTTTTCTCATTCACTCTGTGCCATAGGAGCCAATTCCTAGTGACAAGGTCCCTTTGGCTCCCCCCAATAAAATATTTGAGGGGGCCAATCCCCCCAAGTTGAGTGGAATTGCCATTCAAATGGTGTGCATGCTCCACATCTTACAATCAATTATGTGGGGCAGGGGTTACCTGGGTCCCCCAATAGTTTATTCAAGTTGGCACCCCTGCTCTGTGCTCTATCAAGTTTTGATCTCTGCTTTGAGTTCTGAGCCATTCTGCGTAAAACAAAGCTTTGTGGTCCCCATTCATCATAATCAGGAATTTAAAAATGGTGATTTCCTTTCCCCCCTTTTGTCCAAAGTGGATGAAATTTACAAGCACAAATTTACAGGTGAATTAAGTCTGCCAAATTTCAGACAAATTGGTCAAGGGGCTTTTGTCAGGAGCTTTCCTCTATAAAAACTGTATTAGGGCAATACCTTTATTAGGCCATCTAGAACTCCACTATTCATATTAATGTCATGTTTTCAATGGAGGGAGAGAGGTTTGTTTTTTGCTCTTTTTTACCTTAAAATAATTAATAGGTGGCCCAGTATTGTATGTTCTTCCTTGTACATTTAAAAATAAATAAATCCAGGACTTGTTTGTGTCCTCAGGCCTCCAACATACCCTAAGCACGAGGCTCTGTTTTTATGTGTGTGTTAAAGCAGAGCAACACAGGATTTTTAAAAAGTCAATGATGCTTAAAACTTTTTTTTTTAATCCTCCACTGCTGTGGTTTAACAAACAATGCAGAGTTCTTCAATGCTCTGCAGGAACCATTTTGCACAGCCTCACTTCTTGCAAAGTCCACGGATCTAGAGAAACAAGGAGATATAGAAAAATATGAAGCTAAGAGTTCAGAAAAGTATAGGGGGGGGGGAAACCCACACAGTGTGACAGGACAACATGAGGCTTTTGGGAGCCCTGATCCTACCCAGTGGGGTTTATTGACATTGTGCTTCAACCCCGGAGGGGGCTGGGTGGACCCTCAAATCACCCCAATTTTTCTCATTATTCTGCCTATGCAGCCAATGCACACTGCTAATGTGTGGTGCTCATGACAGTTTTTCTTGTTTGCAAATGTGTTCATGGGTCCAAAAAAGGTTGGTGACCCCTGCCTCACTTAAAAGATTGATTAAAATAGAAATTTGAATTCTCAAAACTTAAGCAATACACACTGGATTTTCTCTAAACTGGCAAAAGGCACAATACCATTCAATTTTCAAAATAATAATAATAGTAATAATAGTAATAATAGTAATAATAATAATAATAATTATTATTATTAATAATAATAATAATAAATAATAATAATAATAATAATAATAATAATAATAATACATTATTTATACCCCACCCATCTGGCTGGGTTTCCCCAGCCACTCTGGGCAGCTTCCAACAGAATATTAAAATACAATAGTCTATTAAACATTTAAAGCTTCCCTAAACAGGGCTGCCTTCAGATGTCTTCTAAAAGTCTGGTAGTTGTTTTCTCTTTGACATCTGGTGGGAGGGCGTTCCACAGGGCGGGCGCCACTACCGAGAAGGCCCTCTGCCTGGTTCCCTGTAACTTGGCTTCTCGCAGCGAGGGAACTGCCAGAAGGCCCTCGGCACTGGACCTCAGTGTCCGGGCAGAACGATGGGGGTGGAGACTAAACTGCCAACAGGGTAAATTTAATGTATGTTTTGGATAGGCACGAAAATAGTTACAAACAGTGTGAAGGCTGTAGTGCAAAAACTGGTATTTAACTTATCCATTCTTCATCAGAATTTTCAAGATTTTTGACCCAGCAATTTTTGGAAGATCAGTTTTATATCTGATGCAATTGTTTCTCACTGTTTTTTAGAGTTTGCATGACCTGTTTTATTGTTTTAGAGTTCATTGAATTGATTTTATTTTTCTTAGAGCATCCATATCTGTGTTTTGCTCAGTTTTTACCATGTTCAATGCATAGCTGGCTTTAAACTGTGAAGCAGCCTATAAATTTGTGTAATAAATAAACAAACAAAGTATATACAAGTTGTCCTGACTGCATGACAAACAGAATTTTCAGGTTTTATAATGACAGAATACTGAACGCTTAGCTAGAGTCAATAGTATGGATCTATAATATTGTAGAACTAGGAAAAGTGCAAAAGAAGGGCAACTAAAATGACCAAGGAGTTAGGAGCAGCTTCCAAATGAGGAAAAGTTTAAACATTTCAGGTTTTTTAGTTTAGAAAAATGTGAGCAAGGGAGGTCCTGATATAAAACCATGAATAGTGTTCTCAAAGTGGATAGGGAGCAGTTTTCTCCCTACTGTAACACCAGAATTTGAGGTCACTCAATGAAACTATTTTGCAGCAGATTTTGGAGAAACTAGGTACTTCACAAAAGCATAATTAATGTATAGAACTCACTGCTATTGGTGACAACCATTAGGTTAGATGGCTTTGAAAGGCAGTTAGACTGATATTGCTCCATGAGTCTTTCTATCAATGGTTATAAGTTATGATGGCTACCTGGAACCTGCTTGTTCATAAGCAACAATTTGAGATTTATTGCCTTCCTTCATGACCTATTTGTGGTTTCCCAGTGGGTATCTGGTTAGCCTCTGTGGGAAGCTGTATGCTGGACTAAATGGATCCCTGCTTTGATCTAGCAGGCTTCTGCTTAGGTTCTTAAGATACTGCAACCTGTGCCTGAGTTCAAAAATTGTCCTGATTTCTAAATCCTTTTGGCAATTGCCTTCTCCTGTATCTACATATATAAAATGGGTTTTCCATTCAAGCAAAAACTGCATATGGTCTGGCTACTCCTGTCACTACAGCACTGCAAGATGAAAACACTGCCCTAGCAGAAATCTCCATTCAGTGTAACTCATAAAAATATACATACAAGTTGTTTCAGGGCCCGGGCCTGGCAACCTGAGTGGCTTTCTGCTGGTGACAAGATGAGTAAGTGAATTACTTGATGAAAAAGCAAATGAAGGGAAAAAAAGGAGATCTTGTGGAGGAGGCCCTTATAAATGAACTGTCAAATGAAATAAAGTTAAAGGAAAATCTCCTGCTGTAAATGCAGAGGTCTGGTGCTTCTAATAAAAATCAGGGCCCTGGAGGAATTAATTACATCAGCATTACAGGAAGAATTCATGGAATTGCAAAATGTAGTGGCACAGACCAGCACGAGCTGCTGTTGCAAATGGGGAAACTGCAGGAGAGTCTTAACAATTTCTGAGCTGATATGCAGGACATTGTAGTCACATAATAGCAGTTTAGACACTCTCATGAATAATAGTATTCAGAGGTAATGACAAATGATATTACGCATACTTCGCAGCTGAAGTCATTTGCTTCTAAGGATGTATATTAAAAGTCGTCCAGTGAAATCTGAAGAGAAAAATGATATAAAAATATATATTTGAGTGAAATTACCGGTAGTTCTAATTAAATTTAGAAAGGTTTGGTGATTTATAGTGGTGTGTGTGTGTTTGTGTGTATCTATCTCTACCTCTATATATCTGTATCTCAAAATTCACAGTGAATGGCCAGCACACCAAGATGTTCCCTAGAATAATGTTTTCTGATAACAAAGAACACGGGCAAATGGATGTCTGATAGCAGAGCAGAGCTACCGTATGTGCAGGCTGCAAGAAAGCCTTGGGGTGCCTGATATGGCCTGGGGGCTTTATGTTGTCTTACCCCTGATGCAAGTATGAATGCGAATCATAGAAGGTTCCTTTAGCAACTTGTAAGAAAGTTGATCTTAGCTGTTTGTACATCAGTACTTTTCTCCTAAGAGCTCTTTTCTCCTAAGGTTCTTATGGTTTTTTTTTAACCTGGAGTCAAGTTACTTTATGAAGCAATATTAATCACCTATCCCTATAGCTGTTTCAGTTAATTAACTATTGCAGTCTTCATTAAAGAGTAAAAAAATATTGGTGGAACTGAGCTAACGAGCCCCATCAGCAGAAGTCCTACAGAAGGACTTCTGCTTGCATTATAGGGCTTTCCTTCCTCTCCTCCTCCATACCCCCACACCCCTAAAAGTTGATGAGGAGGGATCCTGGAGAACCCCCAGAACATCACATTGGGGAAGGAGAGGGGACTTCAGATCAAAAGAGCATGATGCTGAATTCCACCTCAACTCCCCCAAAGCAATAAATTGCTGTTATGGGTCTATAAATACTGTAATTTAATTGCATGTAATGTTTTTCTTCTTTGCAGAACTAATTTTGTTATATCCTATTTTATGGACATTTCAAAAACACTATAAGGGAAGTATTCAACTAAGTGTTACTCTGAGTAGACCCACTGAAATTAATGACCTTAACTTGTTCATTAATTTCAGTGAGTCTATTCTAAATAGAACTTAGTTGAATGCCACCCTGAAAGTAGTATGATATATTCTCCTCTGATATTCTCCTCTTTTTTTATTCTTTTCTTTCTTTTTAATTCAGCCTTACAGATAAGCACCAATAAATTACTTTAAACTGGTATACCTTTATTTTTGAAATGTTTTTTTTAAAGAAGAAAATAAGAATATTGCTTCTCAGTTAAAACAAATTATTTGAACTGGATCACATAACTTTAGTTCTAACTTTAAATATTTTTATAACAGTGACAATTTATACCAAATGACCTCACAGCTTGAATGCATGACATGGAATCAAATGAACTTGGGATCTCAACTTAAGGGGTAAGGTTTATGTTTTTGTTTTGTTTTAAAATCAATCTTATATTGCAGAATTATGAAATAATTAATTTTTTGATAAAAAGACTTATCAAAATATTAAACTTCTTAGCATGTGGATATTTATCACTGACATCCTGGCTGTTTATGTTTGTGTGTGTTAGATTTTGAAATGCTCAATAAAACCATTTTTTTTCTTGAGCGTGTTAAGCAGTTAAAGGGCACAAGAGAGCAATATTATCTAATTTGTAGAATCTCTTATATAACACATTATAGGTGCGGATTACATTCCTTTTATAACATCTGAAAAAAATATGGTGCAGTCATAAGCACTTCTGATAATCATGCTTTCACTTACACTGGTGTAATCTTGTAGATTTCCAGTGTCCATTGATGTACAGTGAAATCTTATTTATGTCTACTCAAAAGTAAGTCCCATTGAGTTCAGTTGAACTTACTCTCAGGTAAGAACATATATGACTGCAGCCTGATAGTCCCATAGATGCCTTGGCTGCGACAGCATTCATTCATTGATGTGGATGGTGTTCTGGCCTAACCAGTCTTTTTATTTTGGGGGTGATTTTCAGAACAGTGGCACTATTTTTCACCAGCATTTCTTAACAAAACCATACACCTTGAATAAATTTGCAGCTCTTTGGAATAACTCAATAAATGGACCTGATAAAAACCTGTGCCTACTGCATCCAGCCCTCCCAAAACTGCAAGGCTGTGTTGAAGAGAGTTGGCGAGATGGAGAGTATCTAGGACCAGGGCTAGCAGACAGAAAAATAAGATTTGGGCATAGTAACCACATAGAAAAGGCCAAGCTGACTATTGCCTAGTATAAACCCAAGCCTGACCAGGGATACCAGATGTTGGGGTCTGGCTGATGCCTGGGGTTGGGGAATTGAGTTCTCTGGGTTTGGAATGGACCCAAGTGCTAAAGTTCATCAGTTTGGAAAGGGTGTGGAGGCAGGGTTCAATACAACAGGATTTTATTCACTTATGATACATAACAGAGGGTGGATAGGTGGGGAAAATCTTGTTTGGCCCTTTAATTTTCTGTCAACTGGCCTCAAAAGGGGAAACCCTAAACCTGATCTGGAAGCTTTTACAGCTTTCCCAGGTCAGAAGAGACCAGTGGTCTGCTTGGATGGTCTGTGTCACTCTGGAGCATGAGGCAGGACTGTGGGCCTGGAGATGGTTTTAGTCTGTGGCCATGCTTGCTCACAAAAAGAGCAACAGAGCTCAGGTCAACGCCACAGTGACTCCCGGTTCCAGCCACAGTGGCTCCTGACAGTAACAATGCCACAGCCCACGCTTTCCTTTTCGCCATCCCTTTCCAAATGCCTTATTTTAATTTTCCTCTCCATTTCTTTATACTTTTTCCGTCTCTCGCGTCCTTTTATTACCTTGAATTCTCATAGATCTTACATCCTTTGCCTTTGCTTTTCCGCTGTCCCTCCCATTTTCCTTAGCTTCCTCCCTTCCTTAGCTTCCTTAGCTTCCTCCTCTGTTGTTCTCTCCCACCTGTAGGGAGTGGGCTCTAGTCTGGCCACTGCTTGCCCAGAAATTGTTTCCTGTTACCCTGGAAGCAGGAAGTCCTTCTTGAAGGAGCCGCATGCTACTAAAGATATTTGATGAGGCTGCAGGCAGGATATGGAGGCTGTTATGGACAGTGCACTCCTTTCTTTCCTGAAGTTTGAACAGAGTGGGGAGATGAAGGTCATTATAAGTATAGCAATCAGAGGACAACTCATAGAATTTAATGTTGGCTAGCATGTTTTGGTGGAGTAGAACCTTTCAACTGTGTGAGTTATAAATGATATTTGTATCTGGTGTGTAGATTTGAAATCAACATTTGAGAGAAAATAAGAAAATGCATTTTCACAAATATATTAAAAAAATGTTCCACTATATTTTAAATAATTATAATTGCTTTATTTTCATGTATATGTAATTGGTGTTTTTTATGGCAAGGTGTTTACTTGCATCTTCTGAGAGTAAAGCTGCAGTATTTTATTTCATTTTTTAAAAAGATGGATCAGTATTAATTAACTAATCGGTAATAGTTGGATCCTTCTGGAGTTAGCATGTTGAAAATAATTTTGGTTTGAAAAAGAGCAAATTTCCTTATCCTATTTTATAACAATATTTATTTGTGGACTGAAATCCCACAGTTCAAACAGCCTAGCTGCAACTGAAAGAGTTAGTCTCATTTAGTCTCACTGAGACAAATGTGAGTTAAGTGCACATTTCTCTCTGTTGGAATTCCTCCACTCCCTCTCATTTGAGGTTTTGAATTAGTTTTTCCTGACTATGCTTTGTATATTTGTTGAAACCAAGCCCTAACAGAAGGATGAAAAATTAGATCTGAGCATTCCCCATCCACACACAATCAATTATTGTCAAGAGATTCTTTCTAAAAAAAAAATGGTGGGAAGGGAGACATGAAGAAAAAGTAGCTGCTCATCCAGGTCTCTCTCCCCCCCCCCCCCAAATCCAGCATGTGCAGACATAGTATGTACTTATTATACAGAAGCCCTGGAATGAGCTGAAAACTAAATAAAGATAGAGTGTAAGTAATGTGAGTTTGACATGACACTAAACAGAAATGGATTAACCTATAGTGCAAGAGATATCCTAACATGTCACTGGAAATCTTAACCAAAATGTATACTATCTAATTATGGGGAGGTAGCATTATTAGAGAGCACTCTTATTCAGTGCTACTTGTTTCAAATGATTCAGCATTGCATATGCTAGCAATTAAAAAACAACACTTTTCTATTTCAGCTCATTTTGTGTGTGTTGGACATCAGGAGTTTTCCCCCACCCCCCTTAAAAAAGAAAGGAAATAAAATTGGGCCAGTAAGCAAATTTACAGTGAGAACAGTATGATGGAGCGCATTGTTTATGTTGCTATGGCAGCACTGAGAAAATGTGTCATTTATTATATGGAAACTGCTACATATAAAGTCACGCTAAGATGACTGAAAACCGAAACCTGTAGTTATCTCAGTGGTATGGTTGCAATCCGTTGCGAATAAACGGAAGTTAATGATGCTACTTATTCATCCTGGTAAGCTTATAAAAACAAATAAGCCCTACTCCTAGGATGTAGCAAACTGTTAGATCCTCTGTTGCAGGGCTTGGGAACCCATGACCCTCCAGATGTTATTGAACCACAAATACCATAATCCCTGACCACCGGTACTGGCTGGGACTGATGGAAGTGCAAACCCAACAACATCTGGAAGACCACAGTTTCCCCATCTCTGCTGGATAGTTTGAGCACAGATGGGAATAATATTAACAGCACATACCTCCAACTGATTAAAGGATTCTTAAGCTACTTCCTTGGTGAACGTTATTGTATGACCCATGTAATGTGTTTGCAGACTTGCATGAGCCCCTGTCAGGCAAAAATGCAGGATACAAATAAACAACAACAACAACAACAACAACAATAATGTACTCTTGCATCCCATTCAGATATGGTACTTGTTACATTGCAAAAAAAAATAAATGTGCAGGATAAAATTCACATTAAATAGTAATGTAAAATGTAACGGAAACATGGTAATGAACTGAGGCCAATGTTTCCAGCGGTACCTTTGACATCTGGCATGTAACTCACAGGAGAGAAAAAAATGGAAAGAATACCCAGTTTCTCAACAATCCATCACATTACATGGTTTTGATTTTTTTTTAAAAAATCCCAATACAATACCCACTTCTGCATTTTTTTTGGAGGCCACTTCAAACTTTTCTCCTTCATTGTCTGCAATTTCCTCTTCAGATATGATGTTTTGTCTCTTCTAGAGAAAATATCCTGCAAAATGAAGAAGCATATAAACTTTGTCTGAGATCCAAGTAATTAAAGCAAGGAAGAGGTTACTCTTTAGGGATCTGAGTGGTGGTGGAGGAGGAAACCCCCTGGCTTAAACAGAAATATTGAAAGTAGAATAAAGTAGACAATAAATGGTATTCTACACATCCATAAGTACAGACTTTTAGCAGTGATGCGACCTGGGTTGTTCAGGAGGAAAAAGCAAAGAGAAGATGGAATCATGATGAACGATCTATGGTAAAGTCAATTTAAATGTTTTGGTATAGGCCAAGATTGTAGAATCTGTGGAAAATCAGAGCTAGACATAGCCTCATCGTTGGTAATATGAGCCAAAATAGTTATCTGTCTTCTTTGGCTGAGAGAGTTACAAAACACAGCGCCTTCAGTTTCAGTTGCCATGAACATAAGCTACTCTTCCTAAGATTTACATCTTTAAAATACATGGGCTGTTCATAAGGGATTCCCAGGAGTTTAGTGTTTCAGATGTTTCCCTCCTTCTTGAAGAACTTAATGAATATTGGCATCCTTCTTTGCATTGACATGTGTGACTTCTATATATCTCTTCACAGATTATAGCCTTTATATACTTGCTGTCACTTTCCTATGTGATTCAGTTAAGATTTCCTTCCCATACTATACTGCAGAAATAATTGAAAAGGCTTTCCAAATCTGGGAAATGATTTTTTTATGTACCAAAGCAGATTCTGCTTGGGGGCATATGTGATTGGACAGAGGCATAGTCCTAAGAGCACACAACGATGGGTGGTGTACACAGCAATCATCTCCATATCTAGCTTCTGGAACAGCCTTCCAGAAGGGGTAGATATTGCTGGATTTAGGCCCCAACTTGTCAAACACTTGGTTTTAGTACGATTGATGATTGTCTGAAAGGGCTACTATATCCATTGTTGCTGTGCGCACACTCATAGTTGGAATCACTGTCCTTTGAACAGCTCACTTCAAGGGTCACCAAGCTTTGGGCCCCACTTGGAATTTTGAGGAAGTGCCATGGGCACCAGTCATAAAACAGCTGCCAATGAGGTGTGACGCAACACAAAATGGTTCCATGGTTGTGGCACAACACACAGTAGATACTGTGGAGGCGCAACCACATCTAAAAGAGCAGAAAAGGAGATGGGAACATAAAATGGTGCGAGCATATCACCCACCTGTCAGCAATCCCATTAATTAGTGGGAAAGGTACCCAAATCAGCCACTGCCACACTCACTCAGACAGAGGAGCTCTTTGCAACTCTCCTCTGTTCAAAACAAATGGGAAGGTGGGTGTCCAATCCTGGAATCTAGTGAAGTGTGGATATGTTTAATGGGGCGTGTTCAGTGTAGAAGAGTCTGAGCCTGTGCAAACAGGAACTGGGCAGGAAGAGCTAGCATGTTATCATGTATTTTTGAACCATAAACAACTTACCTAAGCCACACCCACCCCACCGCTATATTCCTGTCCGACAACTGCGCTCCTCAGATTTGGCGCTGCTGAGAGTATCACCTGCCCTGGAAGTCCACTTAGAAACTGGGCTTTTAGTGTTGCAGCTCCAGACCTCTGGAATTAATTATGAGACAGCCGTCCAGTGTTTAGGCACCTATGGAAGATGTTTCCCTGAGGCGTGATCCAGTCATTTGTGAAAAATTAATTGTACATCTATAGTGTTTGTAGAAACGGTTTAAATTGGTTTTAGAATTTGGATTGATCTTACTTTTATTGTGTTGCACACTGCTTTGGTGGCCTCACTCATGCCCTGTTTGGGGTTTTTCCGCTGGATTCCGCCCACCGGGATGAAGCTCAGAGCTTCCACTGTGGCAGAACCTGCCTCCCCACCCAGCATCACTTCTCTCTGCTGGTGGAGAGGTGACTGTACCAGCCTACCCCTTCCCCAGCCGTCAAGTGGGGTTATGGATTTTCTCTTTTTAAAAAAAATCCAAAGCAATATAACAATAAACTATATTTAAAAAACTGCAGAGGTTCAAAGCCACATATTAATCATAAACCGGAACACACGAGGGCTTATCAGCAACGTTTCACACTCTTTCCAAATAGGTCACGCTCAAGTAACACATGTTCACAGATGCATACCACCTTCTCTTTATCCTGATTTTACTGGCATGGAAATGCATGCAGTGTTCTTTGTTCACAACAGGGCTTTCTACCCTCCTTCCTATCCCATCAAAGCCAGGCATGGCTTCTGAAAAAAAGCTGGTCCTTAAAAAAGATCTTATTCAATCTAAGCCAAAAAAGGAGAGGTGTATTAAATCTATGCAACACTGCCAATCTTTGACAACTACTTTCTCCCATGGTATTTAGTTTAGACACTAATGACCCAACTACATTTCCGTCATCTACTGCTTTTTTTTCATGGTTATGGTGGTACCACTTGCAAAAAAAAAAGTTTTGGTTCTTTTCTTCTTCAAATTGGTGACTTCCCAATATGATCAGCACGTTAAAAGGATTTCCAGAACACTGACTCCCAGCAAATGTCAAGTACCTGCCATCATAAAATTTTCTGGGAGCTGCCTGGTGCTGTTTCCAAGCCTGAATATAATTCAAATTAGAACTCAAAAGGCAAAGACTGCAATAAGCAATAGGTGCGAATCAGGATATGCATGAGCAGAACCCCATTCCTAACTTCCCCTCCCCAGTTACAGGTAGATAGCCGTGTTGGTCTGTCATAGTCAAAACAAAATAAAAAAAATTCCTTCCAGTAGCACCTTAGAGACCAACTAAGTTTGTTCTTGGTATGAGCTTTCGTGTGCATGCACACTTCTTCAGAGGCAGCTGCCCTCCCCCAAATCAATAAAAAAATCAATAAAAATACATAGCTACTGAGGTTCTGCCCCCAGGTATCTGAAGAAGTGTGCCTTGCTTGGGCAATGAGAATGCCTCAACAGAGTTTTACTTTTTCTTTAAAAAATGTAAATAATCTTCATAATGCATCTGTTTGGTAGTAGCATTATTACCAAAGAAAGCAGCAGTGTATTATTTTTCAGTGCTATGATGACAATTGTTTTAAATAATCAGTCATATTGAACATCATTTCATTATTTTCCTAAATGAAAGTGGCATATTTCCTGTGCCTCATATTTTTGGCTGCTTCTCCATGCTAAAATCCTGATCTCTTTCTTGAACTGCTATTAAGTTATGGCTTAATGTGGTATCTGTTCTGTGTAATCTCCCCCCACATCCCTCCAACTGTTTAAAAAACATCCAGGGTTGATGGTGATGAATCACTCAGTTTTCATATTTTATGCTGATGTTTGCTAACTTGCCTCTGGTTTCCCTAGAAAAAGCTTAGTACATCTTTATTAACCTGGGGCTCTAGTTTATCCATCTTACGAACAATGCCAGTGCAACAAAATAAAGGTTGTGGAAGGAAGTAATTCAAGGATTCATACTTTTCAGATATCTTTTAATGATTTTTTTAAAACAAAGTTGTCCTGATTCTTCAGAGCTGCTCTGTTTTTCATCACACATTTTATTATATAAGATATACATTTAAATAGCCTTGGAGGTACTATATACTATTATCCTCAATCATTTTACATTTCTTCTGTCCCAAGGATCAAGGATTTCCTGGTCTTCTAAACAGAGAAATATATAATGCTTGCTTAACATTTTTGGGGTATTTTTTGTTTCTCGGTTGTGAATGCTCTTTTTTTAGCACTTGAAATAAGGTGTTCAAACTGTTTGAATTGGCAGTTGTGTTTTATACTGCTCTAGGCTATTGTGGGCTGTTGCAGTATAATCCAGGCTGTGGGTTGTATCAAAATAAGACATACTCTGAGTAGACCCATTGAAACCAATGGACTTAAATTTATTACATCAGTATCAACGGGTCTAATTTTGAGTAGGACTTAGTTGGCTACAGACTATTTATGCTGTTGCTGTTGCAAATATAGTTTTTGTCTTTTATTGATTTTAATTATTAGTTCAGTATTTTTAAAATAATGTCTTGCTTGTAAGCCACCCAGAAATTTTTTATTGAAGGGCAACTTTATAAGTAATACTAAATAGTAATAATAATAATATATTCATCCATACATGATGCACAAAGACACATGGATGTTCTTTTATTTAGGGACAACAGTGGAAATTTTATTGAATAGGTACATACATCTTGGGGCCCTCCTGTGGTGCTATGGTTTAGTGCATGTGGCTGTTAACCAAAAGGTTGGTGGTTTGAGCCCACCCAGGGACAGCTGTGGGCAGGATTCCTGCATTGCAGGGAGTTGCATTAGATGACCCTCAGGGTCCCTTCCAACTTTACAATTCTATGATTCTATAATATTTGTTTTTTTCTAAAAGACTGACTGATGACGATAAAATCTACAGTTTCTTATTGCTCCGCAGGTTAGAAAATCCTCTTTCCTTTTCCATGTTGTTTGTGCTGGGTCATTATAATAGGATGTGATATTTGGAGAGGGTTCCCTGGATTATACCAGGGGTGGAGCACTTTAGGCCTAGGGGATGAATGAGACCTTCTGGCCCTCAGGACTCTATACAGGACATTCACCCACTGGCCATGACATCTCAACAGTCATGCTCTGCATCTGCCACTACAGATGGCTGGAATGTCCCCTTGAACTGTGATAATACTTCTTGCTTGCCTGGATGGAGGATAGATAGTGGTGTGTGTGTGTGTGTGTGTGTGTGTGTGTGTGTGTGTGTGTAACCACATTCACTTTGACCGCTCCCACAACTGACATGCATTCTCCAGAAGTTTGCCCATGGGCAAGTACTGTATATTCCTGCGTATGAGACTACTTTTTAACCCAGGAAAATCTTCTCAAAAGTCGGGGGTCGTCTTATACGCCGGGTCGTATTTCTTATATGGCGAGTATATCCCAAACTCTATATTTTAACTGGAAAAGTTGGGGTCGTCTTATACGCCCAGTCGTCTTATACGCCGGAATATACGGTAACCTAGCTTCAAGGTAAAGAAGAGTTCTGAGCACAAATGCCCCCCCCAAAAGATCTCCATCTATGCCAATAATTTCCATTCTGTGTGCTGTGCCATACATAAGAAACAAACTACCTGAGGCTACAGTCCTTAAAACATACTTACTAGAGAGAAAACCACAATGAAATGTACTTCTAAACAAGCAGGCATAGGATTGCCGTGCATATTTTCAGTCTTGCACAGTTACCTGGGAGTAAGTTCCATTGAATTTCCAATTAGGAAGCACACCGAGATCAATGACTGATACAGAAGTCAAGGGATGGGTGTTGTGTAATTCTTAACTCTTACACGACTTAAAGGTAAACTTTTTTCTTCAAGTGTAAGACTGAAATGGTTCTCCAGTTTCATTTTAGAATAAAAGTGTGTTTCTCAGCTACCAGAAGTTTGGTAAATACAAGTTTATGCTTATAGAAAGTTAAATGTTGCAGGATGAAGTTCACTTATTTTTAGCCTTAAATTGAAAGTCCTAAATACTTCAAGGAAAATGTTTGGGTTGCATCCTTGCTGCACAGAGGGGGATCATTGATTTCCACAAGGTAACGATTTCCTTGTTTGTTGATTTTACTAAAGGTTAAGCTACAGTACATCTTCCAAGCTGATATGTGGGTTAAATAGTTAGGACTCTGATTTGTAATCCTATCCTGTGGCTGCACCACTGCTGTTCTTGTAAATGTCATCACTTTCTCAGTCCTATCTGGTTATATCTGAGTCATGAGGTGCTGACAAAAACCCACTGCACTTAATGTGAAACCTGAGGCATTTTGCTCATTCCAAAGATATTAGCAATAGCCAACTTGGCATTTAACTGATAAATAACTTGCACGTATCTACTGCATTAACTTTTGCTTCTCTGTGTTCCCCCACCCCTATCTGTACTATTTTTTTTTCAGTAATCAAAATTTAAAGCACTACTAGGCAAATCTTATGTTCTCTCTTTGAAACCTATGTTTGAAACAGAATCACTAAGTTTCCATTACGTTTCCTTGGTCTATTTAGTTGTTTTCGGATTGAATGAAGGCGTGTCGCTAATACTTCATCAACAGAGTATAGTTAATTTCCAACCTTCGGCCTCTCTTTATTTTCAGCCATGCAACAGGATATGAAAGTGATAACCATGCAGGCCCTATGTTATACAGCTGTGGGGCCCAGTATAGAATACACACCCATGGAGTCTTTAGAGGAATACAGGTAAGTATATTGCAGAAAATGTACAATTCTAAATGGATTTCCAGGCTGTCATTGAAACTGCTGCTTTTAAGTTAAGAACTGGATCAGGCCAATGGTCCCAGATGCCCATAGGGAGCTCGCCAGCAGGACCTGAGCATGACAGGATTCTCTCCCTTCCTGTGGTTTCCAGCAACTGGCATTCAGAATAATTACTGCATGTGACCATGGAGGCAGCCATCATGGCTAGTAGCCACTGATATACTTTATCCTCCACGAATTTGCCGAATCTCCTTTTAAAGCCATCTAAGTTGCTGGCCACCACTGCCTCCTGTGAGAGTGGGGTTCATACTTTTAACTATGTGCTGTGTGAAGAGCTTTCTTTTGCCTGCCTTGGATTCTCCAACATTCAACTTCATTGGAGGTCCATGAGTTCTAGCACTTTGAGAGGGAGAAAAGCTTATGTTCTCTATGCCATGCATTATTATTTTTACACTTCTATACAGGATCTTTTCTCCACTGCTCCACTGCATCAGTAATAAACTCAGTGAGAAACTATTGGCTGACTTAAAGAAAAAGAAACAACAGAAATAATTTTCATTAGAACAAGCTACAATATTCCTCTAAGTGGCATTGCACTTTCCTAAATATTAGATCTGGCATGTCAGATGACATGCGATTATTAACTGAAGGCCTGAAATTTTCATTTTTTGCTAAGCAGTAATACGTTAAAGCTTGTTTTACAGGGAGAAAAAAATGATTAATAAACAAATTAAATAAATATTAATTACAATAGATATGTTTTGAGTTTAAGGTAGTATAATTGGAGCAGTTATTGCATGCACTGCTTTCAGTTCTGAAAACTGGTCATATAATAACCCAAATTCTTAATGTCATTATAGGATGTGAGACGAGTACCTGGAGTAGCTCCTATGATTGTTAGATCAGCAGGTGACACAAATGAGAAAAGACCTTTCATGTGTGAATACCCTGGCTGCAATAAACGATATTTCAAACTGTCTCATCTGCAGATGCATGGAAGAAAGCACACAGGTAAGTATTTTAATTGACTGCAAAATTGTCCCTAGTTAGAAGTCTGATTCTGTGCTTTGGTGTTCACTGTACTGGGAATTGAACCCATTCATGTAAAATGGCTATTTACATACCAACAGCAAAAGCAAGTGCTGATTTGCATAAAATTCACATAGGTTTATAGGTATGCAAATTTATATACAAATTCATATGATTTAAATAGAAATGCAATATATATAATGGGAAACACTATGACTAGGTGACCTTTGGGCCTTCTTACTGCTGATGGGGAACTTCAAGGAACGACTATGGTTTTTAATTAAGACTTGGAGTGGACCCTTCAAGTGGAAGACTCCTTCAGACAGTGGAATACATGACCATGCTGTGTTCATAATCCCTCCAACATGGGGTATTGTAGGGGTCCTTGGGCTAAAAAGAGCAAGATAATCCTTCACTGGTCACCTCTAATAGGGATGCGGTGTATGCGTGTGGTTGCTTTGCACATACAGCACAACTGAATGACTACCTTATTTGTCAGGCATGGCCTCACGGGTCTTGAAAGTTTTTTTTAAAGGAACAAAATGCTTCTGTATATCATTCCAAATTAATGATTTGTATGTGATGTTTTTCCAGTGAATTGTGCTTGATAATGCAGGTACACACACACACACACACACACACACACACACACACACACACATTTAGGGGGGTGGAGCTGGATGTGCTCCATAAGATTCCTCTTTCTCATCACCTAGATATTTATACATGACTGGCTCATTACATTTCCTGCAGACTGCTCACTCAGATAGTGCTACCCACAGCTGGATTAGAAAACATGCAGAGCTAGGATAGAAAAATTTGGAATTCATATCAGCATTTCTTAATGTTTCAACACAGCTTTTGCTGACTTCTCATGTGCCCTTTAACTGATTATTGAGTGCTTTCCTGGTTATTAACAATACCATTAACTGAAACATATAATAATAAAAGGCATCTGGTTGATTTGAAGCATTAGGAAGCTGATAAATACAATGGGAAAAAAGTAATATAAACAATACACTGGATTAAGTGGTAAGATTTCGAGGAGCTTTCAATCACCATTAACATGACCCAGCAACTATGATTTGTGTTTTTGAAGGTTTTCTGGAAATTGGTGTATGGTTTGGGAGTCTGAAAGGAATGCAATTTTACGCTTTTCAGCCTAAATGACCCCCCACCTCCTTCCCCCATGCACTGTTCCAGGGATTCGCCTGATCCCACCCCCCACATGAAGGGGGGAAGCCCTATGCACAAACAAAAGTCCTTATGCACTGACGTGACTCATTAGTAGAATGCCACTCTTAGTTTTTTAATCAGTGAAGTGTACTACTTTGTACCCATCGAAGTTTTCTTCTCAGCAAAACTGTAAAAATGTTTTGCACATAACAAACAACCGTATAACAGGCACAGTTCTTGCAACAGTTTTTCTAGTTTTGAAAAGCAAAATTTCATTAAATTAACAAATGTATATTAAAGATTTTGTTTGGAAACTCATGGCTCCTTCTCCAGGGAAGGATATGGAGTGTGTAAATTAAACAACCGTCTCTTCTTCAGAACATTTGCATAAGTCACTGTCACAAACCTGATGACCTGGAGCAGCTCACCCCAGTTCATACTGGGTCTTGTGGTTCTTATTACACATTCTTTCCTGACAAGGCCATTTTGTTCCCACCAATCACTGTAGACTGGTCTCTTCCAATGAAAGGATTGCCTTTAGAGTTAGCTTATGAAGTTGTTCTCTTTGAGCATGCACTCTCTGGGTGTGCAGTCTTTCCAACCTCATCCAGTACCCCATTCCTCTTCAGAACAATAATGTTTTTCAAGGCCCATGGATATATTCATGAACTTGGAGAACTATACCAGTTATGAGAGAAAAAGTATCAGCACATATAAACCCTTCTGTAAACTTGATGCCAACTTTTCAGCTCTGGCTATACATTACGGTAGGATGGCTACACGGTAGCTTGAATGACAGCCTACACCTGCTGAAAAGCCATTTTCTACACAATTATTAAAGGTGCAGGAGACACATCTTCCTTTTCTGGTCACCCTATGCTGCACTGATGCAAGTTGCTGAGCTTGCTGCAAGCACACATGCACATACCAAGCTAAGCTAAAGATCAGCATTTCCATAATTACACCTTGATTACACATAACAGGCAGCATCTCCTTGGTATGACTGGTTTCTCGCTCCCCTCCTATAAGAAAAAAACATTCTTGAAGATGCAATTGTGCTTCATGACTCTTTTCCAATCAGGCAAACAGATGGAATTCAACATTGAGCTAATACAATTGTTCCATCAATGCAAGCATTTCTGCTTGCTAGACTGAATGACCTCTTCTCTTCTCTCCCTGTGAGCTGTTCTGGGGCTTCTCCTGACTCTCTAGACCTAATGGGAGTGGAGAGGAGAAGAGGGGAAATCTCCATTGTGCTGGTGAAACTCATTGCCCTGCTTCCCACTAGCACAATTATTTAGCAGAATCTGGCCCCAAGTCTTTTGCACCTTAGATTTGGGACCAGACAGTGGGAAGATAGCTGTGAAGATGAACCTTCCATGTGTTTTCTTAATTACCAAAGGCAAAACGGGCAGGAAAGGAGATTACTGGTGATCAGTATGGGGATGTCCCTTAAACTTCACTTTTTGGGCCCTTATCAGTCTGCTGCCTCAACAGAATAGAATGAAGTGGTTTAGCCTTGAGGAGAAACGAGTGGGAGACAGCTCTCTGGGGAACATCTGCTATTTCCTGGAATGTATGCACCGAGTGTAATCTTGAGGACAGTTTAAATTTATAGATAGCTAGTGTATAAAAAAAGTATCATGAATGGGGTTTTCTACATAACCACAAAGCTCTTTGAAAAATAAATACACATGGTCATTCTTCCTGTAGATGTTTCATAGCTGGTTTATCAGGTATTCCCCATTGAGTGACTTTCCACAAGTTTCTGTTGCTTACATTTTCAATGGTAATAGTGTGATATCTGTCTTCACCTTTTTGGAAGGAGATGGGAATAGGTTTTCTGATGTTCAGCGCATTAAATTTACCATGCTATAAGAATAATTTGTGCACCCAAGCATGAATGCACAATAGCAGCAGTCCGCATTATGGATTATGGATTATGCATTATGTGGTGGTCACCCTTAATCTATGGCTGTCAGTAGGTCAGATGTTGCTCATCTGGTCCCCTTGTGTGCTGCTGAGCAGGTGCTTTCTACGAGCCCTTTCTATCTGTGTTGGAAAGTGTCCGGAATTTAGCGTTGTGTGTCTGGTATCTCATATCTCAGCATGTGTCTGAATCAATCCTGATGTTTACTAGAAATTCATAGGTAGCTAATTATAGGAAGGAGGGCAGTAGCCCAGTGGCAGAGCACATACTCTGCAAGCAAAAGGCCCCCGTCATTTCTGCATAATGACACCTCACTCCAAATCTCCTAATTGCAGCTCCCAGGGGCTTCATAGAGGTGTTACATAGCATGGGGCACAATATGCAACCTTGCAGGACACCACAGGGCAACTCGCATGGCACTGTCCTCCGTTCCTAACCCTTATCTCAGGACACAAATTGCATCGGAAGCATAACAAGATGCCCCATGTTATCATTCAACAACGTGCTTGGGGCCTAGCATACTTCTTACACTGAATAAATATCAAATAATAGTAGCAATAGCTCAAGAAGAACACACAGAAGAAGAAGAAGAATTTGGATTTGATATCCCGCTTTATCACTACCCTAAGGAGTCTCAAAGCGGCTAACATTCTCCTTTCCCTTCCTCCCCCACAACAAACACTCTGTGAGGTGAGTGGGGCTGAGAGACTTCAAAGAAGTGTGACTAGCCAAGGTCATCCAGCAGCTGCATGTGGAGGAGCGGAGACGCGAACCCGGTTCACCAGATTATGAGTCTACTGCTCTTAACCACTATACCACACTGGCTCTCTGAAGCTGTAAGATTTGTAACAATGCCAAAAGCCATTCACACATTGTACATGGTTTGCTATTCAGCATATAATTCCTGACAAGTGAACTGTATGACACCCATGTTTGTATTTATGGGTGTAAAGTTGAAACATCTTAGGTGTATAGGGTTGCATCTGACTAAGTCATACTCAAGAACAGTGCTTTTTTTCTTAAAAAATATTTAGGAATACTCTCATTTTGTCTCAAGAAAAACACCATTTTATAGTTCAAAAATAAAGACAGTAAATGGACAAAAGTACAAAGATTCACAAAATGTTTAGGGGTATGTGTACCCCTGCGTACCCCCAGAAAAAAGTATTGCTCAAGAGTATACCTACTGAAACTAGTGGAGGTCAATTGATTTTAATGGATTTTAATGGATTGAGCATAATGGATCTACCTACTCTGAGTATGGCCTAGTTGGAGACAACTCATGATGTGTGATGAGGTCCCTGGGTTATTGAAACATTCTTGATTACATAAGTGGCTTCATGCATGTTTTACATCAAAATCTAATGTGATTTCCTACTGACGAAAGTTTCTATTCAGAAATGCAGAGACATGTGAAGATAGTAAGATTCTGAAAAGGGTAAATGACATATTCTGTTTGAAAACATTCCCACACATAGATGAATGACAGCAGAGGTCTGTAGCAGATGGTTGCTGTAGCTTAATTTGAGAAAGATATAACTGTTCCAGTAAGCCTGATAATAACAGAAGACCTTTGTTTGCAATGCGGAAGCAGTGTGAAATGTATCACTTCATGCTGCTCAAATGCGCATGCTTTAGAACTGCATTTGCACTGAACTTTGGAGACTACAATCTGCTCAGTGCATTCTGTTCCACCAACATTCTCTGCCTTAAATCTGCCAAGGCTTCAGCCTTCCTCACAATCAGTTTTAAGGCACAGCAATTCCTACGGGAGACCTTGTGGCCAGATTTAAAAGGAACCATTTTAAACACATGTGACAAATATAACTTTTTGCATAAATAAATTAATCTGAATGGACATGGAAACAACCCATTTTGGGTTTTAAAAGCCAGTAAACTCCTTTGGGTGACTTCCACAGGAAGCTATAAAGATTCTCTTACAGATATCCGACAGAAACATTTAGATATTGGAACTCCTTGCTTTCAGTGTAAATGTGAAAGAGCAGTTAATATGGGTGATGTCGCTTGCCATTTGGAAAAGACATAACGATGTTTCAAAGCAGTTGCTTTATGGCATGCAAAAATAACTCTTTTTAATAAGAATAAACCTAGTTTACAAAAGAATCATATAGCATCTTGAATAAACTAGAACTGATACAGTGTGTATTAGTCCCGAAGAAATGTAGAAATGCATGCCACCATGCAGGATTCATAGCTGTGTGGTCAGAGCATATGCTTTGCATGAACAAGGTTCCAAGCCGAATCACTAGCATCTCTAGAAGACAAAAGGGATAGAGGGGAACCCAGCCTGAAACTCACTGTCACTCAGAGGAAGTCTGCTTTGCATTTGTGGCAGCACCTGAACTTTGGAATTCCCTGCCTATTATATTAGGCAGTCACCATCACTACCCTTTTAGATGCCTGCTGAAAACGTCAGCTTTGGCAGGCCAATCCAGACATAAGATTGTGTTACACCTGCTCTTAAATCTGCTTCAGATGTTTTATTGTGCTTGTTTTTAGATTTTTTTTCCTTTTAAAAATGAGTATAATATGTTTTCATTTTATTTTTAATCTTCTTCTTTTTTAAAAATCACAGAAGTGTTTGCTCCCCTGGGCTCCTTTGGGAGGATGGATGGGATATAAAAGCAACAAAATGAATAAACTGTGCTAGATGCACCCATGTTTTGACTCAGTATAAGATAGGTTCATATGCATTCCTCTGTTTCTGATGAACATCTGAATTGACCATTGACCATCTTACCAATACACATTTGCCTGTTTTGCTTTAAATGCTGTATTTTTGTTTGTTTGCTGTTTTCCTTCCTTGGCCATCAAAATATTGAAAAGTTGGGACATTACAAGTATAAGCACATGGCATTTCTGTATAGATTGAAAACTGGTATGAAATGACTTATTGTGACAGACTGAGGCATGTATAGAGTTATTTCCTAAGCCTCTTGCCTGCAAAGGGTCAGAACAAAGACTGCTACCACTCTGGATGTTTATCTGGCCTCTATAGAAAGCCCTACTAAAATCTCATATGAATTGAACTCCAGTATTTATTTATTTTTTTGCTAAATCATTTGGAAGGTTCTATTAGACATGGTTTCTTACTTGCCAGTTGCAGCTACAATCCTTTATGCTGAGAAATGGAGATTGAGCAATGCAGCATCCATAGAAGAATTTGGGAGAATGCACTTATGGCAAAGTTGACATATTTTACTAGATCTAGAGAACAAAATCAAAATCACAGATAGGACAATTTTGGGGCAAGTTGAAGGCATGGACTTTCTTCCAACAAATGTAATGGTCTCACAATCTATTAATGTTGGAAGAAAATAAGCATATTATTTATGTAACTTTATCCTTAGTTATTTTTGGTAAATTGCTGCTTGTGATCTTGAATTATTAATCACTTCCAGTACATGTTGACCTTCTTCATAAATAAAATAAATAAAATAAACCAAAATCAAAACGAAACATGGGCCCAGCTGTGACTTAGGTAGACAGTGACTAAATATTTTCAAAACATAAGATGCAATTAAGAAGTAACAAGAGTCCTGGTCATTGAATGGGCTATGAATCCACAGAAGCTCCTGTTCAATGTGATTCCCCCTTACACTGCAGTCTCCAGTAACACCTCTCACTCTCATTTGGAAGGTTCCCTCTTCCTCCGAGCAGATTTAAGGGGGCTCAAAGGGCTACTGCAGGCAAAAAGGTGAACTGGAAGAAGTCACCTTCTCCCCACCATTCAATGAACAGGAGTGTTCTGTAAGTGGACCTTCATTCATGCTTCGCTTCGATCCAGCCCACTGAAAGCCCCATTATGCAATTGAAAGTCCTCGTGCAAGTCTTCTGCTGCTGGGGTTGGTTTGGCAAATCCCACCTTTGGTACTTAAAATCTACAAGGTTGTCAGAACAGCTTTTAAGCTGATTGATGGCAGAAAACCAACAGAATCCGACAAACATCTGTTTCAGGATTATCCTAAAGGAATTTTAACTTACTTTGCATTAGGTACACAGATGGGGTAAGTGCAGTATACATAAGTGCAGTATACATATACATCCATATATACTGGTAGCAAAATAAACTGCTTTGCCACATTTCAGATGTGACTGCATACCCAATTCTTCCCATGCAGAGATTTTCCTTGAAAATGACTTATGTAAAGCATCCCTGCTACAACACAGATATATTCACCTGCTTTAAATGTGCATGTGATTGAAAATTGTTCTAGTGTGTTTGTATGGGCTTTTATTTTCCAACTTTATTTACCTTTTTCAAATGAAACTTGTTCTCCCTAAGGTGAAAAACCGTATCAGTGTGACTTTAAGGACTGTGAACGAAGATTTTCTCGTTCAGATCAACTCAAACGACACCAAAGACGACATACAGGTTTGTTGCATGCCTTGGCTTTTGAAATTTTTAGCAGTTTGCAGTTTCCATAACCTAGAGTTTGAAAAATTGAATTCTAATCCCTTTCTCTCCTCCTTACCGCTGTAATTCAGGATTATGGGCTCATGTGTCATCAATTGTTTGGATACATTCAAATTTAAACTGCAAAAAAGCAGTTTATTGAACATATGCAGTGGATATTTTCATGTATCATGTAGCATGGCTAGCCACACTATCACTTCTGTTTTGGGGAGAAGCAAAAAGACTTGTGCTTTTGGTACATATTGTTAGATGCAGGATAATCCAATTGTTTTTAAGAGGAGTCAATGCAAAGAACAAATATGTTGTCCATTGATACAGGTGATCCTGATGAATAATCCTGCGAAAGGGCTTATGCAAACTTCACTAAGTAGAAACATTATTATTTGGAGAGTCATTACATGCATTTATACATTTTATTTACACGTATAATTCATAATATATTATTAATGCAAACTTAATGCCTGATGATTTTGATGTCTTTATTCTGGAATTGTTAAATCAGTTGTGAAAAGCCTTTTGTCTGTGTCTCAGTACAGTATTTCAAACAAAGCAGCAGATAATATTGCCATTTTGCTTTCTTGGTTTTCTTGACAACAGGGACGGGGAAACTTCATCAGATCAAGGATCATGCTTCCTGATAGGCAACCTTCTGGGGGGACACATGCCAGTGGTGGGGAGGGCCAGGCACAAAAGTGGGTAGTTCAATGGGTGTGACCTTTGTGCAGTAGGTCACATTTGAGCTATGCAAAAGTCAGAGAGACCTTTTATCAGAGATGGCTGCTTCTTCAGCTGTGACTGTTCCTGTACAGAGATAGCCTAGTCACAGTGATCCATGCTCTGGTAACCTCCAAGCTGGACTACTATGCTGCATTAAACACTTCATTTAGTGAAAAACATGACTACTAGGTTTTTAATGGGTACAGCCAGAGCAATTTATATTACACCTATTTTGGAAGACAAGTATTGGTTGCCTATTTCCACCTGAGCCCAATTTAAAATGCTGGGGCGTATTTTTGAAGAAAGGAACCTCTGAGCTGCCAGTCTAATTTGATCCAACAGGCTAGTTTGGTTCATGAGATGGCTTTTGTCAGCCCAAACAACCACCTGCCAATCACCTGACACCAGGTGTGCTTACTGTGGCCACCAGAAGTGAATTTTGTGCAAGATGCAATTTTCATGGCACTGTACATTGTTAACTTTCAGCTGCCCTGAAGCCCTTAATTTCAAAGGCTGGTTCTAGGGGCCATTTCCATTTGGCACCATTTTCAGCTGCTCAGAGCAGTACACCGCCAGGAGCAACCTTCAGCACAAAACAGAACATCTGGTGCAGTACTCTTAACATAGCTACACTGAAGCTGCCTTCTCACTCTTTCTCATCTCATCAGTTAGAAAAAGTAAGGACCCCTTTCTGTTCTCTCCATTTCCCAGTGAGTAAACATGCACACACACCCTTTTAAGAGTTAGTAGAGGTGAAGTTATGGTTCAAATTTGTTTGGCCAGAATGATGTGAAAGTAGCAGCGCTTTGATTGGATTGAAAATCAAATCATACTTGGGATAGACCTATGGAAATCAATGGTCCTGTGAATGGGCAATAATCCTGAGCATTTTATATGTTTGTTTTAAGAAATAATGAAAACATTTGCAAATGCAGAACTTTCTGTACCAAATTTTGGAATCTCTGGAGTTAACATATATAGGGTTGTACCCAGTAGTGCCTTTGGCTTAGTGCAGGCATCACTAGCCATAGACTTGGGGGCTTGATGCAGCCACCAAGCAAATTTTGGGGGACCCCAAAGACCCCACATATTTTGTGTTGTGCCAAAAAGAAAAATTAAGAAAGTAGAAACAGTGATGTGGTGGATGGTGAAGTTTAACTCTCTCTGTCCAGCCCAACACTCTTGATGGTGATACAATCCAGCCCCTCCTCAGTCATCAGATCAATCATGTGATGAGTAGGGAGGGGGCAATAATCCCCCCATAGCCAATCTACAGGGGGATGTAGGGGGATGTGCCCTGTGCATTTGCAAATGAGAGTGTGGCGCAGCCACACCAACTTTCAATTACACCCACAAGCAGGGGCGTACCCAGGGGTTACTTAGGCTGGCCTCTGCCAAGGGCGCAGGCCCAGGGAGGTGCAAAAAATGGTTTGGAGTGACCAGAGGCCTACCCGCCCATCTGCATGCTCCCTGGGCAGGACTTCCACTACTCCGGGCAGCCAGGTGAGGCACGCAGGGTCCTCTGAGCACCTTGGCAGAAGAATTTGGTCACTGGTGTGGACCGTCACAACATCTCTGCAGGGGGCTCATCCCAATTGGCTGGTGGCACTATTAGAAGTGTGAGTGGAGCACCCGGCAGGGCTTGGAGGGAAGAAAGCTAAAGAGTGGGCAAGAGTTGCAGGAGGAGGAAAAAGGGAGGGAGGGAGGAGGAAGGACACAGAAGGAAAAGCAGTGCATGGAGGGAGGGAGGGAGGTGAACCGGTCAAAGAGGAGGATGTGGGGAGGTGGAGCAGAGCAGACCCAATGGAGATGGCCATGGAGGAAATCACTGGAGGAGTGTGGAAGGCAACAAAAAGCAAACTTTCTGAGTTTTTGATCCATGGTCTCTCCCGGCTTTGGAGGAACCAATGTATCTCCTACCAAGGGTGCAAGGGATGGGTGGGTGGGTGCTGATACAGCTCCTTGCAAAGGGCGCAAGAGGGCCTAGGTATGCCGCTACCCACATGTGGCATGTGCCCCTCTCCCCAGGTTGGTCAAGGATGAATGCATCCCTCAGACCAAAAAAGGGTCAATGGGTAGTGTGCCATCCAGTTTCCCCAATTTACTTCACTACTCCATGCCATATCCCATACTGTCCCAGAAGTCTCCAAACCCTCAGGAGCAGCTTTTTGGAAGGGGTGGGGGAACTTAACCAAGGAGGGAGTGATTAAAAGAAAAGAAAATACCTTAGTTTGTGGAAGTGCTTTCTGCTGGGGGAAATACACCATTAAACCTTTTTCGTGGGCATCAAACATTTTGTTAACAAATATTAAAACTTTAGGCTTGGTGATGAAGGACATGGAATATTGTGCTTAGCTTTATGGTTCGTTAGCTCTTTTGTTGGTTAGCATATCTTTTGCTGGATATAGCAAGTAAACTTCCTAGGTTAAAGCATATAATTGAGGGACCTTTTTTTTTTAACGTGTTAGGAAAATATGTAGTCGAAACAAAATAAAAAAATTCCTTCCAGTAGCACCTTAGAGACCAACTAAGTTTGTTATTGGTATGAGCTTTCGTGTGCATGCACACTTTTTCAGAAAATATGTAGAATATTGAACAAAAGTAAATTTCAAATTTAAATGAAATAATGCCCCAAACACTAAGCTACAAAAATAATCATCACCAGAGGGTGTTCCTCATTTGCTACTTTTCAAGTTACAAATCTGGTAGTGAGTTAATCCTTACTTGCTTTGCCAGGAACAAATGCACTGTGAAAGCACTAACTGGAGAAAGAGGGTTGAAGAAAGGTTATGAAGTTGAGAAGCCTGATTAATGACCTTTGGGATGTGTAGGCATGTGCAAAGAGAAAGATTAATTTCGGTAACTATTAAACAACAAAAGCAAAGCAAAAATCCATAGTTTGGAGGTCATAAGTAACTGGTGTCCCTCACTCCTCTGAAAAGGTATTGGAACATGGGACTAGACTTCTTTTATCTATTTAGGTGTGAAACCCTTCCAGTGTAAAACCTGTCAGAGAAAGTTCTCCAGATCTGACCACCTGAAGACTCACACCAGGACTCATACAGGTAAAACAAGTGCGTATACTTTTTTCCCATTTATATTTTTAAATTTATTTTACCTGAATTGATTTTGCTACGTTTTAAATGCATATTGTAGTTCCAGGAAATTAGTGAATGTAATAAGAGGCATGGGTTAGACGGAGTTATCACTACCACATGGTGGAAAAGTAAAACTCAAATAAGGGTGCAAAAAAAAATATGCTGAAAGTTTTAGAGCTTTTCTAGGTGATATCAGCACATTTCTTTTGGTGCTATATGGAAATGTACTAGACAAGTGATCCTGCTTAGTCCATCCTATGAAGCTCCGTGTGCCTTCACCTGAACATTAGGTATTTGAAGCTGGAGCTGAAGCTGGAGACTGTAGGATCATATTTTGAAAGGAATGTAAAAATTATCTGCTGCTTTCATTAATGGGTGATCTACAAAAATTCTTAGAAGTTTAGAGTGGTGTTGCCACTACAAATAATCAATCCCCCTCTTTGTATATCTCTGTCAGGACCACAGCTCAGCAGAAGAGGAGATTTAGCTTTTCCCCTCCCCCATTTTCTTGTAAAAAATCATATCCCGCAATACATAGCTTCTGTTTGTCCCCAAAGCTGCCATTTTCTGCAGCTCTGGAGGCAAGTTGCAGCTTCAGGTAGGGGCAATTTCCAGCAGTGCAGGATTGCTGCCAGAGGAAGAGTTAAACCCTACTCCCTTGTGCTAAAGTGCTGATCTGAATTGTGGCCTTGGTGCTGCATGAGATTAGTGTCGGATTTAGGGTGCTGCAGGCGGTTTTCCTGCACAGGGAAATGAGGCGAGGGGGCACTAAATAATAATAGTAATGTTAAAAAACAATTATTTATAAGCTTACCTTTTAAGATACATAAAAAGCCACTGAACCAAAAGGAATTATTGTGAAATATCAGAACTAGAGGGTGGCGGCGGCAATTTTTGTCCTCGCTTAGGGAGACATATTACCAAAATTTGCCTCTGATGGGGTTCAAATACACCATTAACATAGAACGTAGTCCGCTCCTGCAAACTGCAGTGCAGAGAGTACTAGTTATGCCACTTCTGTGCTGATCTGTTCTTTTGAGGTTGGATGCCGCTCCAGTACTGTAGTGTTATCATACTATGGTGTTCATTGCTGAAAGTTGGTGGGATTGGGATGGCCAATAATAGGCTGCCTTCTAATGTGAAAAGGAAGCTGAAACTGGCTTAGCCAAGAGTAAAAGTTGTCCATTCCTTTATTTAAAAGTGAGTGGCACTTCTTAAAGATTATTGTTGATTTGGTTGTTTTTATTTGTTTAATGGTAATTATCTGTAAGCCGCCTTGTGAGCATTTCCCCATAAGGGCATATAAATCTGCAAACAAACCATAAACAAATAACTGCTTTAAACTACATGATAACAGGAGAATATCATTACATAAGTCTCAGTTCTGTATAGATTTTGAATGTTCATTTCCCATTGAAAAGAATAATAGAAGCTATTGCCCAGAGTATGATATATAGGGGGATGAAGCAGTTCTCCTGCTGAAGCAAACTAGATCTACTCCTGAGCATTGCCTGGATGGAAGATCTGTTGGAGGCATAAATAAGGCACTCTGGGCTTTTTTGGAGGCAGAGAATGGTGGAAACATAATTAATATTTTTTAATGAAAAGTAATAGAAGCTAAGAGCACCATCCATCTCCCTTTGAAATCACTGGGCTAGACTCCAAAGACCTTGATGGAGCACCATATATTAAAAAGTTAGGGACACGCTTCTATTGACATTTTCTATTTGCTAAGAAGGGATGGGCCTAGATGATAAAAACTCATCCTGTGACAGTTTAATAACTCTGTGTTTTGTTGACAGGTGAAAAGCCTTTCAGTTGTCGGTGGCCCAGCTGTCAAAAAAAATTTGCTCGGTCTGATGAATTGGTCCGTCATCATAATATGCACAACAGGAACATGACTAAACTTCAACTTACACTTTAGATGTTTCACACTGTCTGTACAAACCAGATGGACCCTATGAACTACTGCAAACATTTCAACCATTGTCTGTCGAATCTTTAGGAAATCTCAGATGCCTTCATAATGCGGTTGAGACAAGTTAACTAAACTGTAGGATAATGTTCAGTATAGGCCTCTGCTTGGAATTTCGAACCTTCCTATTCCAAAACCTCGATTTGTAACATTATTATATAACTACAAGTTGACTATGTTATACTTTAAATATTACGATAGACTTTAGCTATGTATATTTGTTCTTTCCTTAAAAGGTTTTGTACTTTTTATTTCTTACTTGAAATTTGCAAGTGCAAGCTAGTGCTATGTCATGCTCATATATAAATGATTGGTATGTTTGAAAGTCTGTTCCATGTATACTGTGTGCTTACTGCAAACACTGAAGTTTCAAAATACTGCTGCAGTCCTGACAAATATTCCATCAATTTTAGTAATCTTTGTACTGCCCAAATGGGACAATTTTATATCGTTTTGTGAATCTTCAGTGTCAGCCATTCCGATATCTTGCTTGCAATCCTCAGAGTTGTGGGTGCTCTAGTAGTTTCTTATATGTACATGCAATTCATCTGGGGGTTGGATGCACACTTTGATGTACACCAGAGCCCCACAATTCACATAGGCTTGTGTAGTTCCCACAATTGTTTACACTGAAGAGAGGGAAAACAAAGGGACCAGTGTGGCTGGTTTCAGAAAGTCAATAAATAGATGCATATGGGGGAGGCCAGGATCACACAACGCCTTTCCACAACCTGTGCATGCTCAGTTTAAAGTCTGCACAGAACCTTTGAGCATATAAGTACCGTATATATGAATAGGCTTCTCTGTGTGCGATTGGGAACCTTCGTTTTTCAGGATTCCTGTTCAAGTGGAGAGAACCCTATACAGTGGTATAGTCATATGTGTTATGCAGACTGGTAATTGAATGTGCCTTAGGCAGGAGCAACATTTAAATGAGAGATGCTTCTTGTCCTCCTAAGCAGCCGAGATATGAGTCACCTGACTTCCATATTTAGGTGCCAGCCACCAATGAGCACAATATTTTTTGCACCCCAATGACTTGGTTTCTAACCGACCCCATCGTCCTGCTATTGGAGACTCTCTTTCTCCTCCCCTATTGCCTTGATGAAGGGCAATAGAAAGAAGTGCTGGTATACCTGCTGTCTTCTAAGGAAGCTCAAACAATATGGTGCATTGGACTTTCCCTTCCCATAGGAGACTATGAGAGAGAGAAGCAAAGTGTGTACAATCTGCAAGATCACTAGCTTTGCTTCTAAAACTGGTAAAGTTAGAGGAACTGATATTTTTCTATACTGAAAATGAAAATCTTGCATTGAAGTTAACTTGTTTTAACACAAACAGCATTTATGTAGAGAAAATGTATGTTTGTTTTTTGTATTTTAAAGCTGGTTTAAATTTCAACTTTTTAATGTTAAATATTCCACTTTGAGATACAGATCCTCACACAAAGTAAAGTCAGTATCATTGTAAATGTTTAGGATTTGTTTAACATGCAGCCATGCTGGTTATATGGCTAGCAAAATGTGTAAAATAAAGTTAAAGTTGAACTCAAGAAGAGGCTGGTCCAGAATTTCCATTAACATATGGCTCTTAAGCTACACAAATAGCTCTTAAGTGACTTGAACGTCTTCTCATTTACAATTATATGTGCAAAAATAAATGCCCAATGTGAGGAAATATATTATTTCAGGGTTTAGGGGTTATTATTTACGATTAATTGTTTGAAGTGGTGTATATATGTCTATAAATATATGTCTAATAATGTATTGCTCTTAAACAATTAAAATTAGAAAGTGAACAAACATAATTTAGATGCATCACGGTTCAGATGTTGCTACAAGCTATTGATACCACAAAGACTGTAACCTGCATTTTTCACTGAGCTTTCAATTAAAGCCCATTTAAAAAGAAACAAATAAGAGTCCAACAGATGTCTTGTTTCATGGCTGGTATTAGGTTTCAAATTTCTTCTCCAATCGTGTTGACCTCTTTTTGTATATAAAAGGTACCACCAGAAGGGATGACCACTAGTTAACCTGTCCAGGTCTTGACCACAATTTATCCTTCTCACTGGGGAATTGTACTGACAACAGTATCAAATTTCATATTATGTTGTAGAGAGTTGGTTCACTCTTCTTCCCAGATACTCGCAGCAGTTTTCCTTTAAGAGAATGACCCACAGGCCACACTTGAATTGGTCTCATTGACTTCTGTGAATTATTTTCCCTACTTTGGAATAGACAAACACAATGTAGCTACACCCAGATAAGGATTACAGTCCCACTACTGTTAATCATATCACCACACAATCCCAACCGAACCATGGCCTAGTGCATTCTTATTTTTAACCACATCTGTATCCCACATTTCTTCCTATCAGCTCAGGGTGGTGTACATAGATCTAGGCTATCTCAGTTTATCCTCACAACAATCCTGTAAAGTAGATTAGATTTGGAGAGAGTAAATGTCTGAAAGACACATGGTGACCTTTGAGGCTGAGTGGGGATCTGATCTCCACAGACACTCTAATCACTACACTATATTGGTTTTCCGTTTCCTTGCAAGAGTGCTGAACTTAAATTTTCTGACTAGTAAGTTTGGCATAGTAATTATTATCCAGCTCCTGTTCAAATCTCAAGAAATGCTCAACATGAAATGACTACTATATTAGGAAGCTATTTCTTCATACAGGCCTGCTCCAAGGTGGTGCCCTCCAAATGTTTTGGGCACCAACTCTCATCAATCTCAGCCAGCATGATCAATGGCCAGGCATAATGGGAGTTGTAGATTAAAATATCTGCAAGGCACCACATTAGGAATGGTTGTCTTATATAATTATATTTAATTTACAGCGGTGGTGTACATTTCACCCATGCATTTCACACATTACCAAGATGCATGATTTGCCATCAAGCATACACTCAACAGTCATAATTGATTAGAGTACCTGCATCACAATACATGTTTGCAAATGGACATTTGTTGTTGTGCACTTTAAAAACATTAGGTATACACACACAAAAAAAGTCTGAAGTGACCCTTATTTCCAGCACTTGAATCATTGTGCATAATAAAGTATGGATATGGGCATCAAATTTATTATTATTATTATTATTATTATTGGCATTAACTACTTCTTCTTCTTCTTCTTCTTCTTCTTCTTCTTCTTCTTCTTCTTCTTCTTCTTCTTCTTCTTCATACCCCACCCATCTGGGAAACTTACAGCACATATAAAACATAGTAAAACATCAAACATAAAAAACTTCCCGATACAGGGCTGCCTTCAGATGTCTTCTAAAACTTATGTAGTTCTTTGTCTCCTTGACATCTGAAGGGAGAGTGTTCCACAGGGCGGGCGCCACTACTGAGAAGGCCCTCTGCCTGGTTACCTGTAACTTCGCTTCTTGTAGTGAGGGAACCACCAGAAGATCCTTGGAGGAGGATCTCAGTGTCCGGGCTGAATGATGGGGGTGGAGACCAGGTATACAGCCAATTGGATTTTTCCACAGTAATGGATAATATATGGCTTAGTTGGTGCATACATGCTCTTCATTACTTTTTTAAATCTTGCAGTTTATCTGGATCTGTATGTTCTGGCATCCATCTGTCTTGAGACACAATGAATGAAGTCAAACTGTTGTGTTAGCAGCACCGAAGTGGCCTCTCCAGGGTACAAGCCTGGGCAGCAAGTATGGAGATCCTGGGCTGCCCAGACAACAAGACCCCCATCTTATTCTGACTGATGTGGTCCAAAGAAAAGCATAGCTATACCTTTGGCAGCAGCTTGTCTGCAGGAGTTGCCAGAAGGAGGCAACCATCCCACCGTCTTAAGGACTCTGCTCCAGATTTGTGTTGGGTTTACTCCTTAGCCTTTTCTTCTCTCAAAGATATCCCGCAAGGCAGCGGTGGTTTAGGATCAAAGTTTTCTTTCTCCTAGGTGGGCTACCTTCCCAGGTTGACGAGCCCTATCTGTCCCTCACTTGCCTCTACTGCACACACAGAAACTGCTTTCTTGACCTTTGGACCTGCTATTGGTCTCATCCATTCAATCCACCAAAGCCTGCTTCACATGCAGGGGATCCCTAACTCACTGAGGGCTTGAGACTCATCAGCCACCCTCACCTGGTTTAGCTGGCTAGTTGAAGCTGTTCTCAGGGTGTGGCCACTGTAACATGCTGACAATCTTTAGGAACCACAGGTGACAGCTGAGTTCAGGGTGAGAACCAAAGGTGGACAAACTACCCCAGAAGTAACACGGCACACATCAGAAGTAGGGGTGTGTGTGTGTATCATTTCCCCCATGGTAATATATAGAACAAAGAGAGCAAACATGATGAGGCTTATGCTTTCTGTTACTGTTTACTGATGCATCTTTTAGGATAAGCCAACAGTTCATTCTTCAAGTCCTTTCATACATAGGAATTGAATCATCTTATTTCAAGGGAACAGTGACTCATTTGTATTAGCCAGCTTTATCTTTTGCTGTCAGGAGACAGTAGGCCTCTGGAGAAACTCATAACAAGAATGGCATTTTAAAAGTCGTATGTTTAGCTGCTTATGCATATTCACATGCACTGCACCGCCCATGTTTATTTATAGATATGGATTAGAAATAGATACACACACAACATATGATTTCCAGATTATTGATCCTGATGATTCAGGTAAAGATGCGCTCTTAAAAAGTTTAGACTTAATAAGAATGCATGCATTTAATGTATTGAGGCTGGTTTGGTTTTAACTTGCACCCCAAACACCTGCTAAAATGGATTTATGCTACAAGTCAAAATGTACAATAGTTAAATAATTTTAAGAACTTGTTTATGATGAATAAAACTGACACTTTGAGAATAAAATCATAAAAATGTTTTGATTTGGGTTGTCACCAATTGAAGAATTCTTAGTCAAAGAATATTATGAGATTATAAATACACTGTGTTGAGTTCAATGGCATTTACTGATACATATGAACATACTGGAAAAGACCCTGATGTTGGGAAAGATCAAGGAGAAGGGGATGACAGAGGACGAGATGGTTGGACAGTGTTCTCCAAACTACTAACATGAGTCTGACCACACTGCGGGAGGCAGTGGAAGACAGGAGTGCCTGGCGTGCTCTGGTCCATGGGGTCACAAAGAGTCGGACACGACTAAACGACTAAAGAATAACAACAACAATGAACATATGCACACTTATCTGAGAGTAAGCTCTGTTCAATACTATAAGGCTTGCTTCTGAGTAGCTAGGTATATGTTTGCACTGTAAATCTGCTTAAATCTGCATATATATATATAAACTACAAGAATTCTGAAAAGAAAAATCTCATTTTCGGTGATGCATGGGCATGTCATAAGGGCTCTGCTTTGAAGCAACATTCCCTCTTCTCTGAAAGAGGAGGACAGCAGCCTCTTCCAAGATTATATGCATGTCTACTTAGAAGGAAGTCCCATTCTCTTCAACAAACCACCCACCCTCTTTCCTGTAGCTGCAGTCATCCTCCCCAACACAGATCTGTTAATGGGCATGAAAAGGATTGCGCTAAGTTAGGTATCCAAGAGAGGTGTTCCCTGTCTTAGGTATTCTTCAAAGAATGGTGTCCCCCAACATGAGTACTTCAAGTATGCCTTGTGATATAATTTTTCCAAGGTACCTATGTGCCTTTTTTGAGGTGTCATTAAATAGCATTTGACATTCTTCCATGATAACCAGATTGACTCTGAAGTCTGATTTAGTGGTATAAGTAATGAAAAGGCTATTTGTAGCTATTGTGTGTGTGGTTTTCTTAGATCCATCCTTCCTTTAATCATTCCCAATAGTTCAAATTACCTCCCATGTGTGGGGTCTTGATGGTAAAGATCATAAGGAAAGTGGAACAACATTCGTATTCACTTTTTCAGAGCAGTGTGTCACTAGGAACCGTGCCAGTCCTGGCCCCAACAAAGTTTTAGAAACAACTACACTAGCATAGATCCCAGCCATGCTTCATAGATGGTGTATAGCTGCTATTTTCTTAGAACATGGAGTCACCACTAGAACAAAAATGGGTGTGTGAATGAGAGACTTCATAGACCAGAGAAAAGTCTACCAATATGACTTCCATCATCTCAAATACAGTGGTGTGAAGGAGTGTCAATTCATACATCTGCTACCAGCCATCAAGTGGCAAGTAATCAGGTGAGGAACATGCATGTGTGAATAACATCCAAGGCTCTCCTTTTGCCTACTGTAGAATTCTCAGCTAATAAGTGAGCTAGAGATATTTGATTTGGCTTTGTTCACTATGAGGTTCCCATTAGTTTGTTTATTTTTAAAAATGCATTTGAATATTGTGAGATTCTGACTCCTCAGTTTTTCTCACCATCATTATGAAGCTGCATCAAGCCAAATCCATCCCACTTCCTCTCCCCCCCTAGTCCACTAAGCATGCACAAGAAAAGCCCAAACACAAAAAGACACACTTATCCAATCCGTATGAAGGCTGCACGTGTGTTTGAAAAACAGACTTCTGTCTTCAGGATACGAACAAGAAGCCTTGATCTTCATGGGAGTGCTCCCAAAGCAGACATTATGGATCATCCAAGGAGCATGTAGACTAAGGTACCCAACCCCACCCTGCAAGGTATGGGAACAGCCGCTTTGTTAAACACACACACACACACACACACACACACACACACACACACACACACCCCTGGGTCTGGTGTGACAATGAAGTCTGATAATTCTGATTCTTCCCAGTAGCTATAGGCTCGCAGCTTCTGGGAAGGGTAATTTCTGAGGCTAGATCCAAAACTCCCTCCTCTTCCAAGGTAATAGCTATGGTTGATCTATGTTCCAAGGACCAATCCAAATTACCGGTACTTTTTATGATTAAGAGCTTCCACTTTGGGGCTTACTTAATTTGTGGGGAAAACAATAACGTTTCTGTTTCTTTCCCTCTCACTTGAGGCAAAATGGTTCACCAGAGGGAAAGAAAACCCCAAGGTTCACCAGAGGGAAAGAAAACCCCAAGGTTCACCAGAGGGAAAGAAAACCCTTTCCCATTGTAGCTACGAGAGTTTGAGGACTGGAAAAGTATCAAATACAGGAAAGTAAGGAGCAATGATCGCAGCAGCAAGAATGAGTAGAATACTCTCACAATCTGATTTTACCATCTGAAAATGACATTATGTGACAATAAAGCAGTAAATAAAAAAAGCCAACTTCAGCAAATAGGCCAATATAACTGTATGAAGACCTGGCAGAACCACACAAGAACTGCACTTTAGTTCACCAAACATACCAATATAGAAGTGATACGGATGAGAGCACTAACACAGTAGTAACCTGAAGACATGTCTACATACCAATTTTTCTATGGATTTATTCCACAAATCATGTCCTCTGTTGCTCTTTTAACTAAACTGCTCCAGTGTAAAGTGGACTGTAAACTGTGGCTCTCTTCTTTCCCTCCTCTCTCCCTCTCCCCCCTTTTCTATACAGCCAGAGATGTGCTGACATGAAGCTTTAAAAAACCCTCTCATATTAGCCAGATGGTCTGTGGACTGAGGGTCAACTATTGCTGGGGAATGTGGATATTTGGCCAATATATTTGAACGCCTTCATATGCATTGTTCACATGGCCATAATTGAGTGTAATCAATACTGTGTTTTCATATATTTTATTTTGATTATCTGGAAATAAAGACAATGTAGCAAATTTAGGCTCTGGAACCATTAGTTCTTTGGTTATGTCTGAAAGTAGGCTGAAACACTTGAGACCAAAAGATTTTCACTGAGAGATGTTCCTGACACATGTGGAATAAAATGCTTGTTATTCTGTAGCCTTTCTAACACAAAGAAAAGATGCTCTTAAGGTCCCTCTACCTTCCCCTCCTAGTTATAACACTGCTTTCAGGAAACTTCAAAACCACATATCTGGACTGCTCAAAAATTAATTTTGCAGTATAATAATCTTCAACCACTAGATGGCTCACTCCCAATTTTTATTTATTTATTGACATTTATTTATATACAATTTTATAGCCTCTAAACTGCAGCTTGAAACAAAGATGGGTTTCTTTAGTTATGTAAGAACATTTGACTGCTCTCACAGGTCAACCTTAAAATGTCTTTGTTAATGAACAGTTCATTCATTATGGAAGAGAAAGGAAGGGCATTCTTCCACCAGCTCAGTAGGTAAAGGGACCCCTGACCATTAGGTCCAGTCGCGGACGACTCTGGGGTTGTGGCGCTCATCTTGTTTTATGGGCCGAGGGAGCCGGCATACAGCTTCCGGGTCCTGTGGCCAGCATGACTAAGCCGCTTCTGGCGAACCAGAGCAGCGCACGGAAGCGCCGTTTACCTTCCCGCTGCAGTGGTACCTATTGATCTACTTGCACTTTGACGTGCTTTCGAACTGCTAGGTTGGCAGGAGCAGGGACCGAGCAACGGGAGCTCACCCTGTCGCAGGGATTCGAACCGCTGACCTTCTGATTGGCAAGCCCTAGGCTCTGTGGTTTAACCCACAGCGCCACCCGCGTCCCAGTAGGTACCATATTTTAATTTAACTGTTTTATGGCATGCACCTCTAACCTATATCTTCAGGTGGAAGCCCTCCTCCATTACACCTCTTTGGCTAAGCATTGCTCAAAGAGAAATTATACCTCTGGCTGAAAATTTATAACGAACGAAAAAGCAAAATCACAGTGAGGAGTGTCCTATCAAAACAAACCATTCAAGTGCATTCTTTCCTGAACTTTTGTTTCAGGGAAAGGGGGGGGGGAAGAATCTCAGCCCACAAAGAGGCTGCAGCTCAAAGCAGCCTTTTACACTGAGCCTCTTTTTTTTTTTTTACCAAATCTCCAGCGCTGTGCAATAGGAAACCCTTGGCTCACCCTTTCTCAGAGCATTAAAAAGTCCGAAGCAACAAAAAGCAGGAAATGCATGGCAAGCAACGGAAATGCATGGCAAGCATCCCAGGGGGTCATCCCTACCTCATGAATAGGCAGATGTTTGATTCAGATCATGTTAGAATGTGAACCTACCAAATTCAAACCAAAATACAACCATTGCTCGGGGTGAAACTAGGCTATATTTCTTTTCTTTTTTTAAATACATTTTTATTAAGTTTTACATAACGAATTTAAATTCAAACAAGCCATCCACATCACCCTGAATCCTTTGACTCCCTTCTACTCTTCCATCGTTACCATTATAAATCTTTTTTTCCTCCAACTGCTTCCCTTGTTTTCTCTATTTTTAAAAAAGAAAAATAATCCATTTTTACCATAGTTTTTCGTACATGACAAGCATTACTCGAATCCTGCCAAAGCGTTTAGTTGTTAACAGTGTTCTCTTAAACACATTATAATTTTTCCTCCATTCCTTCTTAAAACCCTTCTCTTCCTGGTTTCTGATTTTCCCAGTCAATTTCGCCTTTTCAGCGTAGTCCATCACCTTCATCAGCCATTCGTCTCTGGTTGATACTAGGCTTTATTTCACCTGGATCAAAGACCCAGTTTGGCACACACACCACACATTTACGTGCGCACACACAGAGGCTGGGAGCCTCAATGTCACCCCCTCTGGAGGCTTCACCCAGGGCAAAAACCCTGGTTAGCCCCCCCCCCCCCAGCTATGGCGCTGCATTGCTTAGTGTTACATAGCTGGAATGCATGAAACTGTCTTATACTGAGTCAGAGCATTAAACATTCTAGCTCATTAGTGTGTATACTGGCTGGTAGTGGCTCTCAGACAGGGTTCTCCCACAGCCACAGCTGGTGATGCTGGGAATTAAACCTGGGACTTTCTGCACCGAAAACAGATGCTGTGACACTAAACTGCAGCCTTTTCTCATCTCATGCTGCTGCTGTGTTTCCTAACCCTCTTTCCCGCCTCCTGGCTGTTGCAGGGCTCTTCTGGCCTTGCATCAGAGTCCTACGTTTTAGAGATAATCTGGCAAACATATTTACTTTCCAGCTAACTTGTATTGTTTTTTGCCAGAAGTGGAGTAGCAACAGGGGCAAATGCTTGCTGCCCCATTTGGACACCAGCAGCACACCTGAAGTGAATGAAACAAAAGACTTCACCATTATGAACCCTGAGCTCCATTTTAGAATGGCTCTCATATCATAGACTTTCTATATTCCTAGGAAGAGCACAACTGCCTGTAAGGAAGCAAGCTGATGTCTTGTCCTGTTTTGACTGGGATGCAGGAGTTCATCTCAAGTCTGTTGCTGACTTCACCCCTTGGAAGACAGTCTGGAGACCACAAAACTGTGCTCTGTGACACAGCGGGTCAGCAGGCAGGACAAACAATGCAAGAACAGTCTAATATTTCTGAGCTCTATAAATTCCTGCTGTCTGTCCCAGGCGGGACTCGAAACGCTTGTTTAAATTCTGTACCATGCGCTAAACTGCCAGAAACCATTCATACATAAGCATATTTATCTGAGCTGCAGTGCAGTGCAAGAATTCGTCAGGACAATATGTGATCTGGTGCTGAAAAAGAAGGCTGGGGGGGATTTTCTGGCCAGAGATGAGGAAGTCTAGTCCCTGTTGAACTTTTACGACTGATAAAGACGACGTCTGCTGGCAGTATTCATTTTTTACTGGGCCATCTGCATCTAGTCAAGGATAACTTGACTTTTGGCAAAAGCCATTCATCAGAATCAGCCCTGCACAACTTTCTCTTGAGGAGTAAAACAACACAAAAGACACTGAGATGGTTAATATACTTCTCCCAGTGCAGAAGGTCAATGCTGGCATAAACAAACCAGTGTCATAGTAACACACAGAAGCATTGAAGTTCCCCCGACTGTTTATGTGGCTGATGCCCCGTTTCTTTTTATCAGTGGTTGTTATCATTTATTTAGCTCTGCTTTAGCTGCTCCATAAATCTTTATAACAGTGTTTTTTATTTTCCTAATTTTTGTCATCTCTCTTATCGGCTTTTATCACCTGTTTATGTACACACTACATTTGCTGCTACTCTGCTGCTGCCACTGATTAAAGTTGTGTTCACTCTTGGCTCCCATCTTGCCCAACCAACGTTTGAAACCCTTGGCTCAAATGAATGAGTAGGGTTGCTTATATCTTGCACCGGATAACAGCTTCATCAAATAATGTCAATGAATAGGATGCTGATGAAAGTGTATCTGCTCAGAGCCCTCTTTACAGTAGGGTTTCTCAAATGCTGGATCAACAAAGGATCAACGGCAGAGCTAAGTATACTTTCAGGTGGGCTTCGGGGCCAAAGGCAACTGCCTCCTCACCCCTGCCCCCTATCCCCTGGCTATGCCATATAACATTTTGGTTGGATCAATGGCAGCACCAGCTCATCGATCCATTACACTCCCCCACCCAATGAACCACCACTCCCCCACCCAATGCTGGTCATTGGGGTACAGAGGAGTTGGGAGGAGGAAACAAAGGAAGGTCTCCATCGCCTGAAGAGAAGCAGGCCAGAGGAAGTGCTGAACAAAATTAGAAAGACTAGTCCAGAGATGGAAAGAAGAAAGAGTCCCTACCAGAGAGGAATGGCAAACTAAGCTGATGGACTACGCCGAAATGGCAAAGCTGACTGCAATTCTCAGGAACCAAGGGGACAAAAACTTTAAAAAAGAATGGGAAAATTTTCTAATTTATTTAGGAGACCACTGTAAGCAGATGAAAACATGAGCAGGGTTTTAATCTCACTTGTAATGTAACAAACACTATGGATAATATAGATAGATACAAAATATAAATTATAAAATAATATGCAGTTGAAAATGTTGACAATTGGACCCGTGGAGGGGATGGGGGGGGGGAGTCTCGAGATTCAGAGAGATCTCTTTATATGGATATGTATTTGGCATTGTTATAAACTTATATTTGTAAAATCAAATAAAAATGATTAATAAAATAAATAAATTAGAAAGAGCAAGCTTTATGTTTCTAGTTGGGTGAGGGGTAAGTGGTACAAATTAATGTGGGGTGGCAGTAGAATCACCTGCAGACTTTCCACATTCAACAGAAAGTATATGAGGCAAAATGTGTGGGGATGTGGGGTGGGTTTGCATGTGTGCCTCTGCCCCCCTCCATTGCTACAGAGGGTGCATGTTCAGGCAAATGCCTGAAAATGCCTTCAACGACATGGTTTAATGTGTGAACTGACTACCTGGAAAAACATTGTTTTGGAAGCAATGTGAAGTGAGGTGAATGTCCCAGCCATGATGTTTGATATGCGATGGTTTGTTCACACATACAAGCCACCGCTGGATGTTGCCACTGAGTAATGTACAGCTGAGAGTCAATCTACTGATGGACATACTGTGTACCTCTGTACTGTCGTCAGGAAGCACACCATATTTTGGTGTATAAGTTGCATACAGTACATGTTAAAAATTCAAATGAAAATATACTTTGTTTCTACACTGAGTATGACTTTGCTGAATAATCCTATACACACTAACCTGTAAGCAAGTCCCATTAAACTCAGTGGGGCTTTTTTATTATTAGACATTTATAGGATTGCACTGTAAATGTGTTTAGAATGCAATATTCATTCATTCATTTAATTTCATAAAATTTATACAGTCCTTGATTGTAGAAAATACTGACAGAGGTATGTATTCATCACTCTTCCAAAGATCGGTCCTAAGGAAATAACCCAAACATTTAATATATTTTGTGAGAACTTTTGAGAGCAATTATTTATTTTCCACCTAGGAATGAATCATTTTTTTTCTTTTTCTAAAAAAATGCTATCAGCTCCTTTGATCAATGTACATTTCATTGACCCAGGGTCAAATATCTTCTCAGGTCTTCATCGTTCAGAGCAGTTGCTAATTCTCACTTGATCAAGATTCTACTGATTTAGCAACTGTCTGGAGAAGGACAAATTTATGATTCAGCTCCTTTTTTTCCTCCTTGGAACTGCATGATAATTTGTGGGAATTAGCCTCTTGATAAGATAACAAGGGTGGACAACGTGCAAGTAAATCCACCCAGTACAATTTGCAGTGTTGTTGAATTCCTTAAGATGTGTTGCAAAGACACAAATGACCATTAAGGGATTAGGCCTTTACTAGCTGAGTGGCTACATAGAACTGAGGCTTAGTAAATCACTGGAGTACTAGGTCATAATCACTGCATGCTGGAGACAGTCAACATCTGTGTCCTAATGCACAGCCAGTAAATTGAACTGAACAGAGTTTGTGCCAAAGAATAAGAAAATTAAACATTGCAGCAATGCTCTCCAAGTTCTCAGACTTCCAGGTCATACTGCAATCGTCCCTCCTCTCTCTTTTTGGCATAAAAAAACCTTTCCTTCCTCTTAGTATCAGCATATTTTGGTTTTTGTAATCTATTTCTAGTCCTGTTCCTGCTTGCAAACTGTATTAACTTTATACTGAGTTGGAAAGCAAGATAGCATTTGCAAACATTCTTTTTTTAATGAACTGTGCCTTAGATGTCTTTGCTTTCCAGTTTGAACTACTTGCAGTTATTATTATTATTGTTGTTGTTGTTGTTGTTGTTGTTGTTGTTATTATTATTATTATACACACACATGAATAAATGCATAAAACAATAAAATATTTCTTTGAGTGGGGAAATGCCAGTGTATCAGAAGTTTTTGCTTTCCAGTTGGAAGTGGGTGTCGATGCTTATATCACATGGGAGTTGTGTAGGGCCTCAATTTATAGAACTCCCTCTCACTAGAGGCAAGGATGGTTGCAACACATGGGATTTTGTCAGACGGCAAAAACACAACTGCTTACTAAAGCATTTGAAGACCATGCTTAGATCATTCTTAGCCTTTAGTTTCATTTGTATTTTTGAATTGTTTATGGTCATTCTATGGTTCATGTCTGAATTGTGTTTTATTCTTTGCATCGATACTGTTTGACTGTTATATGGAAACAGTTCCAAGTGCCAAATAAATAAAAGAGAATAAAAGTCCTGGCACCATTCTTTTTTAGAGGTATGCCTAATTTCCTCACTGTCTGATTTTCTGTTTGAGGAAATTACGTGAATGTGAAATAATGTGAATGTCTGCTACCGGTATGTATATATGCTATTGTTTGGAAATAGCTCCTCTTTATTAAATGTGTCTTTTACGCATTTTTCAGGGGCTGGCGGGGGTGCGATTATCTCTGAAGAAAGTGAGAAGGAAGTGTGGTTGCTTTTTCCATACAGAGCAAATCTTTGCCAGTGTACCCCTTCAATAATGTCACCTGTCCCAAGTGCACTCCAACAGGTCTGAAGAGTGTCTTATCAGAGAACATAATGACAAGATCTCGAATCACCCAGTCTCTGAGCTGTGACACCATGTTCATTTTCTTTTGCACCCAGTTTATGTGCGCGGGCTCCTATATGCCTCGCCAAAGCTGCTCCAACAGTTCAAGCCAAATAAAGGACATGCATCTCAATGCTTTGAGATCCGCTGTCAAAGGGAGATTGATGCCCTTCTAGAAGCCCAGATCGTTACTCACACATTACTGGTATAAATCCAGAAAATACGCACACGCATTTTATTGGTCTTAATCCAGTTTCTTCTGTTTAATGAACCACTAGTTTAAAGGCCTGATGGATGCAGGTACCGGTAACTACAGAATATTCACTTGCTGGACCCCAGTGCAAAACACATGGGAACTGACAAGAACCTACCGTATTGCAGTGGTACCTCAGGTTACATACGCCTTAGGTTACATACGCTTCAGGTTAAGAACTCCGCTAACCCAAAAATAATGCTTCAGGTTAAGAACCTTGCTTCAGGATAATAACAGAAATTGTGCTCTGGCAGCGCAGCGGCAGTGGGAGGCCCCATTACCTAAAGTGGTGCTTCAGGTTAAGAACAGTTTCAGGTTAAGAACGGACCTCCGGAAGAAAAAGGTTCTTTGTTTTCCCACAACATAAACAAATAACCATTGCTTAGTTAATTTTATGTTCAGGGCGATTTCACCACTGGCTGATTATTTTACAGTCAAGTAAATCTATTTGGAACACTGATTTTGTATAAGAAGAATGAACTGTTGTATGTGCATGTGTGGGAAGCAAATATGATAAGAAATCCTCCATTAAAAAAAAATATATCAATGAGAATCAGCACTGACTGATGTGCAGTAGTAGTTCAGAAAGTATTTAGTTCCATTCCAATCTGGGTTCAGGCTGTGGGACTGAATCGGCAGGCATTCATTGCTGGCTGTAGTTTTATGGATAGCCAACACTGTGCTGCCTTGAGTGAATGTTCTGCAACTGGGAGAAGACAGAATATTTTTTAGGGTGGGAGGACACTTGCATACCCTTCCCCCATGCAGCACCATTGAAGCCAATCCTTGCTCTTTCCTCTTCTGCACTTCGGCATGTGGGGTTTCTATTGCAATGACTACATAGTTTGTCCCTTAAACATCATGGATTGATCATGAGAACCAGCTGGGCAGTGAAATCAGTGGCAAGATCTCGACCTCTCTCTTATACACACACACACACACACACACACACACACACACACACACACACACACTACAGCATATGAGATAACATGGATTATAGCGTAAGAGAGAGTCTCTCTCTCTCTCACTTGCACCCCCTTCCCCCGTTTACATCATTTCCACTTCTGGAATGAAGAAATGCACCAGCAAGTACCATGCAATGATTTCACCTCTTGACAGAAAGCAAAGGGATTGAACCAAGACACGATACATCTGCTTTACGACTTTTAATTGCCTTTGTGACCCAGTTCATACCAAGCCCTCTCAAAGCAGAGGCCCTCGGTATGCCTCGCTAGAATAAATCTCGGTCAGAGATGCACTGCTTAAGAAAACACCGCCACCTAAAATAGCAACACTCTTTCTCCTTCGCATAAATCTTGAGGTGCTTATGGGTGACCTGAGAAAGTGAGATGCTGAGAAATTCAGTTGTCTGGTCAATGGCTTGTTAAAGTTTCTGGGGGAAAGAAGCCTATTACTAACTAAGACATGAGATTCCTGAAGTAATAAATTACTGGAACTTCCATTCTTGCACAGCTCTGATGGCACAACTCCCATGCACTTCAGTGGACTCTTGGAGCATAAGGAGACTTCAGATAGAGTTGCATACGGCTGTTTATTGCAATCTGTCGGATTACTTATACAGAATGTATACGTACTGATAAACTTGGAATTTTAATGTAGCCTCTAGTGGTTCATTAAACAGAAGAAACTGGATTAAGACCAATAAAATGTGTGTGCGTATTTTCTGGATTTATACCAGTAATATGTGCCTCTGGTACCCACATTTCATATATTACAGTGTGTTTGTGGTGACTTGCAGGCCCAGGAGCAGGAAGCTCGCGACTGGCATGGGACAATGACAAGGAAGATAAACAAGGCACTGGACATCAGCATTGGGTTAAAATAAGCCACAACTTTGTTGATTACAGATATAGGTAGGCTTTGGCAAAGGCATTGAGTATATATCCTGAATCAACCAACCCAGCTGCTGATTGATTAATTTTGGCTGGGTTGACCTTAGATTAAGGGTCACCCTATGGCATACAGCAAATCAGATCAATCCCACGAGGACTGCCATTTTTTGAAGGGTACTATGGCCCAGCAGCCCCTGTGTAGGCTCTCAGACAGAGACACCCCCTCCTACACCCCATTAGCGGGGTACCTAATAGGCTAAGGATCCAACCCTGTGCCTTGTCTGCCACCTGCGCTGACCTCCCCTATGGCTGATTCGCTACCAAACCACTCACATCTGCAACCAATCCTGCAGGCCCTTAGCCATATCTATTAACCAGATGTCATTCCCCTCTGCTGACAAGTGCACTCCATCAGGTCTGAAGAGTGTCTTATCAGAGAACATAATGCCAAGATCTTGAATCACCCAGTCCCTGAGCTGCGACACCATGTTCATTTTCTTTTGCACCCAGTTTATGTGCGCGGGCTCCTATATGCCTCGCTAAAGCTGCTCCAACAGTTCAGGCCAAATAAAGGACATGCATCTCAATGCTTTGAGATCCGCTGTCAAAGGGAGATTGATGGCCTTCTAGAAGCCCAGATCATTCTCACCCAGCTGGATGACTAGGGCATCTGGTGGGGGCCCCTGGCCACAATCCGGGCAGTAAGCAATGCCATCAGGCCATCTATGACAGTGTTCAATCTACATTATGTAGTTTATGGCTTTTAATTCAGATATGGTTTTTGAAGCATGTTGTTTTCAATGACAGAGACTTAGGGTTTTGACTTGCAGGATATTATTGGGAAGCTCAAGGAAGTTTTTAATGTTTGATGTTTTATCGTGTTTTTAATATTCTGTTGGGAGCCGCCAGAGTGGTTAGGGAAACCCAGCCAGATGGGCAGGGTATAATAATAATAATAATAATAATAATAATAATAATACCTCATTGCATTCCTCTGCAGCCCAGTCAAGTGATATGGGCTCTGGCATCCAGGCCTCAAGGAGTTCCCCTCAAAGGGGTATGGTTGCATGTACATGTGCTCAGTGGACAATGCATTGGCCTAATTGGGCACAATCCCTAAAAAAGACCACCAAGAGGAATGGGTAAGTCTCCCAGCTCCCCTACTACAAACGTAACATCCTGTTTGCCAAGGAGTGCAGGCAGCCCATAGACTCGACTGCTAAAAACAAACACACACGCATGATCATCTTTTTATTATTATTATTAAAGATTTTCTTGGTTTACAAAGGTATGTATAATGTCTCTCGTATTTTTTCCATGTAACATTTTATCAAATCAGTTCCATTTGTTGAGACATTAGGAAGAAAAGGGGGGAGAGGTGAGCGGGATGGGGAGATGGGTGGAGTGGGGTAATGGTGTTTCTATTTTACTTAATATACGCATGATCATTTTAATCCAAATATGTCTGCAGTTTACCAGATTTTCAGAACAACAACAACAACAACTTATTATTTGTACCCCACCCATCTGGCTGGGTCCCCCCAGCCACTCTGGGCGGCCTCCAACAGATATTAAAATACATTAAAATATCACAGGTTAAAAACTTCCCTAAACAGGGCTGCCTTGAGGTATTTTCTGAATGTCAGATAGTTGTTTATTTAACAAAGCATCCTTTGGCCACAGTTTAATCAGGGATGTCAACACAGCCTGCATCTATTTTGTCTTTTTATAATGAGTCAACAAAGCTCCATCTCCTCAGTTCTGATTGGTTTCTCTCCTATGACCCTCCAGAGATTGCTGGACTATAGTTCCCATCATCTCAGACTATTGGCTGCGCTGGCTGGATCTGATGGGAGTCTGACAGGTTCCCCAGCTGAATTGAGCCCCTGTGCTGAGGACATGCTGCCACTAAAGCATTGAAGAGGAGCCCCTGTCATAAGCTACCGCACTGCACAAGGACCACATTTCTGTGTGTGTTGAATTTGAGCTTTACAGATGCACGTTGCCAACTTTCAGTGTTTTGAATGATGGTCTAAAAATTCATTCTCACCTGTTTAGACATTATCTCCTTATGGATAACAAGGCAGGATCTGTTGTAGTAGTAGTAGTAGTAATAATAATAATAATAATAATAATTTATTATATGTACTCCACCCATCTGGCTGGGTCTCCCCAGCCACTCTGGGCGGCTTCCAACAAAAATAAAAAAATACATTAAAATATCACATATTAAAAGCTTCCTTCTGCTTTCTTCAGAAGAGGAAGCAGGACAGCCATCCTTGCTGTGGGAATTGGTGCTAAGGAAGTGGGTGTGAAGGAGAGAGGATGATCAAGAGAGTCTTTGAAACCACAGAGCCTAGGGCTTGCCGATCAGAAGGTCGGCGGTTCGAATCCCCACGACGGGGTGAGCTCCCATTGCTTGGTCCCTGCTCCTGCCAACCTAGCAGTTCAAAAGCACGTCAAAGTGCAAGTAGATAAATAGGTACCACTCTGGTGGGAAGGTAAACGGCGTTTCTGTGCGCTGCTCTGGTTTGCCAGAAGCAGCTTTGTCATGCTGGCCACATGACCCAGAAGCTGTACGCTGGCTCCCTCGGCCAATAAAGCGAGATGAGCACCGCAACCCTAGAGTTGTCCGTGACTGGACCTAATGGTCAGGGGTCCCTTTACCTTTACCTTTAATATATTAACCGGCATTTCTACGTTTTCCTTTTTGTTAGATAGACAATTTTATTCTATTTTGCTTTTTTGAAAAAGACATAACTTCTGCTTTCTACATGGCTGTAAAATAAAAGATGAAATACTTTGGCAAAAGTAACTATGTTGGTAAAGATGCTGGGCTTCACAAACTTGAGTGCCACCTACTGGCTCTTTATCTGCTTACCAGAGATGCTCTATAACTTTCTCTCTTTTTTGTATCTTTTAGGGATCCAGGGAGAAGGAAAGAAGAATATTTATAATGGGGGAGGGAATCTAGTTTCTGATAAATGACTTCACCTAAAAATTTCATTGACTCAAATACTCATTTTAGTGAATGAACCCATTGCTGAGCTTTAAAGCACTTCATGCAGTGCACAAGGATTACATTTATTGATCAAAGAGATCTAAAAGACCAAACAGTCATGCTAAAAGGTTTAAGCACTAAAAGAGTTTAAGTGCTAAAATGTTGTTAAAGTGTCATCATATACATATCAGTTCCATCAACACAAACCTGGAGCCCTTCCAGTTTTTTCCTTTTTAGGTTTTGCTTTTGGGCTTCCCATGGGTATCTGGTTGGCCACTTTGAGAACAGGATGCTGGACTAGAAGGGCCACTGGCCTCATCTGGAAGGCTCTTCGGAGGTTCTTTTTTTCATTGTGCATTCATGATTATTTGTGCTCAGGGCAGTTCTTCGCAATCTCACTTTCAACTCTCTTTGAACCTGCAAAAGTCCAATCAATGTATGTCCTTTCAAAAAGGCTTTCGAGAGATGGAAAGAAGACAGAGTTCCTACCAGAGAAGAATGGCAGATGAAGTTGATGGACTATGCTGAAATGGCTAAAATGACCAGAAGAATCAGAAATCAAAATTTTAATAAGGAATGGGGAAAATTTATAACTTATCTTAAAGACCATTGTAAACAGTTAGAATCGGTAGTAGGATAGGAATATCACTTGTAGTTTAAGGGTGAATTCTGGATACAAGGGAGATGTAAAAGATTTGGACCATCATAAAAGATATGGAAGGAAATGATTAATAACAGGACCCACAAAGGGGAGGATGGAAGTCCAGGAGATTCCTTGGAATCTTGTTTTTGATTATTTATGTTTGATATATCTCTGTAAAAAATTTTATTTGAAAAACCAAATAAATAAATTTCAAACAGCCAAAACGCTTTTGACATGGTACCTCACCAAAGACTCCTGAGTAAGCTTAGTAGTCACAGAATAAGAAGAGAAGTCCTCTTGTGGATCAGGAATTATTTGAGTAGCAGGACTCTTTGAAAAAAGAGTTGGAGAAAGTGGAGTCCCGCAAGGATTGTTACTGAGACCTGTGCATTTTAACTTTCCATAAAGGGACCTGTGCTTTTAAACTTTTCCTAAAGAAGTGAGGTGGCCGTGTTTGCTGATGATACTAACTTGTTCAGGGTTCAAAACAAAAGATATTACAGAAATGATCTTTCCAAACTGGGTGGATGAGTGGGAAAATGGCCAATACAATTCAACATAAAGAAGTATAAAGCAATGCATGCCAGGACAAAAAAAATAAATAAATCTTATGTTAATTTTGCATATATATTTTGGAAAAGGTTAAGAAAAGGAAAAACAAAATGATCAAGGGGATGGAGTAACTGCCCTTTGAGGAAAGCATTTCAGACTTTTAAGTTTAGAGAAAAGTTAAGAGGCGCCATGATAGAAATTTACAGAACTATGCATGGCTTGGCAAAAGTGTATAGGAAAAGCTTTCCTCTCTCTCTCATAACGCTAGAACTTGTGAAGATCCAATGAAGCGGAATGCTGAAGGATTCAGAACAGATTTTTTTTATTAAAAAAAAACCTTCATGGTTAAAAAAAACTTTAAAAAAAACTTCCACATAGTTAAACTGTGGAACTCGCTCTCACAACTTGGATGGCTTAAAAAGAGGATTAGACAAAGACATGGAGGTTGGGTCTATCCATGGCCACTAGCCACAACGGCTATGCTTTGCCTCCATGGTCAGATCCATAAGCAGTATTTGAGCGTGAGCGACAACACCCTCCTTCCCAGCAGTTTCCAGTGACTGGTTGGTAGCCATTGAAGCTGCCAGGCTCCTGAACTGGTATGAGGCCCAGGCAAAGGGTGCCTGCGTTAGCCCATAGAGCACCTTCCTGGACAGGGGAACGGGACTGGGCTTTAAGCCTTTTTCCTCTTGCACTCTTCTAAGAATGAACTGTAATTCATATCTTATCTCCCGCTTTGAAAATGAACATCCTTCTATTCTTATCATCGTGTTTCTGTTTTGTAAAACATTTTTGATCCTCAGCCATATCCCTCTTGGCAATTACTGTTAAGTTGTTCCTGTTTGGTTATGTGCTGCAATGGATTACCTTTATTTGGACTGCTCCTCCTTTCCATGACCACACCGACGGAGCTCTCTTGCCCGTAAGCGTAATCGTTTTGCGGGGAGCCCTGCATGTTCTCCTCCAGCTTAACTGATAGCAAAGCAAAATTCTGGGAAACCAGCTTTAAGAATAAAAGAAAGGCAGATTAAGGAGCTGCTTTGGCACTCAGAAAGAAATCTAGGCATTGGTGTGTTGTCTATCTGGCACAAATGGCAATGGAGGCCGGTCTACTAGGGCAAATGGGGCACTGCCCCACCAATCTCTATCTGCCCTCAATCACACCACCTTCCTAGCTTTCATACAGCCAGCCCGGACATGAATCTGACGGTCAGCTTCCTCCTCCTTAGTTTCAATGTAATCCTTGTAGAGCTCAGCAGGAAAAATCAAAACTGTGGCAGCACCTGTCATTGGCTCTGGCTCCACCTACTGTTGGCCTCCTGCCTTACACTGTGTGGAAAGCAACAAACAAATAAACGAAACAAAAAGCCACTCAACAGTCCTGCACTCTAACCACTGCACCACACTGACTCTGCATGTTGTTTTCAAAAGAATTCCATAACTGCTGGGAAGAATTCCATAACAGCTCCTAACATGTGCTTTGTAGGACAAATTCACACTAAAATGGCCACATAAAACAAACTGATGCGGAAATGGGGGGAATTGGAGTTAAGATTGGGAGGAGGAAAAACTGTAAGAAACTGAGAGTGAGAGATTTGCCCATCCCAAATGGTGACAGAGGGTTTTATTGCTACTTCACAGGAAGATGCTGGTTGCTTGCATTTCAGGCTTGAGCGCTGGTCTCTGGTCTGTGAGTGGACTTCAGGTATTCCAACCTGAGCCTGCCAAGTTCAGACCGAGACTTTGCAAAGGAGATTCCAAGTGATGTTAACTGGAGCTGGCAGTACAAATACTCTGACCTTAGCACTTCAGAATGCTCCTCTGCATTTGTTATGGTTTCCAAGGGTTGGGGGTCAGAGTTCTTCATGAAACATGTTTTGTTTATGTTGGACACCAAACACAGAATAACTTGAAATGGGCGGGTGGGTGAGGGGAACAGAGCCAACTCAAGCAGAAATGTGAGCTTTATCTAAGCTGGATGAAATGAGTTTGCTGGCTTATTAGTGGAAAGTGCAGCTCTTGGCAAGCTGGAGCTCCTCAAAGCTTTGCTCGGAACCTTTTGAACAATGGATAGTTTTGGTACGGAAGGTCTTAAATCTTCTGTCCTCTTCATGAAAGCCATGATGACAACTTTTTAAGAAGAGAGGAGAGGAAAGAAAGAAAATATTCCATGTGGAAGGTGACAAAAACAAGACTGATCACAATCCAGTGTACTATAAAAGCCAGAAGTGCCTCAACAGTTTGTGAATGGACAGGAATGTCATTTCCTTGGCATGAGTTGCATGACTTGATGGAATTCCAGTCTCTTCTGCCATGCTGATTGTGCATTCATAGCTGGGGCTCTAGGCTATCCTGACAAATAAGGTTATTTGAAGGAATGAGGTAGCTCAGTTGGTAGAGCATGAGTCTCTTAATCTCAGGGTCATGGGTTTGAGCCCCATGTTGGACAAATCATTCCTGCTTTGTGGGGGATTGGACTACATGACCCTCGTGATTCCTTCCAACTCTATGATTCTATGAGTCTATGAGATGGGAATGCCAAGGTGAACCTCCATACGGTATTTCTGCTTGCCAATTCCGTTTATAAAGCCACTTACAAAGGAATGTGGAAGTTCCGCAAGTTTGCATTGGCTTGGATCCCACGAATGCGAGTGGAAGAAAGTTTGTGAAAGGCAGCCTCTGCCTGATTTTGTACAATTCTCTCTTGCCACGAACTCCTCACACCCCACCTCAAGCCATTCAGTAGGTAATCCTGAACCTCTGGAGAAGTTTTTTGGGGGAAGCAAGGGGCTACAGGAGGAATGGCCTGGGAAAGTCCCCTTCCACAAACTTCCTCCCACTTGTGGTTCTCAGGACCCAATCCACTGCCTGTCAGTTGATGTACTCAACCTGCTGAAGGGATTTGTATGTCAGATTAAGACCTAAACCTATCTACCTGGGAATATGCCCTTTTGAATTTAAGGGAACATTTCTGAGATCGGACTCAGTGAAAGGCAGCTTCCTATGTTGTTCCCACTTAGGATTGTTCGTATGACAATGAAGGAAAGCCTTTTGTGACATCTGAATGCTGTCTAAGTGCCATGTCAATTTATATTTTTTACCATTAACTGAGCCAGCATCTCTGCTGTACGCAAAACCAAAACATTTGGGGAACTACTGGTGCCTTACATTTGGCAGCTTAATTAAAAGTAAGAGGCTTTTTCTAGGTTCATTCACTTAATGAATGAACATCTTTTCCTTCCAGATTTATTTTAATATGGGTTCTGTGCTGTTCCTGCCTACCCTTCCTCCTCCCCAGTTGCCTTACCAAAACAAAACTATTGACTTGAGTAGAGAGTATCCATGGCATGTGTGCTTTTTAAAGACAACCTATAAAATTTACAGCCACTTTTGCTAAAGTGATGCCCGTTTCATGTTTCTCAGCTGTATGTATTCATAGAGTGTCTCTCAAATGCCAAATGGAAAAGGAAGATAAGGAAAGATGCAGAGGGAGAGGATTAAAATAATGAAGACTTAAAACTTTTAAAAGGAGATATGCTTTCTGAAATGTCCTCTAGTAAGAAGTTCTAGAATAATAACTGTAATTATAGATCGAAAAATGTTGGTTCAAAAGCAATAATTCAGCAAATAATTTTCTAGAATCATTCACACTCATTTTTATGCTTCAATCCCAAACATATATATTTAGAAATTAATTCTAATTAAACGTTTGTATTTTAATCCCACCATTAGGATAGTTGGGATGCTATACACAGGTTTTCTCAACCTGATGCACTCCAGATATTTTGGACTACAACTCCCATCAGCCTAGCTGTATCCATAGAGGAAACAAAATAAAAGCCTAGCTGTATCCATAGAGTGTCTCTCAAATGCTAATTTGGTTGGGGCTGACAGGAGTTGTAGTCCAAAACATCTGAAGGACCTCAGGCTGGGAGAAGGCTGCTGTACAGAACAGCGGAGACAAAAGACAACAACAACAACAACAATAAATATTGCCAGCAATAAATACAGTAAAGCAGTCATAAAGCACCAGAACTAAATGGATTAAATATACAGCAATCCCCAGAAAATGTTCCAATTGCTGGCATGAAGAATTCAGTAGGAGTGCCATTTTTGGCCAAGATATAAGCAGAAAGTTGAAAGGGCAGGAGCATCATTTGCGGCTGGGAGGTGGCGTTGTGACAAGTCACGTTTTGACACATTGAGTGATGTCAGGGGCTGAGCCAATGGCCCGTTTAAACCCCTGCACTGTCCCCATTGGTCTGTTTAGTTGCAGGGCAGCCACCCAGCATGCTCTACAGACTTTGACAAGTCACTTTGGTGTTCAGTAGGAACTGGACTTGTGGGGCAGCTTTTTTCTCTTCCTCCGCACTGTCTGCATTTGTGGAGGTTGGGATTAGGTGATGGGTGTTGTTAAATACCGGTAGTTTAATCTAGATTGGCTCCCAGTACGTTTCCGAACACAATTCAAAGTGTTGGTGTTGACCTTTAAAGCCTTAAACCGCCTCCGCCCACTATACCTGAAGGAGCGTCTCCACCCCCATCAATCTACCCGGACACTGAGATCCAGCGCGAGGGCCTTCTGGTGGTTCCTTCACTGCGAGAAGCCAAGTTACAGGGAACCAAGCAGAGGGCCTTCTCGGTAGTGGCACCCACCCTGTGGAACGCCCTCCCATCAGATGTCAAAGAGATAAACAACTATCTGACATTTAGAAAACATCTGAAGGCAGCCCCTGTTTAGGGAAGTTTTTAATGACTGATGTTTTAATGTATTTTTAATATTTGTTGGAAGCTGCCCAGAGTGGCTGGGGAAGCCCAGCCAGATGGGTGGGGTATAAATAAATTATTATTATTATTATTATTATTATTATTATTATTATTATTATTTAATCTGGTCACATTTGGCAGGGAGGTGCAGGGTAGAGAGGTGAGGCAATTAGGTGATCATCTGTAGGCACCCTTGGGGTGCTAGTTCTTTCTGGAGGCCAGCTGCTCAGGGTAACCTATGGACTGGGTGTGGGGCAGCCTTGAGGCAGCCTAGAACCCACATTGTGAGGCCCTGGGGAGGGGTCAGGGAAACCTCCCTATGGAACTTTAGGGTGTGGCTCAGGTATGATGCTGAAAGGTCTCCTCTCTTGGGCAAAGTGACTCACCCAAGGCAGTATACAATTAGAATTGCCCCCACACCAATTGTTTCCCTCTTTTGAGATCTGTAGCAATAAATGTGGCTCTAGTTCACTCCATTTCTCTCTCTCTCTCTCTCTCTCTCTCTCTCTCTCTCTCTCTTTCTCTCTCTCTCTTACCCACTCCAGCCACAAATAATTCAATCACAGCAATAACACCACTTCCTAAAGTGGTGCCCCTGAAGCTTTTCAGAAGGCCATGAGGGAGAGTGCAGGATGCGTCCCTGAGGAGAGGCAGTGCCAAGGCATGTGTAGTCCTGGGAGCTTTATTGTAATTACCCAATTGTGGTGTATTTGCTTTGCAGGTGACTTTGAACCAATCCACAGCATTGACTCAACGTTGCCTTTTTATGGTTGTTTGCCAGTGGAGATTTCCCACCCCCTGCCCTGCCAAGCTTTTGCCATTACGCAACTTGAGCTCAGACCAAAGGATGAAAGGCAAATACAATTTCAATAGACTTAATAGAATAGATTAATCTTAAAAAAAAAGGAAAAAAAGAGAGACAGAACAAATTACTGCATCTGTTTGGTGCCTTTACTACTGTGGGGGTAGAAAGAAGCCAAGAGCTGAATCTCCTTTGTCTTACCTTGGTAAAAGATCCTAGTCTGGAAGTCAAACACTATTAACTTTAATGAAGCAGCTTTGAAGGCTGGGAAGAGACAGCCGATACTATACTTCCCTAATAATAAACCACGCCGACAGATAAAAACAAACATGCAGAAGATAACGTATAACATTTCAGAGAAGCGGGCCAATAATTAATGTAAGTTGATGTGATCTTTGCTTCTCTTTAAAACCCATTGCTCCTTATGTTGTGGTAACTTCTAAGGAGCAGAAAAATGCAATCCTGCTCTTAAAGCACCATCGAAGCAGGTTATTACCCAAAGGGAAGCAGGAAATCTGTGGCAGAGCCAGGCTTTTGCATTGCCACTGAAAACAGCAATCTTATCATTAGGTTGGGAAAGGATCTTGATGCCCTCGGACCAGGGGAGCAAAATCTTTGCCCGGAAGACAATACCGTTGGGCAAAACTCTTAGGTTGGTGGAGTGCTGCCAGCAAAATAAAAGGTAAAGGGACCCCTGACCGTTAGGTCCAGTTGCGGATGACTCTGGGGTTGCGGCACTCATATCGCTTTATTGGCCGAGGGAGCCAGCGTACAGCATGTGGCCAGCATGACTAAGCCACTTCTGGCGAACCAGAGCAGCACATGGAAACGTCATTTACCTTCCCACCGGAGTGGTACCTATTTATCTACTTGCACTTTGATGTGCTTTCGAACTGCTAGGTTGGCAGGAGCAGGGACCGAGCAACGGGAGCTCACCCCGTCATGGGGATTCGAACCGCCGACCTGCTGATCGGCAAGCCCTAGACTCTGTGGTTTAGACCACAGCGCCACCGGCGTCTCAGCAAAGTGGGTAGAGCTGTAGATTTGGTAACAAAGGAATCAGAACTAGATGGAATCCAATGCTCACTCAGGGCTTGCTCCCACTAGCGCAAAGTTATGCATGCAAAAGACGTGGTGTAAGGAAATTGCTCCCAATGCTGAACACCAAATTATACCAGGGGTAGGGAACCTCACATCCCAGAGGCAAATGTGGCCCCTAGGTATTTCTTTCTGGCTTTCTGTGTCCTTCACCAGCCCTGCTCCGCACCCTTCTTGAGTGCTTCTGCCTGGCTGGAATATGTCCCTGCACAGTGGTCATGCTGCTGCTTGCCTGGATGGAGGATGGAGGATGGGGAGATGTATAGAAATCTCTGCCTTTTGCATGGCCAGAATGTAGCTTACTGGACAAAAGTAAGAGTTACATCCATTGCTCCACTTCCTTTTTCCACTGGCTCCAACATGGGCATGTGGTTCCCATCAGGTTACCCACCACAAGGGAATGTGGCCTCAACAAGGGAATCCAACTCATGTAACAATACATAGGACATGAGGCTACATCACTCCGTCCCTTATTCCCAGAAGTGTGAAGGCACAAGTGAGGAAGAGTTTAGCACAAAGGGAGCACATTGCTGAAAATACAAGTAGTCAAGGCTAGCAACAAATATCTAGACCTTCATTTGCAGAAGCATTTAATTGCATTATTCATGGTAAGGCATTTTGAATCTTTGTGAGAGAAGCAGGTTGGAGAAAAAACATCTTTTTTGTATAAAAAAATATTTTTATTAAAGATTTTCTTTGTTGAGAAAAAACATCTTTGAAATAGGATTGCAACCTTAAGAATGGAGGCTTCCTAACACGAACGGCCTATAAATGTTGCTCAGTTCTCTTTTGCCATGTCTCCTGTCTGTAGGTTAGTATTTACTTGAACCCACTTCATGAGCTTTGGGATGGAAGTTCACCAAGGATCTTCTTCATCAATGGGGAATGAAGACTGGTCCCATCACTGCCTAAGCTTGGAGAAGTTATTTGAGGTTCCATACACAGAGCCCAGTGTGTGCTGAAGCACCACTGGGGAAATGTCTGCCTCATAAACTGTGGACAGCTACCCCCAGTCAGGAAAACAAGCTCAGCCATTCTAAAGCCTAGGACTGAGTTTCATTGTGATCATGGTGAGGTAAATCTAAGTATAATATGTAAGCAGGGAGTAAGCGGTTCTATGATCACGAAGCTGCCCTAGAAAATTCCACAAGGCACCCACATTTGAAATAAGTCATGGGCTACTAAATTATTCCTCTCTGACAGTTGCCATTTGCTTGCCTTGAAAACATGCCTCTCTTGGAGTATCAACTAGGAGCGGATTTCCTCCTGCTTGACCCTTATCAGCAGCCAAACGTCGTAAAGGAATATTTGTGTCCTCTTTAGATGTAATTCTCGGCTTTTGTCTCTTTGTATTTTCTTTTCCTTATTTCCGAAGAGATTTATATGTGAAGCCAGGATGCCTGCAAGTTCACTTGCCCTGCCATAGATTTCACAGGGACTGCTAAGCTTCGGCTTACGGCACCATAAAACATACAGGCTAGTCACTTGGGAGTAAACAAATGCAAGAACATTTGATGTTGGAAATAAGCAGGAGAAAGCAGGTAAAACAAAGCTTTTCTGCACAACTGAAAGGAAAAGAAAATCACACACACAAGAGAAATGGAAGGAGTGATAAACAGAGCTTTGTGCTTTACTACCTACAGTCTACATTTTAAATATAGAAAGAGACTGAATAAAAACTAATTATGACAGTCGCTTGATTTTTTTGCCATGCCTGTTTTCTTTTTCCTTTTACAAAGGCCACACCTACTGGGGTCATTAACCTTTCTGGACTTTTGAGAGAGTGCCATGGGTGTTGGTTGCAAAATGGCTGCTTTGAGTTTGGATGCCATAGAATGTGTGGCAAAAGGGGGGGGGAGGGAGTTGTGGGGTGTGTGGCATCACACAAAACGGCTTCCACATTTAAGAGATCGGAAAAAGTGACAGGAGTATTAAATGGTGTGGGCATGTTGCTCAATGTTATGCATTGCAGATTTTTGAAGGGAATATTTTTGGTGTTTTTTCATGGGCACTATCGGAGGTACTGGTAGGTGCACTAATATCTGAGGCTCCTGGGCTGGCAATCTCATATAAACTATAATCATACTATAATGGAATAGTATATTATATTATGCTAGTCTATAATATATTGCATTATACCGGTAGTATAGATTTGACGTAGCAAATATGCTTGGTCTATTTTTGCTTTGACCTGACTCTATCCTGACAACCAGGATTCCTGCTACCTAGGTTAACCCTCTTTTCGTTCTGACATGAGCCAGTAGCTATGTAAAGTCAAAATCATTTAGCACCTATTGTCTCTTCCTTCTTCTTATCAAACCGTCTTAAGGCAAAAGTACACATTACATGTAACCAGTTGCAGCTTTTTCTCTTATATTTTCTTCCTTTTCTTTTTCTAAAAAATAAAAGCAGCCTACAAGTCTCAATGGACGACAGGCTGTTTAACTCTTTCCCTTCCCGGTATTTTTCCTGCTTAAATCATTCCATATAATTAGTACCAAGATCTTTATTCACACAGGGCAAAATGTTTCTGAAAGGAAAGGTTTTGTGTGGGAAAATGTCAGAAAGGGAAAAGGTTAAGCTGTCCCCCCCTCCTCCTCCTCCTCCTCCTTTCCCCACCCCTTCATTCCTCTGCTGAAGCTTGCAGCCTCAGAAACTACATGTGTTTAAAACTGCATTTGGTAAGAAAGATAGAAGAAACAGAGGAAAGAAATATGGCTGTGCAGAAGAGGTAGTTTGGTTCTCATTCTGTCAGCCAGGTACAGCTAAGCAGTTTTGAAGTAGAAGACTTATTTTGGAGTGGCTTCTTTGTTTTCATCTGGGGAAACAGTTTTGTGAAAGCATTCCTATTTTCAGTTCCACAGGAATTTTAATGATTTATTCCACAAAAATGATTGTTAAAAAATGGTGCCCAGTTGCAAATGTGTCAAAAGACAGATTTCCTGCTTTTTAACAGGATATTAAGATCATGAGAAGAGTAGCCAACTTTTTAATAGCACAAGCCAAATGTTATAAGGTAAATGTAGAAGCCATTATTGGAGAAGCTTGACCAAGCTACAAATTAAAATAAGAAACTGGTATGATGGAAAATGTGCCATTTGAAGGGACAGCTACAGAGTTTTAATTAAATTACTTTTTATTGATTATGTGTTTTAGTTTTCATGACATTTACTGTACTATAGTTTGCAACTAAGTTTGACTCAGAATAGATCCAAAGGTGCAATTGATAGTTAAGTCTACTGATTTTGATGCATCTGTTCTAAGCATGGTTTTATTTCATTCTCTGAGGACTCATGCCTTTTTGTATCTATCTCTCCAGTTCTAGTCTTTATTCTGATAACCTACAGTTTTTAAAATTTGAATTGACTGAGTGAATTATTTGCTGGCTTTTATATTTATATCCTGATATGTTTTAATTGGATTGGTATCACATTTTATTTGTATTTTATCATCGTTTTACAGATTGTTTGTAAGCCACCTTAAAGGTATCTTAATAAATAAATATAAATAAAAGTGCTTTCCCAAGCTATCATTTAACTTTTATTCAGGTGTTTTTAACAAGCACTTTATTTCATGAAAATTGAATCTGTCTAATAACTCTGCTACTACAAACCAATCAACAAACCAACAAACCCTGCTGAACTGGCCTTTAATTACACTTATAGAGTTTGGGTTGTTTTCTTGACCTAGAAAGTCTGAAGATGACACAGTTTTTTACATGGCTTTTTACAGGGGGTTAAGACAAATTTGTGGAATATAAAGCTACCAATGACTATTAGTCAAGATATTTATGTACTACGTCCAGTGACAGAGGCAGTATGCCTTCAAATACCATTTTATGGACATCACAAGTGGGGAGGGGGCTTTTGCTCTTATGTCCATCTTGGGGGCTTCTCATAGGCATCTGAAGAAGATGCTGGACTAGTCATTTGGTCTCTTCTCATGTTCCTGCTTCCTACTACCTCCTGATATTGGTTTCATCCCAAACAGATGTTTGCCACAGAGACTGCAGACATTTTAACGTGTGTGTGATTATTTAATTATGCAAAAAAAAATAAAAAAATCGGGAGTCAGACTGAGCCACAGAATTTTCCCGACTGCCCGGGTTTACCCACTTTGGATGGAGGCAAGGAAAGCTTTAGCGCTTCGCTTACACACAAATTCAGGTTTTAGAGAAGTATGCCCTCTTGTGTTCTGTTTGAGAAAACAATAAAGCGAAATGTGTGTCCCACAGCCTGATCTTCTTCATCTAAAGCATTAGCATGGATGGTACTGAATCCCGCCCCCCTAAAGAATGTTATGCATAAAATAAATTTTACTTATGACTCTAGGATTCCAGAGTAAGAAAAAGAACACTGAAGAGCCTCATTGGAACCGAATGCCAACTTCTTGTTTTCCAGAGGCCTCATGGATGTCCGCACACAGCCCATGGGGGCAACAAGAGAGAACTCCTATGCATGTTCCCCAGCAACCATTATCCACGCTGCCTCTCATGTTGAATGTAATACCTGGCCAGTGTACTTTCCACCTGGTTCTTTTTCTTTTGTGTGCAGATTTTGATTTCAGGTGCTCAGGAGGATGTTTTGGTTTTTTTTGTTTGTTCTGTCTGCATTTTAAAGAGAACCTTTTTTTCAGATCCTGGATTAACACACAGATCAGAACATAATTCTCCTTTGGGTTTCAGATTTCTCTGAGTTTTGCAGCATAGTTGTCAGCTCAGAAAAGTACTCAGATGCATAACTCTGCCACCACACACTTATTTCAATAATATGCATTTAGAAATCTGCGCTTTGAGACAAAATATGCGCTTGAATACATATTTTGTGCTAAAATTAATATTTATATATGATTTTTAAAAAATACACATTTTTTTATTAAAGAAACCCACAGATTGATGGGACAAAATGGACTTTAAAACACCTGTGAAATTGACATTGTCACTCTCTCCCTGGCGGGCAACTGGAACTTAGATGCCAATGCAGCCGTCAATTCCTCCTATGCTGTTGCTGCTTATTGCCATGGTGCCTCTGTGGGGTCTTTGGGGTCATTTGGGGGGGGGGAGGCTGGCCTGCACAGGACCTGTGCCTTAGCTGCACCGCTGGGACTCCTGGCAGCATAAGCCCACTCCCACCAGTGGATTTTCTTTTCTCTCCAGCAGTGTAGCAGCAATTGCATCATTCCCTGAACCCCTTCGGCCAGCCTTCTGGTGACTAAAGAACCATTCGAAACAAATCACCTTGAAATTACATCGCACAGAAAGTGAGCATTCTGGAGATATTGGAGGTACTCTCTTGAATCACGTCGAATCTTTAATAAAGAAAGAACATGCTGCACATAGACGGGCTAAAAAGAGCTGCCAGGAGCTGCCACAGAGACGCAGATAGATTTGGAGGCTCGTTCAATTGCAGTTAGCCAGCGAGGGAAGACTGAATGGCTGGCTGCCCTATGATGCCATCTGCAGCTCTATTCTGGCAAACCATGTGGGATTCATTCTTGGTTAGCATCCTCTGAAGAGGATAATGGCCTATGAATAATTTTAGGCAAACGGAAGGTTGTAATTATGATTCTTAGCTAACGAAAACGATACAGGCTTCTCAAAAGGGCAGTAGATCTTGGTGTACTGCTAGTTAAATGACTACTGTCCTCTTTCTCAGCCTTTCTGGTCACCAATCACTACCCTTCAGGAATGCATTTGGAGACAGCCTTCAGGGAAAGTTCCCTTCAGGTCTCAGATTGATGATGTAAAGCAACAGACCTTAGCATTTCCTTAGTCCATCACAATGGTGCCTGTAACACCTCAGTTCACCAGCGGGCTGGCAGATGCATAAAACAGGCCCCAAAGCTTGGATTAATTTACCAGCATAGCATTTGAATGGTGGTCAGTTCAGCAAGCCGGCAAGAGTGCCAAAAAACTGAAGAAAATTGTAGTCCAGTGCTCGAAAGCTACATTAATACTGTAAAGATTTAAAAAATGAACTTTAAAAAAAAGTCTATTACGTGCTTTTTGGCATAATGTTGGGGAAAATAGTATGATTTTCATTATTCAACACAGCATTTTTTAAATATAAAAATGACATTTGAATCATTTCAGAATCTTGCTTAGTAGCTGCTAAGATTTAAATGCAGTCCTGAAAGAAAAAAAAGGGGTGCTGCTGCTATTTTGTCATGTCAAAATAACTTAAAATATTGTAGTTTGAACATTAAATTATGTATGTAAGGGATGGCTTTTAAAACAATACAGGAAACCATTCACTTCCATTGTTTTGGTGCAGTGCCTACCCCCCCCCCCATTTACTTTAGAGTAGCCCCATTTAAACTGACTTCTTCAGGGCAGTAGGTTGCAGAGTAGTTTTTGTACGTGAGAACGACAGCCTGTGAAGAGAGCATAGCAGTATCCCGTTTCAAATTGGTATCAATTATACAGGCCAAAACAGTTTGTCACTGACAGACGGTTTTGTGGTGGACACACCAGTGTTTTTCTAGGCGAAAGGGTAATGATCATGTTGTTAATTCTTCATTAATAGCATGGAATGTGAAGGTGAAAAATTAAGCCAAAGGAAACAACAATATCCACAAGGGAAGAGGTAACACTTTAAACGCCGTTGAGAAAAGCAATCAGAGCAAGAAAACATCAGTTGGGGATTGGGATACTTTTGATTATGAGTGCTCTCTGGAAGAATTTGTCTTTTTAATAAATTTAGAAAAGGCTGGTCTGATCTCGCCTGGGCGTGTTTGCAGAATATCTGCACCAGGACCAGTTGACTGGAATCTCTTGAATATTAAGAAGGAAAAACTTTCAGATGTCACCAAAACCTCCAGGAGTAGGGCAATATTTGAGTTCCAGGTAAATGGATGTAATTCTGTGCTGTCAAAGTGGTCAGGTGAGAAAGGAAAACTTGCATTTCCCATCTTAAGTGATGTGTACAATTTAAGTAAGCAGCTTTTAAATGCCTTAATGGAACTTTTTAAACATTCAGCCGTTAGTGTGATTACAAGATACTTCACAATGTCATTATGGCATTTCTATGTATCTTTTATTTTACCTTTCCACCATATTTACAAGATTGGATTCATAACTTGACAAGCAAATACAGTTGTGTGGCATATTGTGTGAACTGGATGAGGATTGTAGCAAATCCTCCATCCTCAGACCACATTGGGAATGAGAAATGTTCCACAGTGATTGCATCTTGAATTAATCCCAGCTCCATACAGGATTTACCCTATATACTCGAGTATAAGCCTAGTTTTTCAGCACATTTTTTGTGCTGAAAAAGCCGCCCTCGGCTTATACTCAAGTGAGGCAGGCAGTGGCTCCTATGAAGCTTTCCCAGGTTTTTTGTGGTAAAATTGGGTGCCTCGGCTTATATTCGGGTCGGCTTATACTCGAGTATATACGGTACCCCTTGCATTGTCTTTGTCACTGGTCGGATGATGTATTAATCCTGCAAAATGTATGTCTTTTTTCCTTGCCTCCCAAAGGAGCCCAAATACCTACTGACTTCCTAGATTGCTACATAGATCAGACAACGTTTGCCCTCTAGCTCACAAAAGCTCTTGCTATCAAAAATGTATTCATCTATAATCTGCAGAACTGTGCGTTTTTATGTACAGCAAATTAACATGGCTACAAAGAAAGCTAAACGTTTAACTGATAATTTTTATTTGAAATATGAAAAACTAAAACTGGTGGGCATTTCTGTATCTTCATTGTCTGGCTGCCCAACCTGAACATGGTATCCTATGAATATCTAAATGAAATGTAAACTGTTTGGCATTGAATAATGAGCAATGCTTCCAAGATCTTTCCAGCAGGTGGTTTAGGGAAGCAAAATTGCTCCAGATGAATGTGAAAAATGGCCCACTATACAATTAATATTTTGATCATTCAGTCTGACATTTTTGCTCTTTGCAAATTATTTTGAGTGCATCATTGGAAATAAACCAAATTCTCTTTGCCTTCCACTCCAGAGCTTATGTTACTAAAATATGGTGTATAATGTTTGGCTCTGGTACTACCTCTTCTGTACTAAAGCTCCAAAAGGGCCCATTAGATTGTTAGTCTCTGATTCTGAAGCTGTGTTTGAGATCAGAGAAGCAAAGCATTTTATTTTTCCAGATAGAAAGGAATGTGTAATTATCTGACAGGAGGCTACTTTTAATCTCAGCGAAAATTTAGGTCAAAAGGAAATTGATGATGGTAGTTATTATCTGTAAAAGAGCCCAAGAGATTAATCTAATGAAATGCCACACCATGAAATAAATTCTTAGGATGGGTGTACTCACAACCAGGTCAACATCAAATAAGAATGAACTGCATGCAGATGCTTTTGCACAAATAATTACATCTGGATGTTCCTTGAGAACCAGGTATTTTTAGATTTTTTTTCATACTGTGATACTAAACACTTCATGAAGAAATATCACATTCTTTAAAATAGATTTTGGCTGAGTCCAATGTTGTTTGGATTTAAGTGCAAACCCGAGGGAAGTACTTAGATTCCAAACCAGAAATGTTCTCATGTATATTTCTCATACTTACTCCTATAAATAAATATTTCCTTTCTGGTAGTGATGATCACCTGTTGATGAGAAGGAGAAAGGGACTACCTTTAACAGACTCAAAAAACAGGCATCAAAACTGCACTTCATGTATTAGTTACCTCTTCAACTGGGCCTTTGGCTGATTAACATTCTACAGTCTTTTAAATGTGTTTGTAGGAAGGGGCTGGACAGAGCTTTCCAGTTCTAAATGTACATTATTCTTTCTTTTTTCTTCTTGTTAAAGTCCTCAGCCACCCTGGATTGCCCACTCACAATATTCAAGGGCACCCAAATACATAACAGTGTGCTATTTGGGAAGAGGTTGGGGCTGAAATAGCCATTGCATCAACTCTGTAGTATGCTAACCAGTCTTCTGCACATGCCTATTGTATGTTGTTATTATTATTATAGCATAGGGCAGGGATGGAGTCTGTGGCTTTTGAGAGATTGTTGTTGGACTACAGTTCCCATCATCTGTGACCATTTACCATGTTGCCTGGGACTGATGGGGCTTGGATTTCAACAACAGCTGGCGGGCCACAAAGCGGGTTCTCCTTCATGGAGAGCACGTGTTGTGGTGGGGGCCAGCAAGTCACCCCTCTGTTGCTGGGCGGGATAATATAGATGGCCACTGCTGTGATTGGGTCCTGGGTGTCGCTGGGGAGATTTCTATGTTGCAATTTGTTGATGGACAGCCCAGTGACTATATACTGCTTGGCTCGCAGCGTGATATTCCTCTTTGCTGCGTGCATCGGATCACCCGCCCCCCTCCCTATTATTAGGCCTCTGTGTATGACCTTGCTATGCCTGTCATGGGGTCATCTGCTTTTGGGGCAGGGGCCTGGTAGGAATTTTTCCATTTGGCTGATTGGCTGGTGCCATCTGGTTTTCGCCTACTGCGTAGCAATTAGTCACAACTTGTAAGGTTGGTGCTTAGGCATTGGTTATTAATTTGGTTGGTGGAGGGGTCAGGATTGGCTGTGTCTGCCCCTCCAATGCTGCTGCTGCTGCTGCACGGAGAATTCCATTAAAGGAATCCAGGGGCTCGCCATGCTATTGTCCGTATCCCCCCGTCGGGGGTCAGGGCCACGTAAGAGCCCCTGGGAGCATTTGGGAAGAGGCGAGGGTCAGACCCCCAGCTCCCATTCTCTCCCCAAAGTGTTTTCCCTTTACTGATGAATGTCAGTTCTGTCCCCGGCGGGACAGATAGTCTGAACCAATGCCTAAGCAACCACTCACATATTTTGTATTTTAATAAAGTTGTGGCCAAAATTATGCCAAAAACCTTAAACTTAAATTTCTGTCTGAAGTGTGTTTCATTTGAGGGGTGGTTTGAGGACCTCGACACGCAAGTTAGGATTCATGAACTATTTTGCAGTATTCAAACTTCTCACAAAAAGAGGCAGACGATCGTCAATATCGCCTGGTCAGTTCATAGGAGCCCCAACCATACAGGTAGTTATCAAAATAGTCAATTTGAATCTGAAACATGCTGCTGAGGAAGAAGAAGCTTTGCTGGACACACAGGTACAAATTTGATGCAAGGTCTTGATATGGGGCTTTGAGTGTTTACAGAAGGAAGGGAACCCTGAGGTATTTGAATTCTGGTAGAGGCCTGTATCCTTTTAGTAATCAAAATGCACATGCACAATGCTGCTGGTCCATTGCCAAGGACAGGCTGGATGAGGAAGAGTGGTAAAAGCCACACACCCAAGAACCCTGCAGGGAAGGCACAGAAAAAGATGACTTTGAACCCAGATCCTGGTGGGTCCAGATACTGGCCACACCTCAGAGGAGGGGACAAGCTGGAAGCAGTGGCGGAGCTTCATTCTCGGGCGCCGGGGGCGTGGAGCAGGCGGGGGCAGGGCTGGCACGTGTCCCGGGGGTGGGGCGTGCCGCCCAAAGGGGTGGGGCACACATACTAGGGGTGGGGCGCGCTGCCTGCAGGGGTGTGGTGCACGTTCTGGGGATGTGACGCGCCACCCACAGGGGCGTGGTGCTCATTCTGGGGCCGTGGCACGCAGCCTGTGGGGGCAGGGCGCCCAGCGCGGGCAGGGGGCAGCCACGATGGAACCCCCCGGATCGCGCCAGTGGGGGCGGTGCGCTCCCATTGACCCCACCTTCCTCCGCCCCTGGCTGGAAGGTACTAGAAGTAGGAAACTTGAGGGATCACAAAGAGGCAGAAACAGGCAGATGGCCTGGCATGAGGTGATGAGGTTTCCAGAGGGGAGCCAGACCCTGCACCCCACTTACTCCTAGAACGCAAATGTTGCCGAGCAATGAACCAGACAGGCACAGAGAGAGGCTCCTGTGGACCATTGTAGCAGAAGATTACAGGAAAGGAGCTCTGGCTCAGAGAGTGAAGGAGGAGCTACACACCAGTTTGAGCAACTTCTTCATTTGAGGGGTTTGCCTTGATGAGTTTCCTTGTAATTTTCCCTTTCCTTAGTAAAGAAATTAATACCACATCAGCCTCGCTTCTCCCTCTCTGACCTGTGAATGACCTGCTCTTCCTGTCAGCTCTGTGACATCTAGTGTATTGCTAGAGGAGACCTGGGGTGTCCTGGATTCAAATCCTCACTCAGCTATGAAGCTCAGTACGTTATCTTGGGCCACTTACTATCTCTTAGCGCAACCTACACCACCAAGCTTTTGTGAGGCTAGAACTCCTTCCTGAAATAAAATGAGTACATATTAGCTCTGTGGTGGCGGAAATAGCCTTTTGAAAATGAATACAAAATATCCTTGCAACTTTTGCAGGCCCCACACCCAAACTCAACATTTGATGGAGGGCGAGGTAAAGTCTTAATACTGCATGAGCCAGTCATGTTTTATTTATGATAGCTATGGTTTCATTAAAAATGGCCCTACCTGCTAGCATAGCACAGCTATGCTTTTAACAGTTTTTATCAGGTTGTTAAAACTACACAGGTGATGAATATTTCATGAGGAGAAAGAGCAAACCATTTAGCAAACTGAATTCGTTCTAGAAGCTGGTGCCACCTAGAAGAGTAATGCCTGTTAATTCTGTATATATAACCAAAGTTGCCTGTTAAGAAAAGAAATTAAATGGCTGCGCATGGCATTTCCAAGAAGTCAGAAGGATGGTTTCATTCAGGCGGTAAATTAGTGTCTACACACACTTCCCCATTTATGTCAAGGAGAGTAAAGGGATCCTTTATCAAATGCAGTTTTATTTTACAGGTTTGGGAAGGGAGTCTTTTAGCAGAGTGCATTTTCATCTATGATTTCGTTGTTGTTGTAACTTCTGTCTTCCAAATCAGAAATTTTACTTGCAATGCATATCATAGAGATGTTGGGCTGGAAAGAAGGCCAAGAATTGCTGTATGCTGAGATACCATCATAGCTAAGAAGAGCTGACTTGTGTTTGTCTTTTATTTGCATTACCCGGAATCTTGATGTGGAGCACAACGTTCCGGGTGCAGTTTTAGGAATTTCCACTTGGTGGAGCTTTATGATTGAATTTTTAATACATCATTTTCAAATGTTTGCAACTCAGACAGAAGAAGATACAGCCACAACAACGGTTTGCAAAACTGCAATGAAGATTTGTTTTGGACATGGATTTATTCAGGACTTCTTCTCCCTTCATCCAGAAATCAAATCATTTGGTTCAGCTTATAGATTTATTTGTTTTCTTAAATCATGACAATTGACCTTTGAAGTGCCTTTCCGTCTACATAACTGAAAAAGAAGTTACACTATGAATAAAAAAAATACAGGGTGCTTCTAGACTGTCACTCTTTTCGGATGGGATTCAGCCACGTGCTGCCAAATTCAGGTTGCATAATTCAACCATTCAAGCTGAGTTGGAGCTTTTGTGCAACAAACCCTCTTCCCACAAAACAGGACTATCTGTGATAAGTCAAGTGATGGAGAAATGTACTGGGAAGTGTGGAAAGATGCTTGCATGATGCTGAAATAACATTTAACCTCCTTCAAATACATGAAAGAGAATACTCAATAAGCATTCAATCAATGACCACAATGTACTTCAAGCTTCTTGCTTGATAATTCTACTGATATAATTAATTTGGAGAAACCTGCCCCCCCCTGAATCTAAGTGATAACATTGGTTTCCCCTCCCCTCCATACTGCATATTTCTGCTCATAGTTCCCCACAGCATTATTCATATTGTGAAGAGCTTTACAGTGGTGATTGCATTTGCCCTCTGGTGTAGCCTATGCTATAGCAGGACTGGGCTGGACTTTCGATATTTCAAAAGTTCATCCTGAACTGAGAGCGGGGGTGGGGGAAGTTCAGGGGCCAAAGAGAGGGTGCAACTGCACCCTCTGTGCTGCAGATTTGGCAACTGAGAAGATGGAACTAATCATAGCTCCTTCTAGCCCCAATTAATTGACAGCAGTGCAAAGGTCTTTGCTATGGAAGCCTTCCTTTTGCAGCTTCTGTCATATACAGATCGGCAGGGCAGGGCTGTTCAGGGGTTTTGGCTAGGGTGGCAGATTGATGAATATGTCCATTTCGGTTTCATAGTTTCTCATCTTCCCAATCTTAGATTCAGTTCTCCACATTTCCACACATAGGCTTGTGATGATTATGTCCTCATACAAATTCATCCACATTTTATTTTAACTTTCTCCTAATATATACATTCTGTATGCAATTTTGCAAAACATACACTCCCCGCCTCCCAGGCAATTGATCCCATTGAAATATGTTTTTGCATGTTACTTTCACTAATATGTGCCTTTACCCGTTACAGTGGTACCTCGGTTTTCGAACGTCTCCGTTTTTGAACATTTCCATTTTTGAACGCCGTAAACCCGGAAGTAAATGCTTTGGTTTTTGAACCGAAGTCGAACATGCCATGCAGCTTCTATATTGAGTTTTCCGTATTGAGGCTTCCATATTGAGTTTTTGGTTTTTGAACGCTTCGGGACTTGAATGGTCTTCTGGAACGGATTACGTTCGAAAAGCAAGGTACCACTATATATACATTCTGTACTTGACTGGAGAATTGCATTGCAAAATTGAGATAAGTTTGATGCTCAAAGAATGGCTGAACAAGAAGACATGTGAGCACATAGGAAGACAAGCTAATGATCTAGGAACTGTACAGATACACTGGCAGGGGGTCATTTTTGCATTGAGATGAAAAGAACATGAATTCAGTTTCTAGTTGGACACGACTATTCTCACTGCCAACCATTGTTGTCAAGCTTCCTGGGACATTTGTCAATCACAAAAATTTTTTTTTGCTGTAAGCAGCAGGTAAGTGGGAGAAATTTTGCCCCCATCTCAGATTAGTCGACTTTGCTCTGTAAAAAGACTTCTTACATACAGCCAACATTGTTTATCTTTTGTAGCTCTGCAAAATTTACTCAAAATATGACATCTGATACATTTCAATGAAGTTTCTAGTCCTCATTATGATGAGGATCTGATTGAAAATTTCATGTAGACATATTGAAAATCTTCATTTTTCAGGATGTGTGTTTGCCCATGGCTACACCTCTCTTCTCCACCTCTCTCTTTTGAATTATGTTCCCTTGCACCACCTTCTTTTATCCCACTCCCGAAAAGACAAATAACATCTCACCAGGTTTTACAAATACTCACATAACAGCTTCAGATGAAAACATGTTAATTGAGCAAGTTTAGCTAAAACAAAACATCACACGAATATTATCACTGTGCATATTTTGCTTTCATTGCAGCATTTGAGCCTTCTTGGCACAGACTTCTGATTATTTTGGCATGAGTGTGAACAGTTTTGAATATACTATTATGCAGAAGCATGGATTAATTAGTCAACAGGGTCAAAGAACCTGGAATGTTATTGTACACAGGACTATTACTGATGTGAAGCTAGCTGGTGCTCAGCTGAGGGAGCTGTAGGCTTAAAGGCACTCTGATGTCTTTCGGAAACTGGGAAGAAAAATGTCTATTCTCCAAATAATCTATTCCTCTATTTCCCTGACCCTTTCCTCATTCTTTATCACCAGGGCAATTTGCATAAAAATAGGATCTATGCCACTTATGAGTTTGTGTGTTCCTGCTGCTTATTCATCCCTTGAAATCTTAATCCTTTGTGGCATTTATATAGTACCTTTCACCCCAAAGCACTTTACAGTAATTACTAATTGATATAAAAGGATCACTTCATCCACCCCTGACATGAAGTCACCTCTGTGGTGAAACCAGCTGTTTAATCATGTAGAGGGTGGGGGGAGAAATCATAGCAATTTAATACAGAAAGTAAAGAATGAAACACACAGAGGAAAGATGAAGAAAATGCAAACAAACTTCAGTATGTACTTTGGCTTTGGGCAGCCTGGAATGATGTCTCTTGCTTTGCAAGGGGTTGGACTAGATGAACTTTGGGGTCCCTTCCAACTATACAATTCTATGATTTTATGTTGTCAAAACTGTAATTAATTAATATTTAATAATTAATTAATTAATGATCATACAATTATTTCTGAAGTGGCTATGCACAATTTATAGTAAAGTAAAATGTTGGTAAAAAGGTAAAGGTAAAGGACCCCTGACAGTCAAGTCCAGTCGCAGACGACTCTGGGGTTGCGACGCTCATTTCACTTTACTGGCCGAGGGAGCCGACGCTTGTCCGCAGACAGTTTCCGGGTCATGCGGCCAGCATGACTAAGCCGCTTCTGGCGAACCAGAGCAGCACACGGAAACGCCGTTTACCTTCCCGCCGGAGCAGTACCTATCTACTTGCACTTTTGGCATGCTTTCGAACTGCTTACTGCCTTGCAATTTGTTGTGATCTCCATGACAATCTTAAATAATTTGCAATTTCCAATCCTGGCCCAATATACTTTGCCCCACATTCCATCCGCAGAATCTGACTCGATTGGCAGTTGAAACTGACTTCAACACTGGGGACAGAGTAGCATTTTCCACCACACCTGAAGCAACAGAGAAGACTCAGGGTGCTAGAAAAGGCGATGCGGCAAAAGAGCAGAAAGGCTGGAGGACTCAAGAGGAACAGCTTTGAGCTACTGCTGTCACCACGCCCACATCATTTGCTTCTGGAGGTGTTTGTGACACTTTGCCTAATGGTACGGCCGGCCCTGACAGGAATGGACATCAAAATGTGGTCAGCCAGCCCTGCTGCATTTGAGAGCCATTCTGCTTTTTCCGCCTGAAGCCACCAATGTGTAGCGTCACCGCTGAGTTTGAAAATTAGCTTTGCTATTGACAGGGCAGTGATGGCTAACCTTGACACTCCAGATGTTTTGGAACTACAACTCCCATCATCCCTGACCACTGGTCCTGTTAGCTAGGGATGATGGGAGTTGTAGTTCCAAAACATCTGGAGTGTCAAGGTTAGCCATCATTGAATAGGGGAAGCCTCAAATTCCAGTTTCCCCCAAACTCAGTAACCTGCAATTCCATATGTGTCTCTACTGAGAAGCAAGTTCCATCGAGATCAGTAGGAGTTACTTTCAAGGAATTACAGCCTAACAGTACCATCCTATATAGATGCCTGCTCAGATGCAAATGTTCTCAGGAGAACTATGCTCAGGTAAGTGTGCAGCCAAGGACTGCAGCCCCCCAAAAAGAACCATGTTTCCAGCAAAACTGCACTGCTTAAAAAAAATAATTCTGAGCGGAAGGGTTTGTGGTGGTAACTCCCATACTCCTCAAATTCATGTCTGAGTTTACTTTTATAGTTTATAGGTTATTTTTTTAATTATTCCATTGTGTGGCATAACCTTTCCTCAAGGGTGTACTTTCTCCCATATTGAGACATTTTTTTTTGAGATGCTAATAGGGTAGAGATGCTAATGTACTGCCAAGTCGCTTTGAGACTTCTTGTGTAAAAAGTGACACCATCATCATACTGGCACATTATATTGAAATTGTAATGGTCCGGGAATGAGCCTTGACATAAAACCCAGATTTAAGAATCAACTCTGGGTCAAACTTAGCCACGATAATAATTTGGCATTCACATTTTGAACAATCCAGCATCATGGAAAAACACATGCAATCCCTATCCTGTTCCGAGCCATGCCGTGTAAAAAGATTGGGCGAAAAGATCCCTGCATTGAGGGGGCTGGACTAGATGACCCTCCGGGGTCCTTTCCAGCTCTACAATTCTATTATTTTATGAAAATAGTTGTATGCTTCTTTCAGAAAAGCGGCTCTTTCACATGTATTGGGACCTTTGTGTTGGTATACAAATTGACATGGCTCTGGGGACTGAGAGAATGATCTTGGTTAACCATTACCAGTTAAGCTCCTGCTGCTCCTTGTTTTAAGCTGCCCACTAACAAATTAGAAGATAACAACACCTTGGGGAACATTCTGTACATTCATAGTGCTCTCAAAAGGCAAAAAACAAAAAACAAAAAAGCATTCTCTCTCAACAATACAGCTGAGGTTGTATCGAGGAAGGCATAGTTAATGGAGGGGAAGAGTTCATAATATCCAGGTGTTTTCTAGTTATCTGTGTTCTTGTGCGTCTATGGCTGAATGCAAAATTTAAAAATTCAGAATTTATGGAAAAGTATAGGTTGCATGGGGAAAGTTGCATGAAGGCAACTTCATGTCTTCTTTTTCTCTGACAACCTCTCCCGTGTGTATGTGCGCATACCCTCTGCCTCAGTGTGAATTACCGAGGCATTTTACAATGAAAGCTCAGAAATCAAAATAAAACACAAGCTAAAACAAAAACAGGAGACTAAAATAAAATCCTGTAGCAAGTGCTTAAGCATCTGGCAAGCCAAACACCTGCCAGGACAGGTGGGTGCATGCTAAGTGTAGGAGTGAATGGTTGGTTACTGAGTATTGAGTGGGTGTGTTTATTGGAAATATGGTGCCGGAGGTGACTCTGTAGGAGGAAGGACGGTGGAATCCACCTATAATGGTCATTATGGGAAGAGGGAGATATGGTGTTAGAGTTTACAGATGTTTACAGATGTTTACAGACTACTTCCTATTCTGGCCCTTTCTCTATTCCTCAGATTCCTGGTTTGCTCTGCCACCATGCCTTCCAGCCTGGTGATGTTCTTCCAGTGCGAAGTCAGTTCGTAATAAGGACCCATATTCATGATTTGATCATGGATGAAGAATTTAGCCTGGCATTTATTGTCAAGACCTGGGTGGGTGTGCTGAATGGGGTTGATCTGAAACAGTTGTGTCCACCTGGTCCACAGTTGTGTCCACCAGTATAGGATAGAGCTGAGAGATAGTCACTCAATGGTCCTTAAATGGGTCAGTTTGGGACATCATGGCCTCCATATTCAACCATGAGACTGTTGTCAATTTGTTACTGGCACAAACACATAAAGCAGGGCACACCCTGGATCAGATCTTTGTCCCAGGACTTGGAATAAATGATCTGGAAATAGAGGGGGGTTGAAATAACCCTTCCGACATGGTCAGGCCATTCACTGGTGATATTTAATCTCATAGTGGCAGTTCCTCCCCGTGATGGACCCAATAAGATGGTCCAATCCCAGAGACTTTGGGAATGCAAGGGACTCCTGAATGCACTGGGGAATTTTTTTGGTGAACAGAATTGGTCAAGGCTCTAGACTCACCATGGAATGACAAGATGTATTGGATGAGGAACCTACATTGTTTCTTGGTTACTCTGGGGAAGCTGTGGACAATGACAAGTCTGAGTACAAATGGTATAAAACTCACAGCAAAGACAATTGAATGCACATTAGTGTGCATGATTGTGCCTAAAGCATTGTAGTGAGGAATACTTTACTGCCTCCATTGCCTCCTCAAATAGCTAGTGTTGTGGTCATTTTTTATACTTCATCATAACCAGAGATACAGGTACTTTTGAAGTACAATTGTATGCGGTATTCTTGTTGTGTGATCCTATACATGTCTACTCAGATGTAAGTACTACTGAGTTCAAACAGAACTTAGGATGGGATTAAACTAATAGGCTTCCACTTGCACAATGGGGCTTCCCCCCTTCCCTCTGGGGTTGCCCCCCAAATTGGCTGGGTGGTGTTAGAGACCCCCCCGAACGGTATGTGGATGGTGATCATTCCATCTGGCAAGCTTATATGTCTGAGCAGACAAAGGTTTGTAATAACACAAATGTTGAAATCCACCCTTAATGTGCATAAGATCGTGTGTGTGTGTGTGTGTGTGTGTGTGTGTGTATGTAAAAGAGAGAGAGAGAGAGAGAGAGAGAGAGAGAGAGAGATTCCCTTGCTAAATTGAACCCCTGAAATAAAGGAATATTGCATAAAGGAATCTCAAGCTTGTTCGTTTCTTCCCCTCTTGCATTGAATAAATAGCATTGTTAAAATAGTCAAATACAATTAAACGTGATGCCTTTACTGCAGTTTTGGCTATAGGATTCTGGGGAGTTATCACAACATCAATGAGTATTATTGTTTTAAGACATGCAGCTAGTTTGGATGTCAAAGCCTAACCCTGCATATTGACATTAAGCTTTTTTAAAAAAGCAAACCAAACCAGTGCCTTCTGATTTTATTTTCCATGCACGTCTGGGCAACAGAGACGTTTGTCAGCTTCTTCACACCTTCTGGTAATTAAATAAATTAAATATGTTGCCAGGAAAAGGACTGAGAGATCCAGTAGGTTAACAATTGCCTCTCAAGCCATCTGTTGACATCTATATTAGGCACTGCTATTGAACTACTTGATACTATGAAATCTTGGTTCCGTCAGCTGGCAAACTCCACCAAGTATCATTCCAGAAGGATAATAATGGTGTGAGAGAGATTCTGTGTGGGTCACTGGCTGCTTGCATTTTCATGAATGACAAATAGGTGCACCCTTCTTGTGGGATGAGAGGACACATGAAAAGAAGAAGAAAACAGAGTCAGTGAAGAGAAATGGGGTGCCAGACAAGTACAATGGTACCTCGGGTTTTCGGGTTACAAACTCTGCTAACCCGGAAGTAGTACCTCAGGTTGCGAACTTTGCCCCAGGATGAGAACGGAAATTGTGTGCCAGTGGCACAGCAGCAGCGAGAGGCCCCATTAGCAAAAGTGCGCCTCAGGTTAAGAACAGTTTCGGGTTAAGAACGGACCTCCAGAACGAATTAAGTTCGTAACCTGAGGTACCACTGTAAGTGGAAAGTAGCAGAGGGAAATGTTGTGTTTGACCCCTTGTTTCAGTAAAGGTTTCTTGCCCCTTCTCTCTCTCTCATATTATTTTGTTAGATACCACACACCTTTCAGTTTCCACTGACCATCAGAGATGGGGTGGATGAGGACACAAGGCTGGGAAAAACCTTTCCCCTATGATGCCATAGACTTGAATGCCCTCCCAAGGGAGGTCTGCCTGGCTCAGTCACTGCTCTTTTTTCAAGATTTTCAAAGGTCTTCAGGACAAATTATGCTGCTTTTAGATACTTTTGTTTTCATGGGATGCTGACATTTTAATAAGATCCAATGGGACGCAGTGGTTAGAATCCCGGTCTAGAATCATGGAGACCCCAGATCAAATCAGTGTTCAGCCATGTAGTTCACTCAGTGAACCTCACTCATTATTTCTCAGTTTAGCCTACCCCACAGGGTTGTTGTAAGGATAAAACAGAAAGGGGGGGAGAATAAAATTGTAATAATAAAAATTAAGAATGGGATATATTGTTTGTATGTCTATAATAATAGTGTTTATTTTTTTAAAAAAAAGTATAATGTTTTAGCAATTGTTTTCAATTCAGCTGTGTGTCATCCATTGTACAGTAAAGTCGTACCTTGGAAGTTGAATGGAATCCGTTCTGGAAGTCCATTCGACTTCCAAAATGTTCGGAAACCAACATTTGGCTTCTGCAGCCAATCGGAACCTGTGGAACCCACATCGGACGTTCAGGTTCCAAAGAATGTCCACAAACCGGAACACCCGTTTCTGGGTTTGTGGCGTTCAAGAGCCAAAACGTTCGACTCACAAGGCGTTCGACTTCTGAGGTACAACTGTATCATGAATACAGTACATATGTATAGAAGCCAGCTCTTCATGCTGTGTGAAGACTATGCCAGAGTCTATGTTATCAGATGTCCACAGTTGGAAGGGGGGCTGAACAAATAGATCTGAGACAAAACTGACACTCCTGTGACTTTCATCCCATGTCTACCCATGTACTTTTTCTAGACAAATATACACCCTTGTAGGAAAGGGTGTACTGCATGCAGCAGCTAGCAGAACATTTAATATGGGTTTTAGTAAAGGTAAAGGGACCCCTGACCTTGAGGTCCAGTCGTGTCCGACTCTGGGGTTGCGGCGCTCATCTCGCTTTATTGGCCGAGAGCCGGCGTACAGCTTCCAGGTCATGTGGCCAGCATGACAAAGCCGCTTCTGGCGAACCAGAGCAGCACATGGAAACGCCGTTTACCTTCCCGCCAGAGCGGTTCCTATTTATCTATTTGCACTTTGACGTGCTTTCGAACTGCTAGGTGGGCAGGAGCTGGGACCGAGCAATGGGAGCTCACCCCGTCGCAGGGATTCGAACTGCCGACCTTCTGATCAGCAAGCCCTAGGCTCTGTGGTTTTAGATTGGCTTAAAATACCGCTAGTCCCACTAAACTGTTGCATAGACTTCTCCGATTTTCCTGCATGCTACATGTTAATGAAGTTTTAATGTTTCTTGCAAAATACATACTCTGATATCTCAATCTAATTTTCCAATTTACACTTAATTGGGGAGGGAAGCGCAAAATATGTTTCAAGCCGGGGTGGGGGGGATAAAACACTTGTAATTGATTTCAGGAATACCATCCAATCTTATCTTAAATTGAGATGCCATAGTGACTACATTGCTGTTTAAATCAGAAAACAAAATTATTCCAGGTACGAGATGATGGTGAAGAGAGTTGTGGTAAATAGCCTGTGAATTCAAATGCGGCTTGCACATCTCTTGAAATTTCTCAGTTCCTACAAATTAGACAAATAAATTGGTAGTTCACCTACTGCATCCTGGTAAACAAACATTTTTCAGCAAAACTCTCTCCTCTATCCATTAAGCGGGCCTAGTTTCAAAGACTGTAAAGAGCTGTGGCAGAAGTGATGGGTCTTTGAGTTAGAATTCAGAATAATTCTTGGCAGGACACTAATGAAAAAACAACTAATTCTGACAATTTACCATAGTAACTGAAGCATTCATGTTATTAATGTCAGCATGATCTAAAACTGAAAGCTCAACCACAGTGACGCACACAGCACTCAGCCATTTCCCCTTCCCGTAGTGGAAATCTAAGAGGAATTCAGACTTTCATTTGTACGCTGGCATTGTTCTACTAAACTGACACTGAGCAGAGTCAAAAGAGAAGGATGCTGTACACTGAGGATCAAACAAACCCCTGCAAAATTCATTCACTGAGTTGTGATTTGTAGGCCAAGTCTCCCTAATCTTAGCTATTATGTTCTAGCCTACTCTTTGGCATGGAGTTGTGTGCACTTTATTTAACATACACATATTTCTTTCTTTATTTTTTTAACCTATATTTATTTTATTTTAATTTCTTGCATTTACAGGCCACCTTTTCCTCTAAGAAGCTCAAGTCAATGTACATGGTTCTCTCCTCCTTGTTTTATCCTCATAACCACCCTGTGAGGTAGGGTAGACTGAGAGGCAGTGAGTCAGCAAGATTCCTGGCTGAGTGAGGATTAGAACCCTGGTCTTCCAGATTCTAGTTGGAAATTAGACCACACTGGCTCTTAAATGCCTATTCTTAAATTGCAAAGTCCCAGAAAACTACAGCACACCATGAACACCCTCCAACATTTCTCTGATGAAAACAGGGAAGTCCTATTCCATGATGATGATGATGATGATGATGATGATGATGATTTTATTATTTATACCCTGCCCATCTGACTGGGTTGCCCCAGCCTCTCTGAGTGGCTTCTAGCACATATAAAAACATAAAACATTAAACATTTAAAAACTTTCCTATACAGGGCTGCCTTCAGATATCTTCTAAAGGTTGTATAGTTACTTATCTCGTTGGCTTGGGGTTGCGTAACTCTATACCCTCCAACATTTCTCAAATGAAAATAGGGACTTCTTAAGGAAAAGCTGGACATTTTGGGATCAAATTAGAAACAGGAACGGCTTCTGTAAATCCAGGACTGTCCATGGAAAATAGGGACATTTGGAGGGTCTGCACCATGTAATTTTTCTGAATATATAGATCAGTTCTCATGATTGATTTATCTGTCTGCCATGGACTGGTGCAGCTGCAAATCTGCATGAACTTACTGAAAATTACGGTAAGCCTATTTGTTGACTTACAAGTCTGGATGACTGGGTTTGATCTATGAAGGAGAGGGGAGCCAACAGGCCCATCACCTAAAACTCTTGTTGACTCTTTCAGAACAGTTCAACTCTGATTCACCTCTTGAATGTGTAAACAAATCAGTGGTTGAAGTGAGCTCATGGATTTGTCTTTTATCCCAGGATAATTGATTCTATAAAAAGGCCCAGTGGTATCTGATGGGCTCATCTCATCTCCCCAGTGGTAGCTGTGACATCTTTGAAGTCTGCAGAGGTGTAACAGGGAGGCCAATTATGCACTCAGTTAGGAGTGTATTCAATTAACAATATTCCTCAAGTAATATTATGCAGGAGTTTTTTGGGGTGGCTTAACTACAGAAATCCAGTGTGCCTGGCACCTGCAGCCGCATGGGAACTAATGCTGCTGATCCTGCAAGTCAAGCTAACATTGGAAAGTGATTATCTATCCTAGTAATGTTGACTCTAACTGGCAGCAGCTCTACAGGCACTCCAAACTCAAACTGCAGACTGGGGTTGTTTTCTAGGAGGATCAGTATGGTGAGGCAGTTAAAAACAGGCTCTAGTAAAAAATGGGGAGTGGGGGGGGGTTGGGGGGGGTCGAAATTCAGTTTGGTCCTGAAGCTGCATTTTAATATGCCTTGCATATTGTTTCATACTTCCTGAAACAGTGTCCAAACTGAAACGCAATCATCTCTTGAAACTGACACTTCTCTGAATTTTGCATGTACTTTGCCAGCCAAAGCACAAATGCGTGTAAAATGAATATGCGAGTGAAAAGGACACACCAAAATGAATGCATTGCGTATGGGGAAATTGCTTGCAAATATGTGTCTACAAGGCAAATTTGTGTACCAAAAAAATGTCTCTTAAGAAGAAATGCACACTAAAATGCTGATGCAGGAAAAAAACAAAACTGATGCGGAAATACCGTGAACTGAACTTAAGGCTAGAAACATGAGGAATGGAGAGGAACTGAAATTGCCAGGTCTGTCCATCCCTAGTGCAAACATCCAACTCCCTGCGTGAGACGGTCCTTCCTCCCTAAGGGTCCTCCTCCTACTTCCAATTAGTGCTGCAGTGCTAAAAGGATCACGGGAGACACTAGAGTTCAATGCACCAGAGACAGGCATATGGCCAGAAAACACTTTTTTTTTTGTCAATAAAGTATTGGAAGGAAAATCAGGTTGCTTTTCAAAGAATTAAAAAAAAATCAGTGCCCAAACTAAAAAAAAGTATATAATTTATATATATATATATATAAGAAACCACAAACAGGAAAAACAAGTGGATCCTAGTTCACAGACATTTTGCAATAAGCCTTGGAGAGAGGATAAAGTATGTGCAGAGAACATATAGTGATTGTATAGATCTGATGCAGGCCTGCCTTATAGCCTTCCTCTCTGCTCTGCCCCCCCTCCCCAAAAGATGTAACAGGGCACACAAATGGAGTGTAAAGTCAATGGGATTACATTTTCCTAATTATTTTCTGGTTGAGGTTTACATCACAGGCACAGAATGAGATCAGCCGGGACTTGCCTCTCGAACAAATCACTCAGACTTAATCATTGCTCACATAAACAACAACGGGGGGGGGGGGATGCGAACCGGGGGAGGGAGGCAAGAGAGCGGAGGAGGCTGAGAAAAGACAGAGAAGTGCTTCTTCAATCACAGTGGCAAGGAACAAAAACCTGGAGGGGGGAAAAGCTGTTGGACCGCCACCAAATTCTCCCTCGCTAGAGACGGGAGCCCATCTGCTGAGCTCTGCAACTTAGCTTTAACTACCATTCAGCTTGCGTCTCTGCAGAGATCAATCTGTAGTGCTGGCAGATGGACCCCTGCTTCCCTGAGTCGCTGTGTTATTTGTTTAATAAATTTAATTAATATCCATACCACATTGGATTGCTCCCAGAAAAGGGGGTTGCAGCTCTCTCTCTTTCCCTGATAACTACAGGATGAATGATTTCCCAGAAAAGACCAGAGAACAGAGCCCCCAGGCCACTGAAAAATTTAAAGTGTCCAGGCGCTTACATTGCTTTGCATGTATTTGGTTGTTGTTGTTGTTGTTGTTGTTGTTGTTGCAATTCCACTGATGTTATTCTTGGAGACTATTTTAAATTTGCAAATGAGTATGAGTTTTGGAGATAGGCAGGAGCCAACATGCATCTTGTTTTGTATCACTTGCAACATTAGCGAGGATTCTAAAAAGCATCAGATGTAATTGCACTACTGACAATTTTATCTATTTGCCAAATAAAATAAAATAAAGAGATTGGTAATGAGAACACTCTTCCATACAAGATACATATTGCTAACAAAAATCTGAATGTGCAGTCATGATTGTCTTGGGTAAGTTCTAATGTCTAATAAGCAAGAATGTGCACTTTAAAATACAAATAGATATAACCTAAGTGATGGAGTGCCAAAGAATCATAAAGACAACCACGGTCTCACATGATGGCACAGTTTAAATCTCTTTAAAAAAAAGAATGAAAAAAGCTGCATTTATCTCAATTGGGCTATAGGAATTTAATATATCCTTAGGATCAAGACCCAGCAAAGTGGAACAGTCAAGGGCATCTGGAATTTTTCTGGCATACTAAGAGAAAATACGTTATTTAAAATAACTGAGACTTTGATGTGATGCACACTTTGGCTAATTTGTCTAACCTGTTTTTAAAGCCATCAAATGTGCTACATGAAGAAGTGCTTCTTTTGTCCTGAATCTTCCAACATTCAACTTCCTTGAATCTCCTCAAACTCTAGTGTTATGAGAGAGGGAGGAGAACTTTTCTCTGTCCACTTTCTTCTCATCCTGCACAAATTTATACACCTCTATTATGTCTCTCTCTACTCATCTTTTCTCCATACTAAAAAAAACACCCCAAATGTTGTCACCATCCCTCACAGGTGAGTTGCTCTGCCACCTTGATAATTTTGCTCACCTTTTTCCAGCTCCACAATATTCTTTTTGAGGTGAGGCAGCCAGAACTGTAGACAGGAATTCCAAGTGTGGTCACATCATACGGTAGTGCCATGAGTGCACCTTCAAGCTTGCCTGATGCTGAGTCTGTTCTGTTAACTCTGCTTTAATAAAGATCTCTTCCTTGCTTACGAGCAAGAGCCTCTCTGGTCATATTTTGGGTAGGAGGTGGGATATATCAATTTGTAAAATGGCATTATGATATTGGTAGTTTTATTTTCAATTATTTTCTTAATGATTCCATGCATGGAAGTTAGGATATACCTGTACCTGAAGTACCAGCATCTGAAACCTAAGATTTTGCATTAGTGCATCTATCTGTGGTGTTGGTGTAATGTTATGATGTGAATTGGCATAGCTGCTGGTTAGGCATGTTCTAAGAATTTGACACTATGGTACGTAGAACCAGGCTGTTTACTTCATGTTCAGAAGCTGAAATTACAAATAGAAAACATACCATCTATATGTCTGTAACAGTGATGAGAATCTACCTGCATTTTTTCTTAGCCATCTTGGTTATAAAGCATGCCTGGGGTCAAATAAGATGTCTCCCAGATTAAGCTGGACTTTCTGAATTCAATCTGTGTTTCCCTGTCACAGATATCTATTTCAATTGTGTGATGACTTGGCTAATTTTGTTCAGCCGATTTGTAGCTCATCACTCTCCCTCTCCCCTTACGTTTTAGCTGCATATTAAATGAGTTCATTATTTAGACTGGAATTTCAGGTGGTTCTTAAAGTAGCTTTTAAACACATATAGGCCGTATGATATCACTCTGCATCAAAGGATTTCTTCCCTTTCTAATAATACAGGGTCATCAGGTTTTTGTGCAACTAGCCAAGCATCCAAGGACTCATGGGCTGCATGTGGCTTTCAAGGCCAGTGAAGGAACAGAACAGGCTTTCAGCTGAGCTTCCAACTACCAGTATCTACTTTAGGGATCCCCAATGATCTGAGGATGCCCAGTGGGGCATCTGCTTTTCCTTTGAGGAGGAAACCACCACATCATTCCCACAAATGGCTTCTAATGGTGGTTAGGATGGAGAGAGGAGACAGTGGCATTCTCTTGGCAGTGTCAGTGCTGCACACATTGAATGGGGATGGACAGTGGTGGTAGCAAAGCTGGGGCAGACAGGAGCTGGTTGTGGTAGCTGTGTCGGTGGTATGGGCTTTCTTGAGACCCTGAAGCAAATGTAAACCTTGTGATGCAGAATGGAGTGAGGTTTGAGCAACCCCCCATTGCAGAAAAATCTCCTGGAGCAAGCTAAACTCCTGCAATTTTTTTAGCAAATGCAATTTTTACAAGGAAAGAAACTCATCTAACTTGCAGACTTTCAAGAGGCAGACTATTGGCTTTTATCTGACTATAATCTTAGTACAAGTGAGTGACCTTTCTGCAGAAAAATCTCAATATACCAATGTAACAGAAAAGCCAGCTTCCACCATTCTTCTTCCTAGAATTCTCTATCTCTGTCCAAAGTCTCACTTCTTCCATGATCTCCAGAAAGAGAAATCACATAAGCAACACTGCTTGGATATGCCTCCTGTCTGGCAATCTCCTCAAGATCTCCTCAAGTTTCCCTGGGCTAGTGAAGTACTAAGTGTTGCTTTTCTGCCTATCTGGCTCCTAGATCTTCTCTGACTGAAAGCTGGTCCCTTTGCTCATTGAGCCTTCTCTTTCACTTTTTGGAGGGGAACATTAAAAAGGCTAATTTTGAATTTGCATTGTCTTCTCTTGAAGATTTCTTTTAATTTTCACAACAAAGAACATCAAGCTGCTTCTCCCTCGACATATCTCAGGAGTCTCTCTCTGCCAGGCCAGATGAAGGCGTGAGAGATCTACGTATTCATTGCACGCAGGAAAGATGCTGTCCATTAAGCAAGTGCTGAAAGCCCACCCAAACCCGAAAATCTGTGTTATCTTTTGCTTTCAGTGCAATCAACTTTTTTTCTTCTATTTCCTTATTTGGAGCCTCTAATTAAAAAACAAAAAACAAACCCTAAAACCAGGAAGCCTGAATTTCTCCTACTTGATGGAGAAACTCAAGATTTGTCTTTTTCCATGTGCCTAACCAGCATGGGCCCATTTGTTAGATTTGTAATGTGAAGTACATGGAATTAACAGGGTTAAGTCCATCTGACCTGATGAATATTACTGGCTCCAAAGCCATGGAGACTTCAAAGTGGTGGCAGTGACTTCGCCTGTGAGCATGTGCCACGATCAATCTGGTTTTTTTGAGATGCTGTGAGGAACGCACCATTCATTTAAAAGCTCTGGCCTTTACTGAATGTGTGTTCATTTTTTTAAAAGCAGCAACACTAAAAGAAGCCAACCATGCTGGTTGGGGACAAAACATCTGGAGGGCATCAGCTTGGCAAAGAATATATTTGGAACTCTTTCTTTTTTCTTTTTATGATGTATAAAAGTGGGCTTAAAGGCTCATCCATAAACAAGTGGGGAAGATTTCTTTCCCCACCAGAGAACCATACTCCACAGGTCTTCTGTGAGGGGGGATGAAGGGGTGGCGAAGGGAGGAGGAATTGTCCATCAAAGGATCAAAGTGGAGAGAAGACAGGCTATATGTACACATGTCTACCAATGCAGCACTCTCTGTGAGCAATTCCCCTACCTTTTGACCACAGACCTGTCAAAACTGCCTACTACCCTTCGAACTCATGCAATTTCTTTCCTATTTTTAATACCTCAAATACGTTCACATGGGTGGATGGTAGCAGGTGCATATCATATCTGAACAAATGATGGACACAAATTGCTTTAGGCATGGCTAGCATATGCTAATTTCCATTATTCCCTTTTCTTATGAAACATCCCACCTGCAGCACATATCTTTTATGATGCCTATTTTAAGTGTGGAAAAAGGAGAACAAATGTTCTGCCCTCGAGTCGGGAAGAGATTGTGACCATTGTAATACATTTTAGCACTGGGCGTTCTTATGCATTTCAACTCAGAAGTTAGATCCATTGAGTTTAAAGGGACTTACTCCCAAATAAGTGAGCATAGGGTTGTGATCTTACTGAAATCTAGTTGCAGTCATTATTGCAAGTCCTAGACCACCCTACATTTTTCATTTAATCTTTAGGGAAGAGGTTTCATTTTGCTGCTTTGCCATTTGGGTTGTATTGGTATTGCTTGGCAGTAAATTTTAAGGAATAAGATCCAGGGAAAAAACCATGGGTGGAACTCAGCACAGTACTTGAGACCCTGAAGGTGGGATGTGGTGCAGGCAATTTTTGCTGGTTCTCCTTCCCCCCTACAACCTTCTGAGTTTCCCAAAAAGATGTTTCAGCTATTGTACAGAACAGTGTAGAAGCTGGTGCTGGGGGGGCTACAAGGGGAATGGGTTTAGGCTGCCCCCTCCCTTTTACTCCAGCATGAATCTCTGTTGGATTGCAGTCCCTTCATGAGTGGAAGGATCCTTTCGATTTCTGGAAAGGCAAGTCTGGATGCAACCCATGGTTATTTTGGACATAGAAAACACAAAGAGGAGATTTTTCTGTCTCCTGTTGGCTTATACCAGCTTTCACCAACTTGATGCCGTCTAGGACTACAAGAATGGTTGTGTGACTGGGCTGTTCATACGGTAGTTGCAGTCTAAAGCATCTGAATGGCACTAGATTAGTGAAGTCTGGCTCATACAATAGCCAGTAAATGAAAAACCGTGGCGATAACAGTAGGGAAGAATATACTATATGCACCAACATCCCATCTGATGATTCACGGTAAACGAACTGCAATACAAATGTTTACAACAATGTCATTTTATGCTAGACAACACAATTTGCTACCAAAATATTGGTCCCAGATGGAGTACATGTCTGTTAGTACTAATGAACCTGATGTTCAGAGGAAGATGTTAACTCTAAGCTGCCTGCAAACCTTTTTTTTTAAAAAAAGCACCCACAAAACAGTAAGTTGCCCATTTAAGTCCAGTCTGTGAATTAAATTTTGGAAAATATTATCAGTTATTTTTAAGATGATGTCAAACATCAGAGAAATAAAGAAAATAAGTTAAAGATTTTTACAAAAATGCTCACTCTGAAAACAGAGACTTTTTAACTGTTAGCTGTATATATTTATCATATTTCACCTGATTAGTTTTGTGACACATGACTGAAATATGCAATGGGTAAATAGGGAAAATATGTATAATTGTAATATTTCAGATGGCTATATGTGTGGGAGTCTGTCTGTTCAACTTACTCCTCTTGTGTGGGCAAAGAGGTACTTTAGAAAACACAGAGGGACAGGAAGGAATCTGAGTTTGAGGAACCTGTTGCCTATGACCGGGTACTCAAGGGTACTCAGTACCGGCACCTCTTTTCATTGTTGTTAAAAAGTGTGACTTCATGGTGAGTGCCAGCACCCATTTTTCTAGGAAAAAAGCATATATGAGTGCCTAAAATAAATGCCTTTGCCAGAAATTAAGAGAGGAAATATGTGGGGAATGGATTCCTGATGAATACATATTGATTCTAGGAAGTGTTAGATGAGGGCAGAAAAATAAGGAAAAAATAAGAAGAAATACTTTTATTATGGCAGTCTCCTTCGTTCTGAACATATGGTTCTATAGTGCAAGCAGAAGCTTCCAGTGTGTTACAGAACAAAATCTAAGCCATCTTTCTCTCTCTATGTTGCTGCCTCTGAATGCTTTATAGTGGTGAGAATCTCCTAACCTCTCTCCCAGACTCCAGCGTTGCACCTCAAGTGGAAAGAACAACATGCCGCTCCCATCATTTTGACATCTGTAAGGGGTTAAGTCATTCTTGAACAGTTTATCACCCATCAATTGTAATTAAATATGTTTATATTAAATTATGTGATATAATTAATGTAAAATCTTTTAGCCTGTGCTGTTGTTAGAACCAGATGCTGAAGCATCAACAGTATTTCAACATGACTGTGCTGCCTTGCCAGCTGTCTAACTGTAATTACTTTAATCTCAGCTTGTTATCTAATTATCACCTTTGTAAAGGGAAAAGTACTCTCTAATGCGTACTGATTGTTTCAGATGATGATGAAGAGCATGAAACAGCTGTCAGATATCTTAGGCCTGTTTATCTAGATTAAAAAACTTATCATGAGTCCTGGTTGGCCTCAAACCTCCCTGATGGAAAAACATGGCAGATATGGAGCTGGATTATACAGAATTTTCCCCACCTCGCTTGCCTTTTGGATTGCAAATTAGGTATTAGTGTAAACACATGTAAGCCTGGAGTTGTCTTTAAGAGTAGCACTATACTTGCATATATCAGGGGACTAAGTACAGTAAACTCATTCAGCAAAAGCAAATGTGACTGCTATTTGATATGCAGGTCCCTGCATTTTGGGTGATGGGAGTGTTTTTATAAGCATATTGCAAACCAATACAGAACTTCATGATTCTAAGCATGTTTAACTCAAAAATAAGTCCCACTGTGTCCAGGCATGTGTACATATGGTTGCCATGCAAGATACCCTTTATTTTTAATTTTACTTCTCCTCAATGAACAGAAGATTGGGATATATCTGCTTGCCGCTCATTAGATGGAGAGAATTAGATAGACAGTTAGATGGACATTTGTCCTGTCCATTCTTCATCCATCAATCCGACAAGAATTATTGTGTTATTATTGTTTTTGTTTTTATTATGTATTTTCTGTTTTTTATATTGTGATTTTATGTTGTGAACTGCTCTGAGATCTACAAGTATAGGGCAGTATACAAATTTAATAAATAACATTTATTTAAATTTATTTAAAATTTATTTAAGAAATAAAAGAAATAAAATTAAAATGTATCAAAGAGGAGAGAAATTTTGGGGAAAATTCTTACAGATGGGGTGCAGGTTTTTTTTTTACAGCACCTACTTTAAACTTCTGTAAGTTTCATTTCTTGCAACAAAAGATAACTCTTTAGCAAGGGGCTTTTCATTTTATAAATCATCTCACCAATGGTCTGCACTGCAGCCTTCCTGGGTGCCTGAACTTTAATAAAAGCCCAAGGGAGCACATCATGAGATAATACTTTACACCAGACTCCTTCACATCAGGAGCCACAGGCAGTAAAGGAGGCTGCAGAGGGCTGGAAAAAACCATATCCCCGGAAAGAAAACACACCAGTCTTGGCCACTGTGTAATGATAAGCTAAGCTCAAAACCCATCATCCACTGAGAATGAAGAAAAACGAAAGCTTCTTTCACAGAAGAAGAAAACTTTTCAGAAACTGGAGCACAGAAAATAGCACAGCGCAAGAATAAGATAAACCCAATCAAAAGCAGAATGAAATCAGATTCATTTCTCCCCTGCCTCTCCCCACCAACAGAGCTATGGAATAAACATCACTGTCTCTCAGTTTGGTCTTGGATATAAGTTTTGGTGGTGTTGAAGGCCAAGCCAAACTTCTTCACTATTTTGATTAGATATCCCAATTCCAGGCCATTAAATGCCATAAATCTTGAATGAAGGGCATTCTAAGCAGACTTTACTTTTTCTGATTATTACAATGGTAAAAGAAGCAATTAACTATTACTATTCAGAATGTATAGTATTCGAACCTAGCAGTTCGAAAGCACGTCAAAGTGCAAGTAGATAAATAGGTACCGCTGCAGCGGGAAGGTAAATTGTGTTTCCTTGTGCTGCTCTGGTTCGCCAGAAGCGGCTTAGTCATGCTGGCCACATGACCTGGAAGCTGTACACCGGCTCCCTCAGCCAATAATGCGAGATGAGCGCACAACCCCAGAGTCAGTCACGACTGGACCTAATGGTCATGGGTCCCTTTACCTATTCAGAATGGACTGGCAATTACTTGGTTAAATCTAAGCAGGGGGTAAAGAATGGATGAACCTATTTCCAATGAGCAACAGGGGAGAGCAAAAAAGAGGTGAGGTTACTGGTATGTACCACCACAAAAAAGCACAGCCAGAGAGACACTAGTTGCACTAGATGAAGAATGTAGATAACCCAGGCAGGGCATGGAAAGTGGGTGTTCTTACTAACCCTATCTGCAATCTTTGAAGGGCTGAGCACACTTTTTGTTTTTGGAGTCTTTCTTAAAGAAGCAGAGTTTTCCTAGAACACAGGGAGGAGAAGCTACATAGCAGAGTTCTGCCACGGCTACACAAAGTGCAAAAAGGGTTCTGTGAGTACAGTTTGGGCACAGTTCCTGGCCTGAATGGCTGCTTAATGGATGTTGTTGGCTAAGTGCCTGAAGTGTGTTGTCCAATGTTTCAGGCATGGAGAATCCTCAGTCATGGCTGTTAAAAAGCCAAACAGTGGGAATGCATTGGGTGACCTGACTCAGAAACGAAACAAGAAGAAGGCATATATATATATATATATATATATATATATATATATATATATATATATAATAGCTGTCAACCCACCCTTTTTTTGCGGGAAACTCCCTTATTCCAATGCCGTTTCCCGCTGCTATCCCGGATTGTTGATATCCCTTAAATTTCCCGGATTTCAAAGGAAGCAGCTCCTCTCCCTCCCTGCCGGCCAGGGAGGCTCCTCAGCTGCGTTGCTCGGCTGCCAATAAGGAGTCTGAGACCGACTGGGGGCGGAGCTTGCATGCCTTGTGCAGCCAGACCCTCATGCCCAACCAGACAGACAGCCTGCCTGCCTTCTATGCGCTCGCTCTTTCGCTCACCCGTTCGCGCGCAGCCTCTGGAGCGCAGGGTGGCGAGGCTACTTGGTGCCATTGCACCACCCTCGTGGCATCCCTTATTTTCAAATCCAAAAGTTGACAGCTATTATATATATATATATATATATATATATATATATATATATATAAACACTGACATCACTTTGTATAGCTGCAGGGTGTCATTCCAGAAGCTTAGGGATGGTTTATGTCTTGGTTCACTAAGCCTCCGCTTAATTCACCTTTCCCAGAGAAAATTGCCATTCTGAGAGATTGTCTTCCAGGGGCATCCTTAAAATGGAAGTGAGGCCATGTGATAATAGGCAGTGGGGTTGGTCCCCATTTGGTCAGAGTGGATATAACCCTTTACAAAACAAAGGAAAAGAAAAGACACAGATTTTCCAATGGAAGTTAAAAAAAATAGCATCCATATTGACTTCCCTGTCTTACTTCTCTTTGGGCTGGCACCCTCCATGTCTCTGGCATGCCACCTTTTATATGTAGACATTTTCTTCTAAAAAGACAATAAACTTTTATAAAGCACATAAGGGAATTGCTGCACCAATACAACATAACTCTTCCTTGACATGAAGTAATGAAGTCAGTTAATGCTATTCTGCTAAATCAAGTCCCCTCCAGTTGATAGATAGTAGGACTGAATGCAGCAATATGTAATTAGTTTGTGTAATTCATTGCTATAGGATGTTTTGATAGCCATTAGCATGGAGTGGCTGACCTTTCTTGACCCATGGTTAACCCTCTGGGGAGCGGGCATGTAAAAGTCGATGTGACCAGAGTCTTTAAAAGTGGGCATGGCAAGAAGTGCGGTTCTCTAGACTGCCTTACAAAGGACTTTCCCACCAACTGTTCTACACTTTTAAAAATTCTTATAAAAATATACATCGGGAAGCTTAGTTTGGTCAGAATCGAGTATACACTTCCAGAGTAAACGCTAAATACAGGTACATTACTTCTGGTGAATGAGCCACCATAACTGCTAGAGGGCCATGAAAATTTATGTCCAGGGTTTTTTAGACTTGTCTACCCATGTGCTATCTGAAATCAGATGTAATTCCCCACCCCACCCCCAGCTCTCCTACCCTCCAAGTGGGATGTGTTCACTGGCTAGTTTCATGAATGGATAAATCCACAGGCTAAATTTGATCCAACCATAAAATCACTGGGCAACCTTGGGCAAGTCATTCTACTCATCTCTCATGCTCAGTATCTTACTGTGGTGTGCAGAAAGAATAAAGAAGGTAAGCATTTGAAGACAGATATTTCATAATGAATATTAGCAACTTGGCAAATGTTAAACGTTTACTGGCATGTCTTAGGATCTTTGGAACCATGTGAAGTGTCTGAACCCTTCATCGTTTACCCCCAAGCAACAAAGAATCTTCTAGCCTAACTTATTTATTATAGCATGTGGTTTCATGAACTAGAGTCTGTTTCATCAGAAGTGCTATCTTCAGTTGTCGGGGGGGGGGATGTAAATTGCGGAGTCAGGTGACAATGAAATGCAAAAGGTACAGTCTGTGACAAATCGCCTAAGTGTCCATTTGCGATGGCAGTAAATGGTGATGAAACTATCTTCCTAGCATTGCTAATTAACCCCTGCAATGCTACAGGAAGCCATTGTCTTTATTCATGCCTAAATGGATAGGTTCAATCTCGGGATAAGTACTAATTCAGCAGTTTCAGTCTTCTGGGTCTGAACATTTGAGTGTATGCAGGTCCCACTCCCTGCATTGTCCCTGGTGCCCTCTCAATATTGTTCCTCCTCACCAATTTTATACTTACTGTTTATTGACCATTGATAGTACTTAAATGTGTGGTCCTGTGCCACTCCTGCAGGTGTTGGGAGAGCACAGAACTGTGTTCTTAATCTAACAGTGAAATGGACCATCATGGGTCATTAGACAATTGTAAGCTGGCAATCAAACTCTACATTGCTGGTAACTTTCCTAGCGTTTGAAGTTTGCTTTGATTTGTTACCTGACTTCCATGCAGCATAACAATGCTAATCTCTTGAAATACATGAAATAATAACTATCCAACTACGTATGCTGCAGAGAGATGAACAAAACTGAAAAGATATTGCTTGCAATTAGAATGTCAAGAACCTGTGTTCAACAAGGATTTTGAAAACTGAGAGCTACAAAGACAATAAAAGATCTGAAAAGCAAGTCTAATGAAGAATTTTTGAAGGGAGACATTGCATTTAGCCAAGTTAAAATATCGGCATGCCAACATTTTCCTAAAGACGTGTCAGAAAGAGAAGAGACAACAGTTTTTCACACTCATCCTGGATATACGACAAGAAACAATGATGCAACTGTAGGCATGTGGTTTTGATAGAACAATGAATATAACTGACATATTATTTATTTTTGTATTTATTTGGTGCGTATATATTTCAATGTTATTTAAAGGAGCTCCAGGTGACACGTGGTTCTCCCGCTTTCATGTTATCTTCACAACCATATGAGGTTGTGATATGACTGACTCAAGGTTCCCCAGTAAGCTTTTTTAGTGTGGAGTTGTGACAATTTGAACCTGGGTCTCTCATCCAACACTTTAGCCACTACACCTCACTGGCCAATAAAACTGTCCATTGTAGTTTGAAGCTCCCTTTCGTGGAAACTGAGAAAGACTATAGGAATGAAGAGACAAGACACAAATTATTTAATTAACAACTGTTATGAACTGGTAGGACTATAGGGAGGAGGAAGAGGATCCCAGCGAGGGGTGTAGCCGGGACTGGGACACACTGGGGCAAGCTGGGAATGGGGAAGGGAAGGTTGGTGTAGGAAGTAGTCACAGGGTGACGGAGGATGACGAAGGGATGTGGGTCAGTGCACAGGAACCAGAGCAGCAGGACCCATCACCAGAGCCAGAGGGGGCCCTGTCTCCATGAACATGGTAGGCTCTGAGGCGTAGGGAGCAGTGGGCGGTGTGCTCCAGGAGGCTGAAGCAGGCAAGGGCCCACAGCCCAGCTCCCTTGCTGGCCAGGTGGGGCTCTGGGGCTCTGGGAGGAGCTGTGTGATTCCTCAGCTGGAGTTGGCTTGGAACAGGTGAGGGTCACCTGCCTCATCAAACCCAGATGCTGCAATCAACATGCAAAATATAAAAGAGCAGCAGAGCTGAGGTGCTATGTCTGCTCAACCGCCCATTGTTGAGGGACCTTGATGTGGGTGTTCCTGGATCTTTAAAGGACTGTGCTTTGGGTTTGAATCTAGACTGTACCCTGACTGCTGGACTTCAGACTTGGTTACTTGGATTAACCCTGAACCTTGTTTCCTGAACTTTGGATTTCTCTTGTGTGGATCGACCCTTGGATTTTGAACTTTGGGCATGGCACACTGACTTGCTGCCAGGTAAGCCAAGGGTTCAGGACAACAACTGTTAGGTGTATTCCATTTAAGGGGTCCACCACTTAACTGGGTTTGGTTTCCTTTGGAGAAAGAGATCATTGGAGACTTCCAGTGTTTTGTAGTGTTTGAGTTTATTTACAAATATACAGGTTGAGTATAGGTGTACGCAGGATGTTTAAATGATTCAAATAAGCAACTCCACTGCTCTCACATTTCTCCAGAGAGAGGCTCCCCTAGATACTGTTAGTTTACCAAGCTCAAAACTCAGCTTTCCCCCCTTTTTGTCTCTACCTCAGCCATAGTTTGGTTTACTTGCCTCATAAATGGCACTGACAAGAAGGCATTCTCTGCAGAGTTCTCTGAGGGAGCTTTTTTTGGTGGTTGTTGCCAGGTTTAAAGAAGATTGCTTTTATCTAATAATTTTTGTTGCAGAGCATTTAATGTGCCAAGGATCATTCTCTGTTCCGTGCAGGGAAGAGACCCAGAGGACTCCAACAAACCTTCCTCAGCTGCCTCCTTATATAAGTTTGCTGCAGTCTAATCTAGGGCATCTTCAACTGGATTTGAATTTTTAGCTTCTCCAGAGTTGTCAGTGGCTCTTTCCATCAGTGAAAGGAAAGTTTTAACATAACTTAGGGCCTCACTGTGGCTCCTTTCTGTGAGAAGGGAGACTTTCCACCTTGGCCTTGGAATGCATTATATTCAACATAAAGCTAAGCAAAATGTCCTGTCAGAGTAAGGGCTTTAACTTGTGCAACGGAATGTTCTTCCCCCTTCTCTCCTTGCGCATCCCCTAAATCTGCTCCCCCAACTTTTTAGAGATTTGCAGCCAATATGGAGCATGTACTGGAGGAGGGAGATCCAATTACCCCAGTGCTAATCCTTGCATTAGTGCAACTATTTAGTTGAATACCATCCTCAGCAACTAGGAGACTACACTCCAGAAATAAGTGGGTCTTCATTTTTTTTTATCTCCTTCTCTCTGGGCTGTGTTGATGCACCATTATCAAAATTTAACATTTCACTTACATTTGATGATGCAGAAGTAAATTTAATATGGAAATCCTACTTACATCTGTGATACTAAACAGCCCTGACCCCCCTTTTTGGAGGTCAGGGGGGCCGCTCCAGTTTACTTGGATTGGGAAAAGAAAAAAAGGATCTACAAATATACACTGGTAATTTACCTTTTGGGGGGGTCTTCTCTTTATTAAGCTTTTCACACAACCACACAGAGGAAAACGGGAGGGGGAGTACTACAATCCATTTTGTTAATTAACAAGGAAAGGCTGTTAACCAAAAAAATGAAAATTCAATTGTACATCTAATATTTAAATATGATGATTGGCAATAAACAATAAGATTTTACTGACTGACATTACATGGTGGCCAGGCAGGTATGCACCCTTATCCCCTTTGGAACCATCCTACTATTTCCTGGCTCCTGAGAGCAATCTGGCAGCGGCAGAAGGAAGATCTAACCCAGGGGTCAGCAACCTTTTTCAGCCGTGGGCCAGTCCACTGTCCCTCAGACCATGTGGTGGGCTGGACTTTTTTTTTTTTTTTGGGAGAAATGAACAAAATCCTATGCCCCACAAATAACCCAGAGATGCATTTTAAATAAAAGGACACATTCTACTCACGTAAAAGCACCAGGCAGGCCCCACAAATAACCCAGAGATGCATTTTAAATAAAAGGACACATTCTACTCATGTAAAAGTACGCTGATTCCCGGACCATCCGCGGGCCAGATTGGGCCGCTCCGGCCCACAAGTCTTAGTTTGCCTACCCCTGGTCTAACCAGACCTGGCCAGCAGACTGGACCAACTGGAAACAGTCTGATGTGCCCCATTAATCCTCTCATGTCCAAACGGACAACAATTTTCAATGAGGTGCAATGAGATGAAATTATGGCTCCAGCCACTGTATGTATCTTATGGGTGAGATGGTGCAGACTCTATCTCAAGCATCCTCTGTCTCTTATCTGGACAAACTCAAACCTGGCTTAGAGCCCTGGAACAGTTGACAGTTCCACTCTCTTCTCAACACAGCCCTTGCATTAAAGAGAGGCTGTAAGAGATCTGCTCTGAGATGAAGTCATGGGGGTGGGGGGTGGCACAGAAACATTCCAAGGGTATTCAAGACCCTGGACCACCACCCCAGCCTACTAGCCCATAGAGGCAGGTTAGGGGGAAAGCTCTTCACTCTGAGTGATGCCTTGGGATGCTCATCCTTCTTTGACCCTCACTGACCCTGCCACAGGAAGGCACTAGTTTCCCTTATTATGTTTCCCTCCAGCTGCCTAGAAAAAGTTGAGCAGGTAAATTTTGCAGATCTTCCATGAATAATGTTCTTCCCCTCACTAATCACATGTTAACCTGTGTCTGAGTGGCAGCAAATGTCTGATGAAAGAAGATACACCAGACACCAAAGTCCTTGTTCACCTTTCTCAGAGTCAAAGTACCGGTAGTCAATTAATTGTCTGCTCAGTATACATATCTGGATATCTCAGAGGCTTTGGAACCTACCTAAACTTTCATTTAGGTGACCAAACTTGAGTGTGTTGACCTATTCTTCTCTATAGAAGACCTCAAAGGCAAAAATCCCCGGCTGCTTCAGTCTGTACCTGAAGGTCAACCTCAACCAGAAGCTCATCACCCCAGAAGAAAACCCTGTAGTACTTGAGGCATTCTAGCCAGGTTTGAAGATCAGCACCCATAGTCTTAATGGCTCCAAGGAGACAACGCTGAGCACTTATAGATCCTTTGGCTGAACACCAACGAAAGCCTAGCATAGTCAGCAAAAGTAAGTGACTAAATATTTTCTGATCTGTATGTGTGTAGGGACACATTTCACCTTCTCTGCTGAACATAGGGGTTTGGGGATGTGGACAGCAGGCACGGTCTATATCATGGGTAGGCAAACTAAGGTCCAGGGGCCAGATCCGGCCCAATCACCTTCTCAATCCAGCCTGCGGACAGTCTGGGAATCAGCGTGTTTTTACATGAGTAGAATGTGCCCTTTGATTTAAAATGCATCTCTGGGTTATTTGTGGGGCATAGGAATTCGTTCATTCCCCCCCCCCTCAAAATATAGTCCGGCCCCCAACAAGGTCTGAGGGACAGTGGACCGGCCCCCTACTGAAAGTTTGCTGACCCCTGGTCTATATCCCTCCTCACACACTAAGTGCCTGTGGAGGATGGGGTATTCTGCACATGCTCAATGACCTTTTCTTTCTTTGCTGTTACTTCAGATATTCCAGAGCAGAGCCATGGGGCAGGAATAGGTTCTGGAGGGTATCCCTTTGCAAACACTAGCTCAGATTATGACTTTGCTGGAATGTCCATTTAATTAATCTGAAATGTGCACATTTCCTTTACACCATCAACCTCCTGTTCAATTGGAATCTACTGGGATCCAGGAGCTTGTTTAAGGTTCCTTCCAGTAGCACCAGGATCAGCACAAGTTGCAAAGATACAGTAGAGCAGAGCTTTGGAGTCGGGCTGTCAGTTTAATACATTGTGTGAAAATTGGGGCCAAAGGTCACCAGTCTCCCGATACACAAATCTCCCTCTGAGAATCTAATTTCATTCAGACTATCAGTTAGATTAGAAATGCCCTAATTATCCCACTGAAATTAAATTACTTTATGTAAGGGTGATATAATGAACAACCATAAAGAAGCTATACAACCAATCATCCTATTAGTCACAGCAAGACGAGACTATAACTAAATGGCCCTGGTTGATTATTGCTGGTTGGTCTCTGCCACATAAAAGTGAAGGAGGGAGGGTAGAAAACATCCAGGAAAGATTTGTTCTAATTTCCCTTTTTGCATTTTTATTGAAAGTAAGCAATTTAAAATCCTGCATGTTTGTCCTGAGGAAAACGGGTCAGGATGCTGGTGGCGGCAAGGGGCCAATGGTGGCGTCCTACAACTGATTGAGACATAAACTGGTCAATGCAATTGCCTTATGAGTCATTAACACCGTAATAAGTCTGGGGTTAGAATAAATGTATTTTTGGGGTCCCCTTCAGTCCGGTGGTTTTTTAGCGGTAATGTTTGAATCTGCAGGGAAAGAAGACTGCTGGAATGGTCAAACCAGTTTCTTTGCTAGATGTTTTGTTAGGTAAACTTGGGCCAAAGTGTTGTATAGAAATTAAATATATGGAGACAATTTGGGAAGATGAGCTGAAGCAGGCAAGTCTTCGCCCCTCTCTTCTGTCTGGAGGTATCATCAAGGGGCGTGTCTAGAAAAACAAACATAAAACAGTCAGTCTTGGGACTGGAGCTGAAAAGCATCAAAGAGTCCTGATTCTCTGTTTGCTGGTTCCAGTGCTATGGCAATGCCAGAAACCTAAAGGAGGAGCAGGGGCTGTGAGAGTGTTAATACTGTGAACCTTTCATTTTATGCTCAGCCTGTGGTCTAAACCACAAAGCCTAGGGCTTGCCGATCAGAAGGTCGGCGGTTCGAATCACCGCAACAGGGTGAGCTCCCGTTGCTTGGTCCCTGCTCCTGCAGTTCGAAAGCACGTCAAAGTGTAAGTAGATAAATAGGTACCGCTCCAGCGGGAAGGTAAACGGCGTTTCCATGCGCTGCTCTGGTTCACCAGAAGCGGCTTAGTCATGCTGGCCACATGACCCGGAAGCTGTCTGCGGACAAATGCCGGCTCCCTCGGCCAGTAAAGCGAGATGAGTGCCGCAACCCCAGAGTCATCCGCGACTGGACTTAACGGTCAGGACTTTACCTTTAAACCTTATACCATGGAAAAAGCTAGCAACCCCCAGTGACTGTTGCTTGTTTAGAGATTGGGATTCACATAACACATTTCTGGAGAAGGACATGTGCTCAGAAAACTACCATGGAACAAAGTGATTCCCTTTTTCATTCTGCAGAAATCCGTGTTTAACCCCCCTGTATCTCTTCTGAAATTTGGCAGGCTTCTTACCTGGAAGCACTTTTGTGAGATTTCCATACAAATTGTGTGTGGTGTGTAAGTGTGTGTGGACACAGGTGAATTCTTCTTAACAGGAGTGGCTAGGGAAACCCAGCCAGATGAATGCGCTATAAATAATAAAATTATTGTTTTTATTAAATTTATTCCAGATAGTGAATAATGAGGAAGTCAGACATACTGCATGGGGTGGGGTGGTGCCAAAGGTGTCCAGCACAAACTTAATCCATCTGTCTATAATTTGAAAGGCTCAGTCCATTCAGAAAGGGTTATACCTGCAGATTTTGTCCAAAATGGGGCAGGGACGTTATAGCCCTTTATTTATCCATGATAGTTAATGGGAAGGCAAAATGCTTTGAGTTTTCAATATCAGGGTTCTTCTCTAGAACCCTGCTTCCAAAGCAATCTGCTCCAAATTGAGCCAATTTCCAAAGCACAAAATTGGTGCATGAACTGAAGCTTGCACACACTTACAGTGCCTATCCATGTCTTCTCAGAAGTACATCCAAGTGAATACAATGAGATTTACTGCTAGGTCAGGGTTGTGTCCAACTGCATCATTATATAAACAGAAATAGTCCGTTTTACTAATCTTTGATTTAGTAGAGGCCTCCACTAATGGACGGATAGAATAATAGAATTGGATAGAGTTGGAAGGGACCCCAAGGGTCATCTAGTACAACTGCCTGCAGTGCAGGAATCTGTTAGATCATAAAAGACAGATGGAAACCCAACCTCTGCTTAAAAACTTCCAAGGAAGGATAGTCTAACACAGGCTTCCTCAACCTTGGCCCTCCAGATGTTTTGAGACTACAATTCCCAGCATCCCTGACCACTGGTCCTGCTAGCTAGGGATCATGGGAGTTGTAGGCCAAAAACATCTGGAGGGCCAAGGTTGAGGAATCCTGGTCTAACACCTTCCACTGTCAAACAGCTCTTACTGTCAGAAAGTTATTCCTGATGTGGACTCTCCTCTTGTAACTTGAATGTATTTGTTTGGGTCCTAGCTTCCAGAGCAGGAGAAAACAAGCTGGCTCCAGCCTCTATGTGACATCCCTTTAGATATTTCAAAATGGCTATGATGTCTCCTTTGTCTCCTCTTCTCCAGGCTAAACATAACCAACTCTCTCAACCATTCCTGATCATAGCTGTCAACCTTTCCATTTTCTTGCGAGGAATCCTATTCGGAATAAGGGAATTTCCCGCAAAAAAAGGGAAAAGTTGACAGCTATGTTCCCGATAAGGCTTAGTTTCCAGACCCTTGATCATCTTGGTTGCCCTCCTCTGCACACATTCCAGCCTGTCAATATCCTTCCTAAATTGTGGTGCCCAGAATTGGACACAGTACTCCAGGTGTGGTCTGACCAAGGCAGAATTGAGTGGAACTATTACTTTCCTTTACCAGGACACTAAACTTCTATTGATGCAGCCTAGAATAACATTAGCTTTCTTTGCTGCTGCATCACACTGTTGATTCATGTTAAGCTTGTCATGCCCCATCTTCTATTTGTGCAGCTGGTTATTCCTGCCTAAATGTAGAATCTTACATTTGTTCCTATTGAAATTCATTTTGTTAGCTTTGGCCCAGTTCTCCAATCTGTTAAGGTCATATTGAATCCTGATTCTGTCTTCATTGGCATTGGCTACCCCTCCCTAATGCAGTTTCACGCACCACCTTATTCACAAGTCTGGAGGATTCCCCCAATGCAAATATCTGGTGGATGAAAGAGGATGCAGAGGTGAATCCATGCAAATTGCCACCCTCTTGCATTGGTGGGGGCATCTACTGGAGCAAAAGCACTTCTGTTCATTGAACAAAGGGACATACCATGTGTATGGAATTACTATTACCGGTATGTTTCTTTAAACATGTACACTCTGTGTTTGTGGGGGGGAGATCTACATGTTACAGAAATGATCAAATTATCTCCTGACCTTCTGAATTGTTGCAGAACATGTTATTCGTTATCCCGTACTTTTGTACAATAACAGGGCACGGCACACCTGTGCAACTTTGTTGCAGAGTGCTAAAGGCATATTAGGATGTGGCAACGCAAAATTAAATGGATGACTGACAAACAGCTGCGTAAATGAGCATCTGGAATATTTCATGAACGCATATAACAAGTTGTTTTGTAATGTACTATAGTGCACATTTTGGAAACAAACTCACTACCAATGTTTATTTTTCATCCTGGGATTTAGCACGGGTAAGATACCTACCTCATAGCCATTCCCTGTTGAGACTTTTACTTTGCTGCTCATGAGATATTGGGCTGTAATGGGCAATCGTTTTAGGGATGAAGTTACAATTCTGTTGCAAGAAGTCACAACTCTTAATAAAGACAGAAATGAAAACTCCTAGCCAAGGAATCCATCAAATTTTAGTATTTGCTAATGATTTTTATGCCAACATGCCTGTACAGTATATTCTTTTTAGATGAGCCAGTCTTTTAAGCGATTATTTTGTATTGTTTTATGATATTTTGCTGTTCACCACCTTGATATTTTATGTGAAAGGGCAACATGTACAGTGGTACCTCGGGTTACAGATGCTTCAGGTTACAGACTCCGCTAACCCAGAAATAGTACCTCGGGTTAAGAACTTTGCTTCAGGGTGAGAACAGAAATTGTGCTCTAGCGCAGTGTTCCCCAACCTTGGGCCCCCAGCTGTTTTCGGACTACAATTCCCATCATCCCTGACCACTGGTCTTGCTAGCAAGGGATGATGGGAGTTGTAGTCAAAAAACAGCTGGAGGCCCAAGGTTGGGGAACACTGCTCTAGCGGCAGTGGGAGGCCCCATTAGCTAAAGTGGCACCTCAGGTTAAGAACAGTTTCAGGTTAAGAACGGACCTCCAGAACAAATTAAGTTCTTAACCCGAGGTACCACTGTAAATACTTGAATCAATAAATAAAATAAAGGTTTGGTAAAGCCAGCAACCTATTTATGAACTAAGGTCAAACTGAGATGTGGCATTAATCATAGAATTGTAGAGTTGAAAGGGCTCCAAAGGATAATCTTGTCCAGGCACCCCCAAACTCTGCCCTCCAGATGTTTTGGGACTACAACTCCCATGGTCCCTAGCTAACAGAACCAGTGGTCAGGGATGATGGGAATTGTAGTCCCAAAACATCTGGAGGGCCGAGTTTGGGGATGCCTGATCTAGTCCAGCAAAGCAGGAACCACAGAAAAGAAATCTGACAGACGGCCATCCAACCTCTGTTTAACAACCTCCAATGAAGGAGAATCCACCACCTTCTGAGGTAGTCTTTCCCACTGTCGAACAGCTCTTATAGAAAATGGCAGCTATGTGTTACTTTCACCCTCCCAACTGTGTCATAGCATAGACTCCATTCAGACCTGAGTGTTTTTCTGCTCCTGCCCCCTCCGTTCTACATTAAGTTGGATAATTTGAAATGGAATATACAACTTAATTTCCTCAGATGTTCTTACTCTTCTGTTAAGAGCTGGGTGAACTGGCAGAGTGTTTGCATGTGTGGTTTCTGAGCTAGATATGAAGGAGAACATGCCGTAGCATTGGGGGGGGGGGATTCCTGCTGTTGAAAATGGAAATACATAGAGCTGATCATGCCTCATCAAATCTGCCAGGTTTAATCTGCCATTACAGGGGGTGAGCTTGCTAAACTATGTGTAGGATTGACTGACAGCAGTTCCCTTACTCATTGAGTGATTTTTGTCTTTGTAGTACAACATATGTCTTTCTACCATGCTCTTGAATACATGGTATGTTAAAAGCAGTTAATTAGTAGTGATGAACAATACTTTAATGGATGTGATTATCTGTGTTAAAGTATCTTTGAGATCTTACTACTGGTGCTTGTCAGGACTGCTCTCCTGTTAAATAATTGTCCCTGGTTATCGTCCTATTGTAAGGGAGCATCGAGCCTTGTGCTTTGTAGCACCTGGGCTGAGGCAAATGCTCTCCAGCAAATAATTCGGAGTGGAAAGTGACCAAGGAGGAGGCAAACAGCTCCTGAAAGAGCCTGCCCCCGAAGAATACCCTTTCCCACATCCATTCACAGGGCCTTGTAGTCTCTGGCTTACAGGTAGATAGCCGTGTTGGTCTGTCATAGTCAAAACAAAATAAAAGATAAAAAAAATTCCTTCCAGTAGCACCTTAGAGACCAACTAAGTTTGTTCTTGGTATGAGCTTTCGTGTGCATGCACACTTCTTCAGATGTGTGCATGCACACGAAAGCTCATACCAAGAACAAACTTAGTTGGTCTCTAAGGTGCTACTGGAAGGAATTTTTTTATCTTTTATTTTGTTTAGTCTCTGGCTTGTGAGCAAAAGCCTTGTGCAAAGCTAGGAGAGAAAGATGAGTTTTATAAATGCCCCCCCCCCATTCTAAAGCCCTTTGTGTTGAACAGGTGGGAAATGAGGGGATGAAGCTTTTAAACAAGGTCTGAGAAAAAAGGTAAAGGACCCCTGGATGGTTATACACAAGCATTCGTTTTTGTTTGGGATTGAGTTGGATGGGGGACTCTTTCTTTGGAACCGCATGCTGGTATCAGTAGTGGACACTAGAAAGGCACTCCTCAGCTGACCTTCTGGCCAAGTCACTGCTGTATACTGGGATGGGGAAGAGAGAGGTGGTGGTGAGATTGGCTTCACCAGTGTGTTTCCACTGTGCCAATCTGAAGCTTCTGTTGATGCATTTGCACAGTGCTAACCACACTGTCCCTCCTCTCTATCCCAGTGACTCAGTCAGAGGGAGGTCAGGTAAGCGGTGCAGTCCCACCACTCCGTTAACTATTGGCTGGTGTATTCTCTTGCCTAGTGGTTTAGCAGTAAAGGAGAAGTACGTGGGCAGCTGCTAGGCTGGGACTCCCATTACACTGTGTGATGGAGAACTGAAAAATGGGGGAGTGGGGAATATGAACTCCTCAAATTCAGAATTCCATGTTGCACTACAAGCTGATCTCAGATTTCTCTGGAGTTGACTCTGGCTCAGATATGATTCTCTCCCGACAACTGACGGTCATCCCACCCTCTTGCCAAACAAATTTTATCTTTGTGAATGGGGAGGTGGAATCGACAGCAAGAAGGTCTCACTAGACACTATGGGGGTCATGCAGGAAACCATAACTCCCATTTACTGCAAGTAGTCCTCCTTAGCACATTCAAGAACAACCATCTAGCACTATTGAGGATTAGGCCTACAAGTCCTTTCCTTTCTCTAGCACAATCTCCTTGCTATTGGTTTCCCCTGATGCCTGAGAGGGAAGGATTCCTCACATGAATGCCTCCCACTTTCTGCAACTAGATAAGTGGGAAGAGAAAGGGGCTGAGGGTCTCAAGGGTTTGGGTGAGGTGGTGCATGTAGACTCTGTTCCTGCACTGATGGTGTAACTGGGAGCTTACCTGATCCTTTCTTCAAGGAATGACTCCTTATTTAGGAATATTAGGTTTTGATATTAAACAAGAAGCTGTTCTTTGAAAATTGGTGTCTAGTTGACTCAGGAAAAATGTACTTTTTTAGTCACTTATTTATATTTTGGGAAACAGCTTGGTTGTATCCACTACATTAAGGAACTAAGGGGATTCTGAACAGGGTTTGCAGGGCACAGCTGGAGAAGCCCATCCCACCTGTCTGCAAAAGTAAAGAGGAATTGTGGGTCTGCTGTTGTTGAGATGATGAATTTAGTAAGATAAAATAGCTTGTGGTGACGTGCAAGCTCTGCAAATCATTCAGAAAGTACTCGCAAAGCATCAGAGGGAGTGTTGTTAATATTATTTTCTTGTCCCAGATGTGGATGCTCATTAAATGTACTGAAATAAATGCTGGGGATTGTATAGAAGCAGGCAAGTATGACCTTTCGGTTCTGCTCATTAAAACATTTGTACTTTTAAAACTCATTTGTCTTTTGAAACGCTGTGTGTTGAAGACAACAAAAAGGGGAAAGGAAAGCTTCATACTGTAGCCACACCATTAAGCAAGGGTAAAATTATACTGATAGTAGATGTGGGCCTTAAGGAGGCATGCAAAGAGGGGGGGGAGGCATGCAAAGAGCTATCAATGGACATCTAAAATCATGTCAAGCATTCATACACTAACTAGAAATTTCTAGTTAGTGCTTAAGCATTGTACCATTCTGGAGCGGCTCTCAAGATCAAAGCAGGGGTTCCCCTGCACCACAGCTGGGAGCCTTGATCCCAATACGATTCCCTGAAGATTATAGGCTTAAGATGCCACCTTAATTATAGAAGTGCAAACCTCTGATGTAACTAAGTGGCCCCATAGGATTGCATTGATTGTCCAGTGTTTTATTGTGGTCCACATGGGTAGGGAAGGGCAAATCTGTCAATTTTGGCATACTGTAGATCCTCCAGGGGTGAAATTGCTATCTAGGGATGGGCAAATATGTCGCTTTTGGTGTCTCTCAGCTTCTAATTTTTTTCCAATCTTCAGTGCAGTTTCCCACATTTCCACATATCAGTTTGTGATTATTTTTAAGTCCGCATGCAAATTCATCAGCATTTCTCCTGCTAGACACATTTTGCATATAATTTTGCCTACTGTACACAGTGTGTGCTTTCCCCTAGTATGTGCACTCTTTACCCTAGCATATGCATTTTTGTACACATCGCTTGTCCAAATTTCACAATGCAGTTCTCTAGACAGGTGTGCATTTTGAAGAAAGGTTAGGCATTGGTTTACATACTGCATCAGGAAGTGTGAATTAGGGAGGTTCGCCTTTAAATGCAACCTGAATCCAATTTCTCCTCCATCCCTACACCTGGGAAGCACGAAGCTCTCCCTAAGATGACAGTGAACTTGGGAGCCCCTCTGTGTGCTGAACTTCCCATGTGAACAGGGAGCCTCCTGATGGTGGCTTTAGATTTAAGTGGGCATTCTCACATCTGGAGTCCAAGCCAAGGACGCATCATTGTTCCATGCAGCTAAACTTGTTTGATCCCGGGGTAGTTTTGTTTCGGAGTCTTGTCCATTCATCAATTCTTGTCCATCCTTCTGTTCCCTTCCTGGATTTGCAGTATCCCCTCCCAGCCCACCTGGCACCAGATGTGTTGTCAGCCACCACTGTATGTCCCAAGTCCTCTGAGTGGCAGGATGCAAAATCTCAGGCGACATTCACCTGGAAGCGCTTAGCCCTCAACAGCTGCAGCCCCTTGATTACCTTGCCCGCCTCGGCGGCTTCGTGCCTCCACCATATCAATTGCTTGTCAATTCCGCTTAGCTATGACTTTGACTGACTGGGATGAGAGAAGTGGGAGTGTGGGGTGTAGGCGAATGGTTAAAATTAATTGCTACATAAGAAAAAATTGAAAGATAATTATTCCTGCTTTCCTGTCAGTGCTCGAGGGTAGATGACCTCATTAACTTGCAGCTTGTACACAATTCAATTACTAGGAGATGGAAAATACATTTTTAATTACCTCAGTGGCTTATGTTCCATTCATCTCCATTTGCATGGCTTTTATACTGTTGTGTTTTGAAGGAGGAGCACCCACATACTAAGGTTACTATCAAACCTTGATCCTTACCACAATTATACCTGTATGAGGTAGGATATTAAATGTGTAAGGTTAACCCCTTGCTGGCAGGTGGGTTGAAAGGTCCCATCTTAGTGCTGATGCAATTTTTTGTTGGGTCGGTGGCAGTTCACTCCATCTTCCCACTCTCTGTGTTAAAGTAAATAACTTACTTTACTTTTGGCTTTTTTTCTACTTTATATTTTTGTAAAGCACAGAAATCTCTGCATGTCAGGTGACACTAAGAGCAGGGTTGTGAATCTGGTTTGGACAAATACCAAATCCCAGGCCGATCCAGGATTCGTCCAGAGCGAATTCAGGTGGCCCTGGACTTCCCTGGGTCAGGTACACAAGCAACCTGGAGCTGTCAAAGGATGGGCAGAGTTAGGCCGTGATGAGAGGGGGTAGAGGCTATGAAGCAGGCCTGATTAAATGTGTTTTGGAGGGAGGGCAGAAGACAGCATTGCAGGTGAGTTGTCTGTTTCTCTTTCCACCACCACTTGCTGCTGACTTCATGTTTAATTAAGGTTTTAAACCCTAATTAAACATTAGGACTGTGTGAAGCCCCTGAGTAAATTCAAGGCCTGGATCCGGATTGCTGAATGGGGCTCCTAGTAACCTGGTCATCCAACCTATAGAAACATAGGAAGCTGCCTTACACTGAACCAAGTCAGTGGTTTATGTAGCTCAGTATTGTCTTGGCAGCAGCTCTCCAGAGTTTGACAGAGGCCTTTCTCTAGGCCCTACCTGGATATGGCAGGGATTGAACCTGAAACCATCTCCAGGCAAAGCATGTGTTGTACCACTGAACTGTGGCCCTTTTCTGGAGGTGAAATCAGCTGATAAACAAAAAGACTCATTCAGGGTGGAGTCTGAAGCATCCTGGAACCTTCTGGAATCCTGGGACATTCTGGAATCAAATCAGAAACTGAGACAGCTTCTGTAAATCTGGGACTGTCCCTGGAAAACAGGGACACTTGGAGGGTCTGTTACTGTTATATGTAAAACAGCCCATACCACATTGACATGAAAACATCAAGTTTTGGCATGCTAATCTAAGGTTACCAGACATCCCTGTTTCCTGGGGACAGTCCCCTGATTTACAAATCAGTCCCCTGACAAAATCCATCTATTTAGTAGGAAGTTGAAAAGTGTCCCTGGATTCGTTGAAAAAAATCTGGTAACCTTATGCTAATCAAGATGAACTTTCAATAGCTATTAAAAAAACCAACTTGGCTGTGAAATTTATTGAATGAAACAATGCCCTGTTCACCACTATATCTAGACTATGAGAAAATACTTGGACTTCACTCAGTTTCAGGTTTCCAGTATATTTCTACTCCATAGTAGTTAGTGGTACTGAGGGTAAGCTGCAACTGTGCCATTGGTTATGGGGGCACTAGGGAGCGGCAAATATGTCTGTTGTGGTTTCTCTCTGTTTCTAATTTTTGCAGTTTTAAGTTCCATTCTCCATGCTTCCACATCAGTTTGATTTTTTTAAAAAGTTCTCATGAAAATTCATCAGCATTCAAGGGTGCATTCAGACGTAGAGAATTTCCTGATTATAATGCTAGAGTTTCTGCCCTGTTTTTTAACATTCCTTTCACATTGCAGTGCCTGTTTTAATTTGGAACTGTAGCTTTTTCACCCAAATACCAGCATGCCGTGCTAAATTTTGTTCACACCAGTGAGTGTGGTGTGATATAGCAATGAGCATCATTGGACTATATTGTTAATCATCTACCCTTTCCACACATGTTCCACAATGGAAACATCAGGAAAGAACTACAGTGGTACCTCTGGTTACGAACTTAATTCTTTCTGGAGGTCCGTTCTTAACCTGAAACTGTTCTTAACCTGAGGTACCACTTTAGCTAATGGGGCCTCCTGCTGCTGCCGCCGCGTGATTTCTGTTCTCATCCTGAAGCAAAGTTCTTAACCCGAGGTACTATTTCTGGGTTAGTGGCATCTGTAACCTGAAGCATCTGTAACCCGAGGTACCACTGTATATGCTGCTATACCACCCCAAATTTCATCACTTTATTCCTGCAATTTATAGGTTAAGTGGGCTGCAAATGGGCATTTTCTGGAATCAAATAACATGGAAATGAGCACTGAACATGCACAGTGGAGGACCTTAGCATCTCAAATCTCAGTGGCAGATGTCATAGTTGTGGCGCCTGCTGCAATGTCCCAGAAGCTCTCCCCTAAATTGGCCTTTGACATGCACTGTATTCCATTAGTTTCCCGGAAGTGCCTTTTACAGCATATGAAAGCTCAAATATAATGCAAAAATTAACAGGGAAATATTGGGGAAATGAAATAAAACAGCTGTGTGATTGCAGCCTGCGAAAAACTGCTTGCATCAAAACCTACCACTGGAAGGAGAATCTTAATATTCCAATGCTCCTTTTTGACAAGAACTGTGATTTCCATGTCAGGATAGCTTCAGACAAGTGGCTCCCTGTGTGAAAAACTGGGGTGGTACAGTTCAATGAGAGGAGGCCATGGTGAATATTTAGATGGGCCCTCCTTTAGCAATTCCCCACACTCCTGCTTAGCTAGACTGTGAACTAGGTGCTTAAATCTAAAGCTAGAAAACCATTTCAATGGCCAGCTTTTGAGACCTGTCAGTGGTGCATTCACAGGTGAGGGAATACCTTTGAGGAGAAGCTATTTGTTCAGCATTGTCACTTTGCTTAAAATTATAGCTCCAGTGATTACAGTTGCTACTTTTAAAAATCCATTATAAATCCCTAGTACTCTTAGAACTTGGCATGGAAGTTCTCCCAGGGAACCTCTTTTATTTTATTTTTTTATTTTTTTACATAGAACACACGAAAAAAAGCACATCAACTCTGCCTAAGAGTTAGTGCATCCCAGGGTCCCCAGACAAGAGTCAATTTATCTTGACATTTTGCGCTCCTATGACTCCGAGCATGGCATAAATCATACCCGCTGGTGCAATGAGCATTGTGGGGTGGTGAAGATGCTTTTGCATGGAGCTTTCCCCCCCCCCCTCCATAGAAGCGCCAGAGCAGTTACTTATAATAATAGCAACACTTCAGGATCTCAGAAATGCACCTTGCACCCCCCAACGGGTGCGACCTGCAGGCTGGCAGGAAGGGGATTCCAGCAGCCACAGATGTGGTGCAGTCTGTAAAAAAGCACTCATGAGCCTCATAAGCAGGATGTATAAATTGATTCCACTTGTGTGACCTTAAAACAGAGGGTGAAAGAGATGTCAGTGGGAATCTTCTATTGAAATCATGGGACTTTAAAGTGCTTGACTTCCGAAAGATGTACAGTGCCCGAGCTTCCTTTAGGAAAGGCATCATATGGAATACCACTTGTCCATACATTTGGTTTCTGCAGTATCTGGAATCAACAAAGTCACTTCCACCCACGTCTTATTGGCTAGGCAGCATGTATGCCTCTGTTTCTTTTTCAGAATAGGACGTTGTCTGCTTGTATGAGCTGTCTGGATATATTGTTGACTTCCTACACCAGCCTTCCTAAACTGAGTGCCCTTCAGATGTTTTGTACTTTTACTCCATCGCTTCCAGCTGCCCTACATTGCAGAGCACAGAAATAGTCAGGTTCCTTGTTCCTTGTTCGCACTATGATTTTGTAATGCATCTAAACAACAACAACATCCATCCGAATAAGGCTGCTGTTTGACTGGGGTGGTATCTAACATTAGTCATACTCAGAGGAGACCCACTGAAATCAATGGACAAGCTATACTCTTGAGTATGACGAATGTTGCATTTCACCCATTGTAAGGACCATAAATGAAGAAGGATATTTTATGTCTGTGCCAAGTTTAATGCTCAAGTGTTTACTGTTGCAAACGTAACTCCCTTTTCATGTTATGTCCAAATGCCTGTCTGCTTTTGAAAGTTCAAGGGAGAAGGTCCTATTTCAAATGAGAGAGACACCTTTCCTCAGCAGTTTTTCAATGAAGGGTGGTGGTGGTGGGAGGAGCCAGGAACCTGTTCCTTTCCCCTTGTTGCTGCATTTTCAGATGCTGGGGGGGGGGGGGGAATTAGGAGGGCACAGTCACAGCTGTATGTATTCATTTTACTACCCCTGTCAGTGGAAACCCTGCACATTACTTCCGCTTGTGCAAAAGGGATTCCTCCCTCTCCTCCCCCAGTGTGCCCCCACCTCCCTAAATAAGCTCTGGCCAGGGACAGTCAAAGAGGGATCATTTTATCTGGCAAGCTGCAATCCTTGCACCAATGGAACTAATGGAAGACCACGTAGTTGAATTCTACCCAAAATAATGAAGGAATGGGAAATAAAAACCTTAGGTAATCTGTAAGTGTGTGGGGGGGGAATGGAATGGATTGAATGAATTAAGGAATATATTCAAGGAAGGAGTTGTGAAATCATATCTAGAAACAGCTGGTAAAATGAACCAACAAATCCTGGCACAAATAATGATAAATTGTAATTAGGAAACATCTAATGCCCCTGTATTAGATGAGAGAATCTAGTGTCTTGTGTGACACTGGTCAGTGGGTGAAATTAGTGTGGCAAACCTTTCAATCCTTGTTTAAATTAAAATAGATCTCAAACAAGGTTGTATGATATGGGCTAGAGAGGCAGCACAGCGTTATACTCTGTAGATTTCATCGCATATTATGGACTCTGGTGGAGTAATTACAAATGATGAATCAAATTCATAATTTACATAAGTGGATGCCCATCTGGATTTTAACTCTAGACTTCTCTAATGGGTGGGGGGGGGTGGACACAGGGAAGTGTCGTTATATATGTCCCCTTTATCACCATCCTCTTATGTCCAAAGACAGAGATTATTTTTACAGGGTTGATTATTCATTGGATTAAAATTCCACCTTTCGACATGAACATCCCTCAGTAACACTATCAATGACAAAGCTTGCTGTAAGGCATGTTTCTTACATAATATGACTCACTGAAGTAGCAAATTCCAATGAATCATGCTAAAATACACAGCAGTTAAATTTCCTCTGGTCCTTATAAATTAGCCTCTCCCCCACTCCTCCATCCAGAAGGAGCATGTCTGTGGACAATCCATGTTTTATGTTGTTCTTTTCTCTCGATTAACTGAAAAGTTTCAAACAGGATAACAGAAATAAATGGCATCCATAAATGGGCATGCAACAGAACATCACCACAATTTGTGGGAGGGGAGTGACCAGACAAAACTTCGGGCATTTTTTTAAAATGAAATTATTCTGATCATGAAGGAAGGGCAGGGCACTGGCTAGGAAGCTGGGTGGCATGAGAAATGTTCAGATCAATTGTGCAAAGAAGAAGAAAAAAGACAGATCATGCACTATGTTATCTCATTGCATAATTTTATGTCTGGATGCTCCCTGAGTCAGGAGCATGAAAATAGATAGTCTCTAGCCTTCTGCTTTCCTTTTAAAGTCAACATAAGAGGAATGCTTGATCTATCCTACCAATAATCTTCTACAAATCCTCTGCAGTGGTTTTGAATTTATGCAAACTGGTGGAAAACATAGGAAAGCATCCTTGAGGATCATTTTCAGGGGTGACTAGGTGAACAGGGTGGGGGTTAAGCAACCTCCTTTCCACCTACCTATCATCTCTTGCAAATGACTCCCTGCTCGCACAATCTTGTTACCATGACATATGCAAGATTGTGGCCATGTATTTGCTGAGATTATGTCTGTGCCCCCTGGTTTTCTGACCCATTAAATGTTTTATAGCATCCATGTCTAGCATTTTAGAAGTGATGAAATCCTGCCTTATGCCTCTACTCGCTCTTTAAACATTTCATAACCAAAGATGGTTTTGCTGTTCACTTTGCTTCCAAAAGGCATTTCGTGTATTCTTTGCAGACTGGAGTCAGAGAGAGAGCGCGTCTGTTAATCTGTCACAGCAGATTTCATTCCAAATGTGCTAGGCACACTTTCACCCTGGTCTCTGTCTGTCTGTCTGTCTGTCTGTCTGTCTGTTTCTCTATCTACTGTATTTGTCTGTTGCCTCATGCAGAAGCCTCTAGGCTATCTATAATAAAACAGATTTAAAACACCAGAGCATAATCAACACAAACTTTCAATACATAACTATTAATGAATAAAACAAGTCAAATCACAATTAGAAAACAACTTCAACCCTGACACAATTGTATCACAGCAACCTAATCACACCAATACAAGCAATAAGCAATTGCTGCCAGATTTATACAGGGACTACAATAAATATTATTCAAAACATTAAAATGTTAAAGGATGTAAAAATTAACCATTTCTGAGAAAGGTTGCCTGGCACTGAAATGACTAGAGTAGAGACTATGTGAGCCTCTTTCCACAAATGAAGAGGGGGCCACCAAAAAGACTCTAACTTGTTGCCACTGGCCGTAATTTAGGACAAGGACTTTAGAGGAGAGCCTTTGTGGAGGGTCTTAGGGCAGGGCACAAATGAGGAGAGGGATACCATTAGGCCACAGGTCCTTAGTGCGGGTGGCACTGTGGGTTAAACCACAGAGCCTAGGGCTTGCCGATCAGAAGGTTGGCGGTTTGAATCCCCGCAACGGGGTGAGCTCCCGTTGCTTGGTCCCTGCTCCTGCCAACCTAGCAGTTCGAAAGCACGTCAAAGTGCAAGTAGATATATGGGTACTGCTCCGGCGGGAAGGTAAACGGCGTTTCCGTGCGCTGCTCTGGTTCGCCAGAAGCGGCTTTGTCATGCTGGCCACATGACCTGGAAGCTGTACGCCGGCTCCCTCAGCCAATAATGCGAGATGAGCGCGCAACCCCAGAGTCGGTCACGACTGGACCTAATGGTCAGGGGTCCCTTTACCTTTACCTTAGCTGTGCAAGGCTCTATAGAATTATACCTGGAAATGAATTGGAAGAAAGTGTAGATGGGCAGGGCCCGGTGTAATGAATTTTAAATGCTTACTCTCCATTGGCAATCTAGCCTCCAGATTCTGAAATACCAGCCTGTCTTCACAGGCACCCCTAGGTGCATTAGAATAATTCAGATGGGATATTACAAGAGCATAGACCAAGGAAGCCAGGTTATCCACATCCAGATAGGGACATTGCTGGACTGCCAGCCTAAGCTGGTCAAATGCACTCCATGTCACCAAGGGCATTTATGCCTCCAGTGACAGTACTAGATTCCTTCAAGTTACAAACTTGATCCTTTACAGAACAGGTTGGACACCATGCATCTGGACAGTGCAACCACCTACTAATAGTGTCTACGTATTGTCAGGATTGAGCATCATTTAGTAGGCTGTCCTCCAGTCTATTACCATATCCAGACGTTGATTCAGTTCACACCTGACTGAAATGAGAAGCAGGAAAAGTCTTGTAGTTAGCATATTGATAGCACATTACGTTGACAAATTTCTGGAAATGTCCCATAGATTTCAAAAAAGATTTTCTCAAGTAGTGTGTTGGAGGCTACAATCCTAAGTGCACTTACTTAGAAATGAATCCTGATGAACTTAGTGAAATTCGGGACTGACACATTTAGATTCAGAACAAAACATCAATGTAAGCTTTAGGGGGCGGATTCAGCTACCTTGTTTTGCTAGCGGAAGCCACTGCAAGGACTCCCACTAGCACAATGGGGATCTTCCCTCATACTTTCTCCCCAAGCCTACCCCAAATCTGCTCCGGAGGGTCAGCAGAACCCCCAGTACACCATGGGGGGCATAGGGGCCAACTCCTAGGCTGGCCCCCCATAAAGTTGATTCAAATAGTGTGTGTGCACTGTGTCATGTGATCGATTATGTGGGGTGGGACTGACCTGCCCCCCCCCCACAATATTTTATGCAAGTTGGCACCCGGGGTGGGGGGAAGAGGGGAGATTGTTCCGTCAGGCATGCAAAAATGCTTGCACTGTTGGAAAATCTTCTTAGCGCTACACTGAAATTCGCCTTGGCCTATGTAACTTTAAGCCTGCTCTGTACTTCAAATGAATTGGCAGCTAAGCAACAATGCCATTTTCAAAGTGGGTCTTTTAAAAGCCTATGCCTGAAATACTAAACACATTTATTTGGGAGTAAGCCACAAGGGACACGCTTTAAGTCAATTCAGTGCCACAAATTTCGAACCATATACAGTAATTGTGGAGTTGGAAGGGACCCTGGGGGGTCATCTAGTCCAACCCGCTGCAGTGCACTTTAGTGAGGAAGCTCACTTCAAATAGATAGCCCCATGGGCAGCAAGTTCCTCACCCCTATTTAAGCTGGTACTTGTGCTTTTATTGTCCTTTGTAGTTGTGTTAACTTGTAAATCAGTAAATATCCTCCTGTTCAAGGCCTTTAAAAAGCGAGTAACCCTGCCTTATATTAAATAGGAACTTGAGAGCTGCCCACTTGAACAGCTTTGAAAGGGAATTAGACAAATTCATGGAAGACAGGGCTCTCAATGACTGCTAGTCGTCAGTTCCCGGAAAGTATATGCTGTGAAACACAGGAGAGTGCTGTTTTGTGCTCAGGTCTTTTTGTGTTCAGGTCCTGTTTGTGGGGTTCCTGCAGGCATCTGATTGGCCACTGTGAGCACAGAATGCTGGACTAGATGGGCCTTTGGCCTGATCCAGCAGGATTCCCCCTTTGTCTCTGTGTTCTGAGCTCCTTTTCTTTCTTTTTTTGTGGTGTCTCTTCTTCAGTAGCCACAGAGATTAGCATTAAGGTGGTTCTCCTCCTGTAGTGAATACCAATGGGAAGAAATCATTTTCTTTCTCTGCAATCTCTTTATCCTCATCGATTGTCCTGTTTACACCCTGCTGATTTAACTGTCACACTCAGCTCTCCCATAGGCTGCCTTCTACATACTAAAAGAGAGCTGGCTTGTTTCTTTCGATTTGGTTATATTCCTTTCACCTCCTTCCTGCACATCCTTTTCTACGCACTCCTTTAACACTGTAATCTTGATTTTTATTTTTTAGAATATATCCTGCCACCCCGCCTTCCAGTGTAAAAATGTAAAGCTCCATGATCCTTGTCCAAGGAACATAGTGGTCCTCCTTAAAGGCTAGAATTATGGACATACAACTGTAACCATGTGTGGATAAAAGATCCAGAGTTTTTACAGAAGATCTATGAGATTCTCATCTAACATATAAGATATTTCCATTTGCTTCTATGTGAACAACTTCCAACAATTCCTTGAATGGCTTATCTTGCTAAGGAACTGTCTGAGACCTCTTTTAAAGCCTATTGGACTTAGGGATGTTGGAGAATTTGATGGAAATGGGAGTGGAAATTTCTGCAATTTGCATGTTCACCTGAGGTCAGAAATGGATATCACACAGGCAAATATGCACACTATTTGCTATCATTGTTTTTTTAGTCTCCAAATGTTACATAATTATGTTATTTCCTTCCATTGAAATGCACTGGAATTAATTACATAATTAGCTGATTATATATGGTTTCAGCCATAGTGGATTGTGAGATGAACAACATAGGTTTTAGTGGTAGCCGAACTGTAGCGGAACAGAAACAGCACTGGTTGTGGTGAACCCATGATGGGCTGGAAATCACTGCCTTCTTACATCCCAGGTTTGGATGGGGGGGGAGGGGGGATTTCCCTGCCCTAAGAAGAGCCTGCTATACCAGGCCCATGTAGTCCAGCATCCTGTTCACACAGTGGCCAACCTGTGGAAAACCAGCAAGCAGGACCTGAGCACAAGAGCTCTCTCCCCTCTTGTGGTTTCCAGCAACTGGTATTCAGAAGCATTTACTGCTGTGGTGGTAGAGCATAGCCATTGTGGCTAGTAGCAATCAACAGCCCTCCCCTGCATGAATTTTTGTCTAATCCTATTTTAAAACCATCCAAGTTGGTGGCCATCACTGCCCCCTATGGGAGCAAGTTCCATAGTTTAACTATACACTCTTTGAAGAAGTACTTTCTAACCTAATGGTGCCCAGGGCTGAAGCCAGCCTTATCTAAATTATAGAGCTATGAAATCAATGTATTTCATAGATCTATGGGTCAGGGCATTACGTTTTGGGTAGCTTAAAATGGCAAAAGGCTATTGTGGATGTGAGGTAAGTGAGACCACTGCCTGCTGCCGAAAAGCACCTGAGAGGCCAGCGGGAAGGGCAGTGGATGCAGCATGGCTGGGCCAGTGAGAAGCCATTTGAAGCACTGGGACTATTGGCCAGTGCCCAGTTTGGCTGAATGCTAGCCCCAGAACTACCCCTAGAAAGACCTTAGGGCACTACTACTATACTTCTTTATGGGACTGTTGTGACTCATTTCCACGCTGTTTAGTCAATGACAGCTTTGAGCCTGGATTGGTTCACAGCACACGAATTCTCCAGAAGTAAGAGTCTGAGAGCAAAAAGAGAGGGCTATCCTGGTACTTCCAGTGTGTGTGTGTGTGTGTGTGTGTGTGTGTGTGTGTGTGTGTGTAGTGGGGAGAAGAACAAGTTAAGAGACGCTGAACGTGGGACCAGCAGTCTGTACAACCACCCAAAATCCATTACTTCTCCTAGGTGTCTCCACCGAAAAACGGAGAGGACAAAATCTCAGGCCGGAGAACGGCGCCAAAATACCCCTCTCCAAGAAGAGCAATGCCTTTAGGAATCTTCAGATGCTGTTCAGCAACGTACGCATGGCCCCATCCAACAACTGAAGCACAGTCTTAAGCAACCCCCTGAGTAGCAAACAGCTCAGTCCATAATCCAGCAGAACACAATGTACTTGGATTTAAGCCAATTTCTTTCATCCGACTCTGATGGGATTCCGATGTACTTCCACCCATCTTCTTCATCTACCTAACTGGATTGCAGCTCAGGCTGGAGAACCTAGCAAGAAGCTCAAATGACTTTAATTCCCTTCTTCATTTTCCCTCCTCTTTCTCCGCCCGCTTCATTTCCCCATCTGCTCACTTTTGCTGTTTATAGAGCCCCATTCGGGTAGCGTCCCCCCCCCCCAGCATTACGAAGGCTGAAAAGTGTTCCTTCTCTCAGAGGGTGCAATCCTAAAGCGCTCTAATCCATGGGAGTTGTGCCGTGTACTTCAACGAGATGTGAGTTGCCCCCTTAGGATGAGTAAGACAATGAGGAATTATTCTCTGATGCTATATTGAGGTGAGGGGGGAGGAGGAGGAGGGAGTGGAGAAAGCAGCCAAAACCCAGAAGAAAGGCCGGCTGCTCCTGGGAGAGGCCTGTTACATGCCTTGTGAGACTCTGATGCGCAGCGGAGGCGCGTCTTGCTATTTGTTCTGTCGCCGAAACCACGTCCCTTCAAAATGCGGGATCCCTGTTCTCGCCTCGCTTCCTTGCCAGCCCCTCTTGGCTCGCGATGTTTTCTATCTTTTCTATATTTCAAAGCTCTGCGGTGAATAATCAACTCAAACCAGCACTGAGGCTCCCTTTCTGTAATTCTAAAACCCCATTAAATTATATTGTTGGGGGAAAACAATAGTTGTGCTAATCATGCTCTGTGCATGTGCATCTTAATTTCCCCAGAGGCTGGAATATGAATTTTTACTAACATGTTAATTTTGTGTGTTAATCAGTAGCTGTAGGCCGAATGAATGGATTGACTATGTAAAACTGTTTGATATTGAAACAACTCCTTTTGACCCCCTCAAATTGGCTTCATTCCCCTAAAGACGGTTAAAGTTAATTAAGCACTCAATAGGTTTATGGTGTTTAAATTAAAATATATTACTCCTCATTGTGTACTCATCAAGTGAGAAAGGCATTCTCCTCCTGGTTGCTTGGCTGGCTAATGGGCTTATCAAAATTCATGATGTTATAAGGAGGATTTGTTGGGGGGCTGACAATAGCATTTGTGAAGCCCGCTGTCAGAGAAGGAAAGCAACATGCCTCTGTTGCCCACTAGAGGGCATAAGGTAGCCACAAATAATATATTTAAAACCCTATTGTGATGGCTTTGAGGGGAGGGGGTGTTGAGAGAGAGAGAGAGCACTTTAAGGAGGATTACTGTATTGTGACCAAATATAGGCTTGATTTGTGAGATCAGGAGCTGAGGTTCATCTTTCCCTTTTCTCAAAAAGAATCTTTTAGGTCTCCAATTGAAAATACCTTTTGCTAAATAATTCAGATGAACTATTGAGATACTGAAATTAGGGATGCTTTGGCAGAGGGTGTCATGGTGGCTGGGTGTGTGGACTCATTCAAGCACGGTGGTTCACCGTCTTTCCAGATTAATTTCAAATTAGGGTGAGCCAGGAGGAGATAAGGTGCAACCTCCTCACATATGTATGTTAGAGGGCATATAGCCTACTGATAGCTTTGTGGACTGGACCCATTTATCTGTCCCCCGGTGTACCTATCAAGCTTTAATCAAGCATTGTGGTTAAATCTCGATTGACCTTGCAATTGAACTTTGTGGTTAAATGTAGGGTGGGAGCAGTTTTCAACACTTTTGTATGCTTTTGCATGTTTGACTTTGGCTGTAACATTTCAGCATAATTTTTGGGAAGAGGTCCGTCTTCTCTGAGAATACTGGTCATTCCTATGCTAGAGAACTCACAATAATAGTTGCCACTTTAAAATATTGTTTGCTGCCTCCTGTTGGAATGTACCCTTGAACCCTGATAACACTTGCCTGGATGGGAGATAGAGAGGAGTAGCGGGAGTATGGATAGAAATTGGCCAACAGTGCAAAAGTTAAATGTCCCTTCGTGGTTCCACTCACCACTGGTGTGGTCATCAGCCTGAAGAAGGCTGCCCAACCCTGTTCCCATTCTGTACTCAACTCCTTCTGTTTATGTACTGAAGTGGACTCCTATGAAACTTTGTGGCAGAAGCAGTTTGCCAGGTGTGGCATCGCCACTATGCTAGCTTCCTGGCAGGTGGGTTGCTGTTGCTTACCTGGAAGGAGAAAAGGGAAGGGCACAGTACATTTAAAGCGGCACCATACCACTTTGAACAGTCGTGGCTTTCTCCAAAGAGTCCTGATAAGTCTGTTAAGGGTGCTGAGAGTTGTTCGGAGACTCCGATTCTCCTGACAGAACTACAGTTTTCAGAGTAGTGTGACAGTATCCAATCCCTCTTCCTAGGGAACTCTGGAAACTGTAGTTCTGTCAGGGGAATAGGGGAGTCTCCTAACAAACTATAACTCCCAGAATTATTTGGGGGAAGCCATGACTGTTTGAAGTCTAGTGGCAATAGTGGAAGGGCACTCGTCCCACTATGCAAGGAGGAGAATGAGGAAGAAGGAACTTTCATCATTTCCTTTTGCTCCCCAGAAGATTCTCCCTGTGTTACCCTCCACTCCTGCCAGGGCTTTTAGGGCAAGTAGATGGTGAATAGCTATGAACTCTACTGCCCTTAGCTGATGCTGCAGCAGTTAGAGCAGCCTCTTCCACAGCCTGGCTTCCACACAAGGCAGAAGTGCCACAGAAATGAAAGGGCATGTATTTTCAGGAAAATGGGGATAGAGAAAGTGTGGCAAGTTCAAATCTGAATTTGCAATAGGGGTGCAGATATAGAGATACAGATCAAACCTGTGAGAGCAGGATTCTAGACTAGATGGGCCATTGACCTGATCCAGCAGGCTCTTACATTTTTAACTTACTGTAGTTATAACTTCTGTAAAGAAAACGTCTGCAGTCTCCAGTGTATATTTACTGTTAAATAACTGACAATGTGCATGGGGAAAAATATAGAAAATAACGCTTAAAGCTTCGTTTATTAAAAAGGCGCATTGAAAGCTACAGTAATTCATGTGCTGACTTTCCCCTGTGGGTCCTTTTAAAGGGCTTCTGGCTGGGGGTAGAGAAAGCTTCTTTTCAGATGCCATGACAGTTAAGATCCATGAAAAGAATGGTATAATGAAATAGGTAGAGTGCAAAAGAGAGAGAGAGAGAATAGTTATTCTCACAGGGAATACACACTTTAAATTAAAAAGCCACAGTGCTGATGATGTGAGCATTATATTAACACTTGTGTGACACAACTCGTAAGTGCTTCCTTCATCCTGTATGTTGTAATTTACCCTTGAAAATGAGGAATCTTGAGTGTCCCTGCAAAAGTGGCATACATAAGGGTTTTACTGATTTGCTTAAAAGAATTGTTACTAAAGTTCCCATTGAGCTCAGGTGCAGCGGATGCTTAATGGCAGATGGTCCTAGTCATTCATTGTGTTTTGATGCCATCCAAGCTCTTGAATAGTAGAGATCCCTTTGATAGCTGAGTTCTTATTGTGCATTCCTTGATAAGGAGTTAACAATGCACACTAGAGGACAAAATGTGAGCCTGACATGTACAAATTGGAAATGTTGATAACTTATGGAGTTCATGCATTCCAACCATATACCTACCTGACTGTTCCTACATTGTATACTTGCAAAAGGTGCTTTGACTAAGTACAGCAGCTGATGAATTCTATGTTGTATGAGTATCCTGTATGCTTCCATAGTGAAGTATGAAACAATGCTTGAATTATATGCTAGGAAAGGGCCCTAGTCTCATTTTGTGATGTCCCTGTTTAAAAGGCTACAGGGGAGCCTTGCTTTGGCTACCATTTGGAAGAGTCAAGTGATGGGACTTTTGGCTTTCAGTAACTGGACCCTTTGCTCCCTACTCCCACCTCCCAATAAATTGAGCACTGGAGTGAAGTCATTGATTAAACTATCCTTAAACAGTTGCTTGTACGCACGTGTTGTATGCACGTGTCGCTTATGTGTACATTTATACTTCTCAGTGCTAGTCAATTTCTACAGTCCTGATAAGATCGCAGTCCCTGGGTCCACTACTGCAAGAGAGTCTGCATCCTATCATCATTCACATCACTGTGAATAATAACATGATTGTAACAACTGCTCTGGTAGAAGCCAAAGGAACTGAACAGTTCCCCAGCCAATCACAGCATTTCTCCTGGACAGTTGTGTATCAGTCATGCCACGATAACATAAAAAGTACATATCCCACTATATTTCCTCCAACGATTTCAATGTAAGGCACACAATTCTTGCTCCTCCGTCCATTTTATCCTCACAACAACCCTGTAAAGTAGTTTAGGCTGAGAAAAGTGACTGGCCCGAGGTCACCCAGAGAGTTTCCTGGCTGAGTAGAGATTTGAACTTGGGACTCAGCCATATAGCTGCAAATATAAAATTTTAAGTACATTTTTAGTGCATCATACAAATGTGACACTAGATGGCAATGGTGAGCTAATGGCAAATTCAATATATATCTATTTTAAAACATTTTTTAATTAAAAAACCATTTTCTCAGCGTTTTTTATATGAGCGTCGATTCCACCTTAGTCCAGCATTTTAACTACACTGACTCTTCGGCCAGGAAACCATTAGTAAACAGCAGTCATACTTACATAGCTGGCAAAGCTGCAGAAGAAGGAACAGCAGCTTCTGTTCCCCCTCTGATTCACTTGTCCTTGATGCTCTAGTTCGTGAGGAGGTGCGCTGCATTAGGGCCGTCCTAACCCATGCCACCCCTTCCCACTTTGAGCACATGTGCACAACAACCCATATTTTCAATATTTTGCACAAATGCACTTTCGCTCCCAGTTTGTAACCCAGAGTGAAGGTAGTCAACATGGTTAGATGGACCATCAGCCTGGCCAATGGTCAAGGATGATGGGAGTTGTAGTCCACCAACATCTGAAGGGCACCATGTTGGCTACCCTGACCTAGATATACAGTACAGTGATCCCCACCCCTGAGAGTACAAGAATGTAGAACTTACCATCCTTGCTCTATATTAAGGGCAGACTGCACCAGATATGTCTTCATTTCAGTACAGCTTGTGCAGGATAATTTCCCAGTGGAGTCTACCCCAACCCTAGTTCTTTTTTAAAAAATATATAGAGAGAGTAGTTGGTTCTTAAAATCTGGGTTATAGTGATCTTGTTCTTATGAGCTTTTAGCAATTCTGCCGTGTCAAGCAATAGCTTGGACTAGGCGGAAAGCTGAGCTGAATAATTCCCGAGTTCCATTAATTCTACAGTGCTCTCTTTCGCTAATTTACATAACTAATTAACGGCTTTTTAACAGTTCATTAGGAACACAGAACCCCATGTGACAAATAACGAGCTAAGTGTAACACAAGGGGTCTTCCTAGCGATTTCGAATAAAAAGAATCAACAGAATATGCCATTAGAGATGAGGAAATTGTCTGTGTGAGAGGGCATTTATTTGTTTTTAGCAGGGTATTTATACACAAGGATCAAGTGAGAGATTTAGCTTGTGAATGTGGGGGAACATGCATGCATCATCTGGCCCTGGGCATGATTCCTGCTCTTGGGTTGGGGTGCTTGTTTGTGATTCTGCCCAGAGTATCTAAGGCCATTGATTTCAGAGAGTGGAAGCATGCCTAATTCTGTGTTGAATTGTAGTCATTGGGGAATAATCTAGCAACAGTTACTCATGACTACATTCCATTGAAATTAAGGGAACTTCCTACGCCATTCTTTTTAATGAGACTCAGTTGTCACTAAGCTGTGGTTGCATTCATTAATTTTAGCTGAATATTTTTCAAAACCTCTTTAAGAAGCCCAAATGTGTGTTTTCCAAATGCATAGAACATTTGCTGGATTTTTTATTTTATTTTAATGGTGCTAAAATAGCACCAAAATGGTTCTGAATTCTCATGTGTCCTATGACCTCATTTATTTCAGGGGACGTGAACTCTGACTGCAATTAAAAAGACATTCATCTATATAGATTATCGAGGACAGAAAAGTTACTTTGGTAAAGTGCAGGCATCACTTTGGAATCTAGATGGAGGGAATCAGAGCAAAGATCTGTCCATTGTGTCTTCAATTCAATGTATGACCATAATCATACATTGAGGTTGAATTGAGGTTGAGATCCAGCGCTGAGGGCCTTCTGGCAGTTCCCTCACTGCGAGAAGCAAAGCTGCAAGGAACCAGGCAGAGGGTCTTCTCGGTAGTGGCGCCCGCCCTGTGGAACGCCCTCCCAGCAGAGGTTAAAGATATAAACAACTATCTGACATTCAGAAAATACCTGAAGGCAGCCCTATTTAGGGAAGTTTTTAACCTGTGATATTTTAGTGTATTTTAATATCTGTTGGAGGCCGCCCAGAGTGGCTGGGGAGACCTGGCCAGATGGGCAGGGTACAAATAAAAAAAAATATTATTATTATTATTATTATTATTATTATTTATTATTATTATTAATCAAGCACTTTCATGTCTCAGGTTGGCAGTCTACTTTGGCTGGCATTCAGTGGGGACTTGCTTTGGATACTGCTGCCTTTAAAAGTTGAAAAGTTGTTTGCAAAACAGCCACAAGCTCCATCAGCTATCACATACAGCAAGGTTAGTCTGCCTGCCTGCATCCCTGGGGCACAATGAGGAAAAGCTTCCAGCAGAGATTTGCTGCAGGGATTTCTCATAACTCCTGGGTATTCAGAGGCAAAGGATGTTGCCAGAGAGAATTGTGTTCAGCAAGCGCTTACCCAAATATACAGGTCAAAATGATTGCTCTTGATGTCGTGGAAAGTGAAGGGAGCTCAATGGGTGCAGCAGATCTGGAGCATTCATATCGGTTCTCGTTCTTGTCATTTCACTCGTAAGAAATAAGATAGGGACAAACCAAAAGGCAAGCATTTACCAAGGGGAGGTGCGGGAGGGTGAACTCAAGCACATGCATTTGCAAAGTAAAGTTGAACACAACCATTTTGTGTACGCAACAGTGCAAAACAGATTCTCAGCAATACCTGCCTCCTCTCCTCCTGAACAACCCTTAACTGACATAAAAATAGAAAGATAGAGGGAGAGGAAGGGATAATGGTCAGGCAAGTAGTGCTTAGTACACAGCCATGGAGAGATTTGTGATTCAAAGAGCTACAGAAATAAGCCCCCCTGAGTTTAATAGGGCTTATTCCCAGGTATAGGAATATGCAGGCTTAGATACTTATGTTCAGGTTTCCTCCAACCCCAAACTGCCCTTTGGTTTGAAGGATGGAGACAAGCATGGAGGCATTCAGGATAAAGAACAGGAGTAGTTTCAATCCCTTTATAACACTCTTGCCCCTCATGTTATAAATCTGTGTCCATTGCCAGAAGTTACAGTAGCATTTATCCTGATATGAACATCCACAGCAGGACAAGGCAAACCCTGACACTGTAGTTATATTTGGCTTATCTCATTAGTTTCTGCTGCCAAAGCATTCAAGTACCAAAAAAGAAACATCAGAGTCATCCTGATTGACAGGTAAATGGTCAAAAACGCATGGAAGAATTCACATTCGTTTGGTTATCACATATGATTAAAAAGCAGTAATACTGAAATTCATTGAACTATTCAAATTTGTTATAATTCATCAGAATATTGTATCCTAAGCATGTCAGTATCTTTAATTCACTAGTTTTCTTCCCCCAGAGGAAGGATCGTTAACTGAGATGTAGATTATGTTCAGCACAAAAGTTATACCAAGTGTGATGTATTCATGTACTTATCATCATACATTTGCCTGTCCACATAGTAAATTATAACAATGTAAAATTGCACAGAAGGCTAACTTATGGTATGTTGGACTAATATGAAAAGGAGGTGTTAAACATTGCTATATCATAAGTCTATATTTAAAAAGAATGTGAACTTGCAAGAGTATTGGTTGAGTTGTGATATATGCTAAAATATGTATGTAAAATATGCTAACCGTGTATCACAAGAAGAGAAAAGTTGGAGTTGAATCTTCATTCAAAATATAAAAGGGCACATCTCTTCTCTGATCTAGTCTACTCTGGCTGGCAGCAGTTCTGCCAGGTCTCAGGCAAGAGGTCTTCCCCATCAGCTGTCACCTGGTACTTTTAACTAGAGACGTTGTAGATAAGACTAGGACCTTCTGTGCATAAAGGATGTACTCTACCACTGAGCGATGGCCTCTCCCTAAGTAACCATATTTACTCTCCCCATCCCGCTTATGCTACAAAATGCCTCTTTTGCAGATGTGTGAATGTATTTATGAACATTTTAAAGTGCATATGAGTTGTTTTATGCAATCAAAATGTCCAATCAGAATTCCTTTCCTGCCATTCTAAGGCCACAACCCATCACTCACTTCTTCTGGATGAATCACGTTGACTTGACCATTACTGTGGAGTTGCAGCTTTGGGTGAGCTCCTGGGTATATAACAAGATTCACTCCACTCAACAGGGTTCACCTGCGGTTGTGCAAAGTTGCAAGCTGCTTGCTGCTTCCAAAACTGCCCACTCTGTTTGCAGCCGTGCTTTCACTTTCATCCTGATCATCATTTTTAGAAAATGGTGCACTCTTTCTGTAGCACTGCAGCACACTTTCCACAGAGTGAGAAGTGGAGAACCTTATTAAAATCCTAAGCAAGACCCCATCTACATCCTAACCCATTATGAGGGTTGAGGGAAGACCATATATAGGGGGAGAAATAAGCTTAGACGTGCATTGAAGGCGTATGTGACATATGCACACTATTATGGAGGGGTAAATCTTTTAAGTAAGAATCCTTTCTACAGCTATGCACATAACAGGCTATTTCACTTCTATTTATTGCCCTGGTTCTTTATTCACACACATAGGCAGAGCATATAACATTAATAATTATACTCATTGTCTTTGGTGGAGATTAGACTGGCATAGACTTAGCATTAGATTGACATTAATAGCCTCAAGTATAGATTATAGGAGAGAGCTATCATGTACAGTGTGTTTCTACAGAGGAGAGGAACAAGAGAGAGGCTCTTAGGATCAACAGATCACTAATGCATGGATGGAGAATGATATATTCCATTTTTCTGCTAGATGAGAGGCATCTAGATGTGTTCTGATCAGCTGAAGAGCAAGACAAGAAACAATAGCTTCCTTTTCTGAAGACACAGAAAGTATGTTGTTCTACTCCCAGAGCAGGCATTGTACAATTTTACCAAATAAAGGCCAGTTGTTACTTTGGATATTTTTTTCTTTTTGCAACTTTTGGACAGCGCCAATAAACCACTGGTTCAAGTCTGGCATTCCAGGGCCTGGCATGAAGATCCAAGCGTCAAGATATGACAACGCTGCTGGTACAGACTTGAAGAAGCAAGCAAGCAAACAAAGAAGGGTCAACATCTCTCCTTATATCCTAGTGTGGTACAAGCCTCTGAGACGATAGATAATATGATGGGATTAGAACCAAGGTCTTTAGGATCCAATTTCACAGGACAAAACTGGCTATTGTGCCCCACAACCCTCAACAGACCGTTAATTTTTCTCTCCTGAGACAAAGAAGGCTAAGCTAGCCTATGTGCCACTTTCCAGAAAAGAGATATTACATTTATTGTAGCCAGGCAAACTATATTGCTTGCATCATGACAGCAAAGGCCCATCCATAGGATCAGGCTGTGAATCATTTATCCACTTTTACAGTCAGTGAATATTATTGGAAGGGTGAAATGTTCTTGTTTGTTATTTTTCCTCTGAGAAGCGGTAGGATTATTCCACACCACTTGGTCTCTTGCTGTCCTAACCACAGATAATGAGTTAGATGTACTGAAAGGGGAAGCAGTACCTCAGCCTAGATGGTCCAATGGCTGAACACTTCGAGCATTTGTCTTTCTAAGATGTCCTTAGTCCATAAGAAGGGCATATCTAATTACAATTTTTGATGTGGAAATCTATTGCTCTTGTTAACAGTTCCGATTACGTTTCAGTTCCAAAATCTCTCCATTGTAAGGTTATCACAATGTTTTCAGTGCTCCACTTAAATTTTCTTATTCTTATTCAGAAGAGGCATGGCTGATCCTGAGATATTGTTTGTTTACTAGAACTCATAAATGTCCTTAAAATTGAGATTGGGAGCCTCTGGCCCAGGGGGCAAATGTGGCCCTTCAGTCTCTCTATCTGGCCCTCGGGAGTCTCCCCATGCCACACATCCTCTCCCCAAGCAATGCCCCTTGCTGGTGCTGCTTCACACCCTCAAGTGGTTTTGCCTGACCGAAATGTGTCCTTGATCTCTGACAATGCTTTTTATCTGCTTGGGAGAAGGACAGTGAGGAGTGTATGTAGAAACAAACCAACTATACAAACATAAAAACAGGCATTTGTTGCTCTGCCCACCACTGGCAAGTGTCCCATGGAAGGTGGCTCAGAAAGGGATGCTGCCCTTGGGCTGAAAAGGATTCCTCACACCTTCCTTAAAAGATCCTTTTTGTATCAACCTAACTTTGTATGCATTTTGAAAGGAATGATACCCAAGTCTTTGCTTTCTGCTATTGTGAATCTGTTTGTGCTGAAAGTTGGCAACTGGTACAAATGTTGTACCCAGATTTGTTGGTGTAAAGATGGTCTTTTCAAAATTTTGGCTGAGGATGATGTGAAATCCAGTTCTAAGGCAAGAAGTCCCTAAAAACTGTTAATGGGTTTCACTGACATTGCAGCAAAGTTCTGTCTTAGCAGCTGTGTCAGCCAAGCTTTTGTGATTCAAAATGATCACACAGTCTTATGTTATTTAGATGTCAGAAATAGCAACCACCACCAAATATCTTCAAAAAATACCCTATATTGAGGTGCTGCAATATTTATTTTAATCAGTTACAAACATGCAATCCTAGGCATGTTTTCTCACAAATAAGTCCCTTTGTGTTCATTGGGACTGAGACAGAGGCAAATGTGCAAAGCCTAATTAAAAGAGGCTAAAAAGGATGCTAGAAAAGAATTTCAGGTGGAACTGGACTATTTGGGGATGGTGGTATGGTGGGCATGTATGGTATCCTATGGAAGTGCAGAAATATGGGGCATTTTGTGGAAGAACATGAGAACTGCAATGCTAGATCCCATGGGACAACATGGGACAACACAGGACACCATAGAATATAGCCTTTGTTTGTCCCTAGCGTCAGCAATGTACAGGCTCTACACTATGTGAAACACAAAAAGGGGACATCGGTTACTTTCTATGGGCTGCAATGTTTTTGAGTCAAGGGGTATCCCATAAAATAACAGGCAGCCTTAGAGACTAGTCAGGCTGTTTAAGAGACTGACAATGAGATAAAATATGAGACCTGCATGCTGTGTTAATAATGGACTGTACAATATACTGCTGGATTCTGAATGGCATCTTCACTGCAATGCTTTCCTCAGTAGACAGTACTGTAGCTTTTGGGACTTAAACCTTATTCTGATGTCCATGCTGGCATCTCCCACAGACCAAGACAAAGTAGAAAGCATTTGCCAGGAAAGGTAATGCTATAAGCATCTCTTTCGTCTCTGCTTCCTAATCCTCGAGAGCTTTTATTAAAAAAAACATCAAAAGGGTTGTAGCAGGTCTAATTTTTGTTTGCTCAACATGAAGTTATATAATCCTCCAGCACATTACATTGTTGTCTTATGGCATTAGTGTTAATGATAAGGCATGCTTGTTGCAAGCGCCCACATTTCCACAGTGCATATTTCAAGAGCAGTGAGGGATTTTTATTCTTATTAAAAAGTGGCGGGGGAGAGAGAGAGACAGAGACAAATGGGGAAGGAAGAAGGGTAAGAAAGCTAAATAAGATATACATGTAGCATGAAAACCCCTAGAGAATTAATTGCTTTAAAATATCAAAACAAACTGGAAAGGGACGCTCTAGATGTTTACAGGTTAAACATTCCATAAGTATCTTTTTTTAAAAAAAATAAATAAAATGAAAGTGGTTGCTGTCTTGAGGTAGCTAATTGCTGAAGCATCACAGTCATTTGTGCTGCCTCATTTTCCCCTGGGATCGACACTCACAACAGGATAATTCTTACCCTAATATAAGTGTCACAGTGGGGACTCGGTGCAATTTGCTGATATGATATCAAAAATAGCATTAAGGTAATTACATTTTGCATTCGTAATATTTCACAGGCAACGATACCGTTGAAATCGGCACTTCTTTCTTTCTTTCTTTCTTTCTTTCTTTCTTTCTTTCTTTGTAACGTGGTCATTTCTTTTCACACTCCCTCCTCCTCTTTTCTCTCTTTTGTTTTAATCTGAACAGCAAATATGAAAAGTGGATATTAAAAAATGTATTTTATTAAAATGTTTATTCGGTGAAATTCTGATCAGTATTAAATACAAAACAGTATAGTGGTGCAACCCAGCACACAAACTTCTGGTTAATGACTCCACTGATAATGACCTCAAGCCAGGATACAGTAATCTTCTCAGGAGCTCTCATGATCAACTGGACCCTGAGCCACGAAGGGAGGAGCTCCCTGAAGTCTTTCTGATGAGATAAGTAAAATAAGCAGAGACCCTTGCTTCCTGTTGATGTTTTTGCAAGTGGGAAACATGGATCCCAACATTTATTTGAAGCTGATATGTCTGATATGAATTCAAATCCCAGGAAAATTAAACCTAATTAATGAATTGTTGATAATTTAGTATAGGGCTAATTATTCTGAGAATGCAAAAGGTGATGTGCAGTATAATATCTTCAGTTTTCCATTGAATTCTATGAGGGACTTCTTTTTATACAGACAGACAAATGTTTGCAATTATTTGATGCTCAAGGGCAACATTGAAAGTGACCTGGAACAGGCAGGAACAGACTTTCCCCCCTTCTAATATGATATGAAAGTTTTATCGTATTAGGAACTTTCTGTCATGGACAATTATGATCAGGTCATATTAACTTTCATTTTTACTAACTTACAATGAAATGTGCTAATGTGACTACACTTGACTATTTTACAGGGTAAAACAAAGACCAATATCCTATAAATATGCTGCAACAGAAAGATTTCAATAGTTTTATGTTTCAGATGGAAGGAGACATGTTTTCAATTGACAAAGAGGAGACACAGTTTGGTCACTGAGAATGGCATCAAAAGCACCCAAGTGGCAATTAAAGCCTACAGGTACTGCTTTGGGGGCATTTCTGTGTTGGGAATTCTAAAACTAGAATATGTCTTATGTGTTTAACCCCCCACCCTTGAAAACTGATCACTTAGTAGGCTGTATGTGGAGAAGATTCAGGCTAGGGTTGTGCACCTACTCTCCCCCCCCCCCCACCAGGCTGCCTGATCAGACCTGGCACTAATCTGATCCAATCAAAACCTGGATTTGCTCAAATCAGCCCAGTTCAGTTCAGGATCAGGCCTTTGGATATGAATACAATTTTTTTAAAGGATCTGGCGTTCAGCTAGATTCAGTGCATAATTAACACAACCAAATGGATACGCTGAAATGTGGGTTGAACAGAGCTCTGCAAAGACTGGCAAGTGATGAACATACAATTGTTCTACTAGGGGTTGCATTACAACCCCTACCAACCAATCAGCCTATTGATGGCACAGTAAATATGCTCTAAACTGCAAGTTGGTGGCTGCCTGTATGGGGGGGGGGGAGCTATTACTGTTACAGGCATCTGGAGGCTTCTGGAGGCATGTAAATACCATTGCGTGAACTAGACCATAGCCACCTGATTTTTCTACTGTAAATATAAAATATCCCATGTTTTGTCAAGTTCAGAATAAGCTTTATTATATCCAAAGCCCACTTTGTGTCATACTGGATGTCTGGAATTCATTAGTATATAACTAATGATGAGTTATTAGAGTTTTGTAGCACTTGGATTCTCTTTCTCCTCTGCGTTCAGACAAGAGCCTACTTGGTTGGCTGGTGCAGCTTCAGCTCAAGGACACAGAATCTATGACGTAGATTTCTGTACAAAGTTTGTTATCAGCCATACAGACTAACAGAATAACCTATGAGCTGAAGGCATAAGTTAAGAAATTTTACCCTGGATTGTTCCATAGAGTTTCATCTGACCCTAGGTCCTTTTAAAGGGTATATAGCTCCTCTGAACTCAATGACCCCAGTTTTCAAGAAGAACAGAAGTAAAACTAAACTATTAGAATAGATTAGACTCTCCTTGACAGTAGGAAAAGCCCACTTATTTGTGGAGAAAAATATGGGATCTACCTTTAGTTAATGACTTAATTTGATTAAATTATATAGTTCTGAATTTCCAATACAATCCTATAAGGTTTACAGGTCTCCCATCAGTATGTCCTTGATTAAAAGGCCAAGCCGTCCATTTCTAGCTTATTGCCCTCCATCATTAATATTATGTTATCTTTCTCCTCAGACTGATTTTTAATTTTTATGTTTGTAATTATGAATGATTTACAGGGACATTCATTGCATGAACTGTCCAGAATCATTAAATTCTCCTAGGTTGAATAACCCGATAGTCACCTGGAATTAACCAAATCGGAGACATTATCTAGCTGAATTTTCTGCTGCCGTATGGGTCCGGACCTCTCGTTTCTCTCTCATGACTACAGTCTCATTTTTTTTCTAATGAGAAAAAATTAATTGATAAGAGGTAATTAGCCACATCTAAAGGGTGCACACTAATTACAGAAAGCTATACGTCTTCTATAGTTAATGTCAGTAAATGTTTCTTGAATAGTAACTGCAATTTTTGAAGAGGTATTCACTGATTTTTAAATGCCATTAGAAGATTACCTTTCTAAACTAATACAGTGGTACCTCGGGTTAAGAACTTAATTCGTTCTGGAGGTCCGTTCTTAACCTGAAACTGTTCTTAACCTGAGGTACCACTTTAACTAATTGGCGGCGCAATTTCTGTTCTCATCCTGAAGCAAAGTTCTTAACCCGAGGTACTATTTCTGGGTTAGCGGAGTCTGTAACCTGAAGCATCTGTAATAATAATAATAATAATAATAATAATAATAATAAATTTATTATTTATAACCTGCCCATCTGGCTGGGTTTCCCCAGCCACTCTGAAGTGTCTGTAACCCGAGGTACCACTGTACTTAGGGCATGATCCTTCCCAACACAGCTGCAGACTTTGTATAGGACTCAAAGAATCATAGTGTTGGAAGGGTTCCCAAAGTTCACCTAGTCCTGCACCCACCCGGACCGACAAAGGAAATCCACTGCCACAGCATCCCTTATATGGAGGAATCCCCATTGGGTTTCCTTTTGCACCCATTTCCCATGTTCACAATGAGAATGATGGGCTGTTACAGAGAAAGGAAAGTCTATGTGCCCTATCCCCATATCTAGCCTCCAGGAAAGGGCTGGAAGAGGGGTATGGGAGATATTCTCCTGACCAGTTTAGCATGCTGCTTTCCCCTGCCCCTGTGGACACATCAAGAGGAAGGTGGGAAGCTGGGGTCTCTTGTGACTCTTGAGGACATGTGCTAAGAATACAGTTGGACCAGTAAGTGTTCCATCAACAAGCTTTTGGGCATCTGCCATTTCTACAGCAGAAATCAGGTTAGTTCCTTTGCTGGAGAGATTGGGATGATGCTTTATATACCAGCCCCAGTTCCTGTAACATACGATATTAGCAGCTTCGGAAAACCCATCAAATTCCAACGGAATTCAATTAAGCCAATTAAGAATTGAAGCTAATGGAGGCATGTCGATTTCCATCAGCCTAGGACTGAGTCCCCTGAGTTGCGTTAAGAGCCCTCATCACAGGCAACAAAGTAATGCATATTTTGTTAACTTCATACAGAATTTTCTATATTAACTTCAGTCCCTCCCCATGGAGATTTCACTATTTGGAGGCCTTTTCTGTATGGCACATCTCAGAGGTGCTTATGTTGCTCTAAGTGGTAGTGGTGGGAATAACCAGCAATTAAAGTTATCCTAAATGACTTGTTGTTACGATTGGGATCTGAAGTGGGGGCGAAGTAAATTGCACTGGAATGGCTTTATTCAATTCCCATTGGAATCTGTAGGGCCATTTTGGTAATACCTTGGAGTTCAGTCTTCGGGGCCAACAAGAAGAGTTTGCAGAAAGTATTGAGGGGTGTGTGTGTGTGTGTGTGTGTGTGTGTGTGAGAGAGAGAGAGAGAGAGAGAGAGAGAATGCTGAGTTCTCCTCAAGGGTGTGGCATCTTTATTTTCTTCTTCTTCAAAAGCTATGCAATGGGCTTGCAGAGAAGAGTGGCCTTGGATTTACCCACCCTCCCAAGGCTAATAATAACATCTTCTGGGGGAGAGAGCTGATATTCCTTAAGAATAGCAAGGGAGGGGGGAAGTAGACCTCTCTCACAGTGTACCATATTCCCAATTCCATTTGGGACTCTTTTCTGTCTAATATCTAGCTTCGTGCAGATCGGGTCTGATGCTGGCCAGTTCTGGCCATTAAGAGTGGCTTGTATCCAGCGGATCGAAGGTGAATTCAGGCCTGGTTCTGCCTTGCCCTTGGGAAGTCCCATTCCAGGATTCCCACTGGTTTTCTCTAGTGCAGATACCACTGGTGGGCATTCCATCCACACTTTTCAGCAGGCAGAAGAGCATCGCCCAGGTGGGGAGCTGGCTGAAGAAGTGAGCAGAGAGATGCCAACACTCAATTCACACACACCCAGAACAGCATAAGGAGCAGGCGGGTAAGGTTGCAGCCATAGTAATTTATTCTCCAGGGAAGCTCTCAGACAAGAACTTGATGTTGCAAACAGCTTATTCAGATATCACAAGCATGCCATCGACGACAGTGTGTGTGTGTGTGTGTGTGTGTGTGTGTGTGTTCATGGAAAGCAGAAATCTGGATTAATATGAGAGGAATATAAAATGGCATTTCAATGCTGACAATGACATGTGGACACTGCAGTTTAGAACTTCAGAATATATTTCTAGACCAGGTCTTCTCACTTTCTGCCCGCCCTGTGGAACGCCCTCCCATCAAATGTCAAAGATATAAACAACTATCTGACGTTCAGAAGACATCTGAAGGCAGCCCTGTTTAGGGAAGTTTTTAATGTCTGATGTTTTAATGTGTTTTTAATCTTTTGTTGGAAGCCGCCCAGAGTGGCTAGGGAAACCCAGCCAGATGGGTGGGGTATAAATAATAAATTATTATTAATTATTATTATTATTACTTACCTATCCTAAAAGTAATATTGTAAGGCTGCACACTAAATGGCAGAAGTTAGCCCCTTTTAGTCATTTCAAAAGCAACATGCATGGGAACAGGATGCCTAAGAATGTGCTGGCTGTTTAAATATTTTATCTGCTGTGCCTGCTTAAAGACTTCTTCCCGCCACCTCTGCAATTGGTCTCCTAAACTATTTCTTTAAAAACCTTTTCTTCCTCATATGCTTTCTGTTTCCCACAGTGTTTCTGAACTAATGGCAATATAATTGTCTCTTTCTTGTCTGTGGGGATCTTGCTTGAACTATGTGAACTTGTAGGATGTCAATGAAGACTTCTCTACATTTCCATTCCCACTTTCTTTTTGTGCTCTTGCATAGATGACATCTGGTCTCTAAGCTTCCTTAGGACTCCGCCATGGGGTGATTTATACTGCCTGTACGGGGAACAAGAGAGCAACTCCCACTCCTCTTTTGCCTCTGCACCAGTTACCTGAATTGAGGGCCACAGTGCAAAGAGAGAAGCAGCTGCTGTGAGGCTGTTACTTTTCTCTTTCATGCTCAACAGGGACAGAGAGGAAGGCTACAGCTGAAACGGAGCTGGAGAAATCCATTTTCTCTTTTGCAGCAATAGGAAATCTGCACTGAATTACAGCTCAGTAGCAAATCCATTCTAGACTGTCACAAGCATTTCAAAGACGTAAGTCAGAAACTTGAATGCAAGTGACTTAAATGTATATACAAACTATTATAAGCAATAATAGCCTTTTACGATCCCCCCTCAAAAATTGCCAATCTTTTCAAATTTCACATTGTCATTTCAATAATTCTAACAGGGAAAGAGCCATGAACTTTCAGAGCTTACCTTTCTGTGAAGTGATCTTTAATTCATATTTGTCGACCACAAGGCCTAAGCATTGCTTAGGAATGAGAATAATTTTCATCACAGCTGAAAGCTTGTGTAAAATGTAGACTACATTAGCTCTGGTGAAACTCACAGCATTAAAAAAAATCAGCATCTCAGCATAATAAAACTTGGAAAGCACAGAGTCCAGTAATTAACTTATTTATTTATTGAAACACATATCTACACTGCTTAACATTTAAAAATGTCTATACGGTATACAAAAATATGACATAATTAGGCTTCATTCATATACCTGCTACTTAGAACTGTAGGATAGCACTACAGGACAGTGCTTCCTGTGCTTCGTCGTATGAGAGAGAAAGGGAATTCATTTATGATAGTCTTCTACTCATAGTTCCGAGGTCCCATCTTCTGCACATATTCCAGGATCGAGCCCTAGACTAAAAACAGATCTCCGAGCTGAAGCCCTGCTTAAGTTTCACTGGCAGTGTCTGTGGTTGTCAAAATGCTCTCTAGATGCTGTATATAGCAACTGATCAAGCACGTAATTGCCAGGAGAAAAGGCTTAAGGGATCAGATTGTAACTCCCCCACTCTCTTTAAGAAAGCAACTGTGTTCTGTTAAGAATTGCTGTTTTCCTTACCTTCATTTCCTTCTTATTCTAAAAGGCCATTCTAATTTTGGCTCTAACAGCTTCCTTGCAGAATGACATATGCACATGGTAGTTGACTTGGTTTATCCACAGCAAGCACACCTACAGGCAGCTTCCTACTTGGCCTGCATTTTGCCCCCCAATTTATGAACTTTTCAGCTGTGCCAGTGTAAAACCAGAGTGAATAGCAAAATATGGGTTAATCTGTTGCACTGTTGTGATTTGGCCTCTCCACTTTTTTTTTAAGGTCTATTATGAATATTTTGGTTTAAATGTGTGGTTAATGTAGCATTCTGATTTGAGTAGCTAATATATCTTGCAAAAGGGAGCATGTAAAATACAATGCAACCGAGAAGTATATTGCCAATTCTTTCCCAGGAAACAAACACCCAAAATAGCACAATGTCAAATACTGTTTGCATATGCTTGCCTAACATGTCCGATGCATTTGTGTTTATTCGGCCACATTGATATGTGACTTATCTTGCAAAATGTAAAAATACTGTTTTTAAAAATATCCATTTAATCTGCATGGAGCCATTCAGAATTAACATCTGAGGGTCATCCTCAGTTGTTGCACTAGATTCTGTATCCACTTGACTTCTGTAGCCACAAAGAATCTGGTAATTCTAATTTAGTTAAGTTTACCTGTCCTACAATCTAATCTTTCTGATGGGATGCTAATTTCCCCTCCTCTCCACTTCCAATTCAGTGGATAAAGACCAACATATTCTATTTATCTACAAGGAAAAGCAATACAATATACTTTTCTTAACCATTCTGCTTTGGGGGAATCTAGCAGCTTCAGGGATAGTTTTCAACAGGAAAATAGCGTAGGAAAGAACCTCACTTCCAACATTGTACTTCTGATGCAGATTAGAGGTCCACATAGCTTCCCCCCCCCCCCTGCAAGAGAGATGTGATGAATCCTAAATATACAATTTAAAACACTGGGTTCATATAACACCTAGTTTGACCCTTAGGAGGGGACGCTTCTGCAGTTTGTCTACAAAGTCACTTCATGCTATTTGGAATCAGACCATTCATCCTTCTTGTGCAAGGCTGTAACAATCCATTCCACTCATATGGTCAGATCTCAAAGGGTGTTAAAGGTAACCTCTAACATGGGTGCATAATTATGGCCATTGTCCACATGGATGAGAGGCACCTCTATCCCATGGTTGACATTCTTTGCAAAGGGGGTGGATAGGGCCTATCAAAAGCTCTGGACAGCAGAAATCATTTTTAAGAAAACCAATGATAAGACAAAGAATATCACCTCGCTGGTTGTATAATGCAGGGAACCTTTTAAGTTCCTCTTAGCAGTAGTGCCCCATGTGGTGGGGCATAAGCTGTGCCGGCCTCCTGATTGGTGTTGCTACATCTAACCTGGATGCTAGAGGCAGGGCAGAGTGGTGGTGTGGTGAGGAGTGGGCAGTACCTGATGGAAGGCTCCTACAAGTGCGACACCACCACCCACACCAGGCAGGGGGTGCAATGTGAATAAACTATTGGGACAGGTAAGCCCCACCCCACATAATCGATCACATGGTGTGGTGTACATACTCCATTTGAATGGCAATGCTCATCAACTTGGGGGGGGCAGCCTCCTCAAATATTTTATTGGAGGGATCTTTGGCCTCTAGGAGTTGGCTCCTACATCACCAGGTAAGCTGCAGCAATACTGGTGTGGGCGAAGGGGAATTCTGCCCCACCGCTACTGTCTTTTCACCAACCCTCTGGGAGCCATATGCCAGTGGCAGGTGTGGCCAAAGTGGTCGTGACCACCACCTCCAGGCATCCACATAAAAATATGCGTCCAGTTAATGGGGTCTACGTGAGCATTGTGATCATATATGTACAGTGGTACCTCGGGTTACAGACGCTTCAGGTTACAGACTCCGCTAACCCAGAAATAGTACCTTGGGTTAAGAACTTTGCTTCAGGATGAGAACAGAAATCATGCGGCAGCAGCACAGCAGCAGTGGGAGGCCCCATTAGGTAAAGTGGTACCTCAAGTTAAGAACAGCTTAAGGTTAAGAACGGAACTCCAGAGCGAATTAAGTTCTTAACCTGAGGTACCACTGTATCCAGGTGCATCTGCATGCACAAGCCTACTACCATGGACAGATCTCCCTTGCTGGACTGGGGTGAATGCACTTGAGGTCAAACGTGTGTGTGTGTGTGTGTGTGTGTGTGTGTGTGTGTGTGTGTGTGTAAAACTAACTAGTTTTTCTCAGAGTCAATGATCACTATTAACCAGGAAGAAGGTGTGGTTTCTGCCCCTCTCCGACTTCAGTGGGAATTAAGATCAGCTTCTGTGTTGCAAAATGTAAAGCATTAAGGCAACCTTTATGTAAAAGTCATTAGATCGGAGTGTGCTGCATTTTCTCTTTCCTGTGGGATATATGCATACCACCTTGATTGGAAATGGATGACACATTTAATCTGATTGAATAGTTAAGAGGGACTTTTAAAACAATGAACATTAGCCACTTAGTCCGTTTGGTAAATCCTAATAATTAAAACTGCATGTGGAGTAATGATTACGGCTATTCCAGATATCGAAGAGGAAAGAGATGAGCCTGTGATGTGTCGTGGCACTACCTTAATGAAAACATTTAGTTAATGGAGGATCTATGTCACAACAGTGAGCACACTGAACCTGCAGGTGGGGGTGGGGGGAGACAAACACATTTCCCAGCAGAATCTCACATCACAATTCATTAGGAAAACTCTGCAACAACTGATGAGATAGGCACAAAATGGATTTCCATATTGCTGGACTGAATCATGGCTCCCAGCAATTAATGCTTTTTGTCATATTAAGCAGATAAATAATGCTATCTGACATTACAGTATTTCACATTACAGTAAAATTTTGTAGCTTTTGCTCGTAATCGGACTTGATATATGTTACCTAGAAAAAAATATGTTATCTCTGGAACAGTCAAACCCCATTAGAACCCTAATGCTTGAAAAATCACAATGTTAACAGCTATGTCCCCTAGCAAAGGTTTGCTTTCCTTAAATAGTGTTAAATTTAAACCCAGGAGCCCTAGTCTCTTTTAGAGTTACTCTTCCTCGGTGCATTGAGCTTGAAAGGAGAATTTAGTACACTGCACATATTCACTGTTACTGAAGTTCCAGAAACCATGCAGTAGTAACAGCTGTGTGCATGTTTATTGCTTTGTGGGTCACCAGTGCTAGTTTCCAGTTGAAACAGATTGTGCCTAAGTATGGGTTGCCTAAATATTTCAAGGTTAGTCCAATTAGGAAATGTGATTTACCCCTTTTTTTAAAAAACAAACAAACAAACCTTACACTATAACCAAGGCTCCAATGTGTTACTGAAGTCATTAAAACCCAAAATTAATTCTTTTTTTTCCACTGCCTTTTCGGCATCTTCTGGTGGCAGCTCCTTACACCAATCTTCAGGGGCATGCACATTTGAGTGGGGGGGTGGGGGGGCTGAACACATGGGGATCTGGTAGGCCAGGGCAATGAAAAGCTCCAGCATGCCTAACACCTATTGTGCAGAGAATGGTCTAGTTCTAGTAAATAAATCCATGAGGCTATTTTATTGTTAAAATTAAGTAAGCATCACCTTACCTAAGGCTCAAACAAGAATCTGTCAGTGAGCCCTCTCTAAAAACCCTCTTTCTACTCTATACAGTTGCTTTGCGCATCTCCAAATATATATGGGACCTACATCAGGGAGCTACAGGCAATTGAAGGTCCCCAGCAAGATTCCACAATCTGTGGTTGGGCTTGGTAACCATTCATTGGTTTGCCTAGCTAGTAATCTTCAGCTTTCTCACTTCCAGAGTGTATCCCCTTATTGTACCCATTGCCCAGAAAAAAAGTGTGAGTTTCTTGCAGCTCGGGGTGGGGGTGGGGGAGCAGTGGTGTTTGCAGCAATTCCACTTCTCACCTTCATGTCACTAACAATGCATTTCACAAAATGCAGCTTTGTGCCATTTTGAAAGAGGCACTCTTAGTCTAGTTTGCAGATAGGAGGGGGGGAAAAGAAATGGGAAAAAGTATTACTCTTACACAGCAGTAGTAAACAGCTATCAGGGAGGAGCAAGGGATAAACCCTGCTCCTTGATATATGAATTACATTGCATGTTAACATTCTTATGCTGTATGTTTCCTCCCCACTTGATATCACAGGCAATAAAATTTCATCAGGACATGAGCAAACTAGCATTTTAAGATTTCGTATGAAACCCTTCCTCATTCCCACTTTAAGACCTTTAAATTACCAAAAGGTAATATCATTCGTATCTTCAAGTCAATACAGGCAAAAATGCAATTGTATCATATGCAACAGCTCATATGCATTCTGAAATACAGCTCCTCTCTAAGCCCCTAAATTAAAAGCTTTTATTAGCTGATAGCATAAAACCTCCTTAAAGTGGCAATGCATATGTATATACACACATACAACAAACTCAGAATCTTGTGCTGTATAGCCTCTCTGGAGATTCAATACAAAGTTCAAAGGCTCTTGAATGCTCACAAAAGGCCCAGTTTGGGAATGCGGTGTGTCTTCATTTCCACTGTGAAATGCCTGCTATCCACCCATAATATTTGGTAAAACCCACTTCATAAATAAGAAGTGGATCGCTCTACCAAACACAGGGAAAGTGTAGAAAGCAGCGGCTCTGCCGTTTAAACACACCATGTGGCACTACTGTCTTTCAAATGCCAATGAGATTTATTGGTTCTAATTTAGGATGGTGTCTTTAAGCCAAGGCAGGAGCTTCCAACCATTCACATAGTTCCCTCCACCCAGAGCTTCTCCATCTGCAAGGAAATGTGAAAGCCACCACTGCCATGGAAATGGATGGGAAGCCCAAACTCTGTACACATGGAAATCCCAAGGGAGGAAAGTGGTGTTGCGTTTAGGTCCTGCTTCAAGGTTTCCCATAGGCATCTGGTTGGCCTCTGCAAGAACAGGATGCTGGAAAAGGTGGCCTGATTCAGTACAGTTCTTCTGTCCTTATGAAAAAGTCTCCTCTACCAAAGGAAACCAGCATGCCAGGAAGACTATCCCACCTATTGTGCAATCCTGTATGTGTCTACTCAGAAGTCCCACCAAGTTTAACAGGAGTTACTCCCAACTAGGTGTGTACAGAATTGCAGCCTGACATTTTTGAATGTGTTATGAGGGAGCACTGAACCAACAGCAACACACACACACACACACACACACACACACACACACACACACTTGCAGTGTGATACAGTATAGGTCAACAACATACAAGGGTATCCTATGAGGCTACTCATCTTACATACTACATTTTACAAGCAAAGTGTCACCAATGTCAGTGAGAATTCCAAGTCTGAGTATTTATGGCTGAGGTGAAAGTGTATCAAAAGCTGTAACTGAAAAGTGCATCCCCAAAATTATACTGAAATGTACAATAAAAATGTGCAATTAAAAAAGTGGTAAACCTATTGTATATTCAACAATGCTAAAAATAGGCTTATTAAAAATATAATCTGCTAAAATAGCCACTATTACTTTGGTTATATACAGGAAAACATGACCCAAGTCTCTAGTGTATTTGCTTTTCAAAAAACATCATAGCTCATCATGGTTCTTTGTGAGGTCTTCTCCATAATTTGTTGCTCGGCTTCCAACAAACATATTCCAGTTGTCCAGAATCTCTTCTTTGGTTAACATGTGGTCCTGGAAGGGGTGGAAATGAAAGTCTTTAGTATTATCTAAACTTGAGCTTCTATTAAAGGGTTTGAGTGCTGTGTCTAAAAACAACAGAACTTCATTCTGCTCTGTGATTCACTAAGAAAAGACCCTCATGGCATGAGGCAATATACTCATAAGCTGTATTTACTCAAAGAGTGGGCAACATGAGCACTCTTTGTGTTTAACCAAATGTCAGTAGAGCTCTGAGGTTTACCAAAGTATAAAAGTATCTAGTGACAAACCGCCCCTCCCCATCCCTGCCAAAATTAAACAAATGAATACTATGTGTTCTCAGAATGCTGACAGACTGTTGGCCAAAAAAACGAAGATGGAATGGAGTGTCCTGGAGGGGGAAATGGCAGGCTGACTGGGACACTAAACAAGAGCATTCTTTTGAAATTTGTAGTGGAGGCTGATCTATTACCCTGGACTAGCTTATGTCAATTTTAGGCTGCCTTTGGATTTTTTAAACATATTAAGTTTTGTATTTGTAGGATTTACTTTATAAAGTAAATTTATAAAGTTTATAAAGATTTTACTTTATCAAGTTTTATTGCTAGAATTTGTTTCTCTTATATGCTGGATAGCCATGGATGTGAGAGAAGGCAGGGAATATAAACATATCAATCAAATAACACACCCAGACCCCGCCTATACCACTATCTTTCATATTTCTAGTTGCAGAGTGGGGAGTGTCTCTGAAACAGTCAAGCCCAGTCCCCTTCTGTATTATGGAGTTCGATGTGAATATCTGGGCTCCTCCAGCATAAAATGTTCCCCCATTCATTACAACGGCAGGATTGGAACATGGAAAGAGCCCTGCTGAATCAGATAAAAGGCCCATGTAGTTCACCAACATTTTTCTGCTGCTGCTCACCAATAACTGGTAATCCAAAGGCATATATGGAGGTAGCATATAGGTATCATGACTTGTAGGCATTGAAAGTTCTGTGGAATTTATCTGCACACTTCCACCGATATGAAAAGTTAATACAGCACACAGAATATGCAAATATGACCACACATTGATCTTGGAATTAGAACACTTAATGTAAACTCTTATCATTTGAGTCTAACATTTGAATCTCTCCCACTTCCACCATAGTTTACCTTTTCTGTGTTTCCTGAATGATCAGTGGGTGGCATTAACGTTACCACATTTGCATCAATTTTTTAGTGATCTCCTTACAGAGACCTTAAGGTTTGACTCTTGGTAGGCTGACATTATACAAAAAGGCAGCAAGTAAACCAACAATCTACCATTCAGGAATTCTGTGAGAGAACTAAGTACCTTGTCAACATCCGACTCATATACTAAGTGTCTGGCTTCGGCTTGTGCATGATCATAGTCTTGTGCGAAAATCCAGTGTTTTATCTCCTCTTTATCCATCTTCCCATCCTTGTTGACATCCCGAAAATCTGCAAACTGCTCCCGTTCATTTATTACCCAGTCAGGTTCTGAACCATCATCTTGATGCTCAAACATATCAGCTGAGAGGAAACAGTGACATGCTTATTATTTATTTTAACTTATTACACTTTCTTCCATTCTTAACCTCTCCTGGTTATAAATCCTGGGGAGGGGAGGCCTCACTCTAAATACTTTCACAATGAAGACCTGCTCTCTATGCCTATTTTGTGTTTCCTTGGTGGTTGGCCCATCTTGTCTTTATCTTCATTCAGCATTTTGCTCTGCCAGCTGCTGTCAGGGTAATAATGCCAATCACCACCATAAGGAGGCAACCCGCACAAACTTAAATATCTCACACAACATATATACGTTGTTCCCTTTCCTATAAGCTAGATCTGCTACTCTTGATCTGCAATTTCCTCTCCACAACAAAACAAAGCAGTAGGCTACATGAAGAGCAGGAAATGATGTAAGATGATGCAAGGCCAACTTAGTAGGTAATTTTGAGTGCATCTTTGGAGATAGGTAAAGGTAAAGGGACCCCTGACCATTAGGTCCAGTCGCGGACGACTCTGGGGTTGCGGCACTCATCTCGCTTTACTGGCCGAGGGAGCCGGCGTACAGCTTCCAGGTCATGTGGCCAGCATGACAAAGCCGCTTCTGGTGAACCAGAGCAGCGCACGGAAACGCCGTTTACCTTCCCGCCGGAGCGGTACCTATTTATTTACTTGCACTTTGACATGCTTTCAAACTGCTAGGTGGGCAGGAGCTGGGACCGATCAACAGGAGCTCACCCTGTCGCAGGGATTCAAACTGCCGACCTTCTGATCAGCAAGCCCTAGGCTCTGTGGTTTAACCCACAGTGCCACCTGGGTCCCATCTTTGGAGATACAAGTCATTATATATGGTGTATTAGAAAGAGGTGTCATTTTCCAGCTATCCACTGCATAAATTACCCTCGTGAAGACTGATGGAACACTGCTATGAGTTACCTATTGAATTATGACTTATCAGCCTAGTACCTCCACTGTTATCACTACGCCCATACCATTCAATAACTGTTCTGCTACCTCAAGGGTGGGGAAGCTTTTCCAGCTCACCAGGCCTTCCTCTCGTCCATCTAGACAAGCAAGAGCCATTAGCAAAGTTCAAGGACATATTCCAGCCAGGGAACAACATTCAGGGTGAAAAGCAGGGCTCAGTGAGGGGTGTGGCCTGAAGAAAGTTCCAGGGGCCATATAAGGAGGCCTAAAGGGCCACATTAGGTACCAAGCCTGGGCTTGCTCACTTCTGCACTACCTTATCAAGACCTGCCAGAAAAGATGGAGAACAATGCTCCAGCCAAACACCTGGAGAAAAGCTGCATTCCCATCATACCATCTACTTTGGGCACAATTAACTTGGCCTTGAAAATCACTGCTCACCTATAAAGAATGAGAACTGCCTCCAGATAAGCAGGCACAAACATCTTCTATATGTACAGAGTTTGTTTGTTTCATGCTGCTTATATACCACAAATGATTTACATCAGGATTTTTGTCGGTGGGCAGTCTAGTAAAAAGTGATGTGGGCTTTTAACTTTTGTCAACGTATTTGTAATGCTCAATTAAGCCATACGATGGTGGTAATGAAAACCGACATGGAGGCTGATGGTATCTGTCAGACTTTGAGATATACATGGGGATTATCCCCCTGGCCATTGGCAAGCTTATACAGCCTTAGTGCTGTTGAAAGTTAATACAAAAAAGCCCAATATCTAGGCCCATTCCAGCTGCTGGCCAAAGTGGCAAGAGTCTTTGCATAAAGGAGGAGTATCCTCTCCTCTCCTCCACATGTAAAAGAATGACAGTGGTTCTGTATGCAAGGAAGGTGGAATCTCATAATTTCTCATGAGGAAGGAGAAATCATGTGAAGTGGGCAACCATTAGTGAGGGCTTCCATTTGTGGAGAGTGCACATCACACACTGCACTGCACACAGTGCAGGAAAAGGCATATTCCTGTTCGTCCACTGGACGACTGTTGTCATTCACACAGGTATTGGAAACAAGCCATATTCTATCCGTAACTTTTATGGAAGTCTTGACTATACGACTATACTTCTCAAGTGGAAAAAATAAGATCCTACCTGCTACTTACTCTCTTTACCTCTTCCATATGCCATTTATTTATTTATTATTTTATAACCAGCTCTTCACTGAATATTTCAAACCCAGAGCAGGGAACAATAAAATAGTAATAATATAGAGGAAAAAATATATAGAAATGGGCCAGTTTCAACTAAGCAATTGCACTAGTGTGAGCTAGCACAACAAGTCCTGCTATTGCAACAGGCTTTCCATCCCTCTTCTCTTCCTGTGTGGGCCACACCCTATGGCAGTGATGGCTAACCTTGACACTCCAGATGTTTTGGAACTACAACTCCTATCATCCCTAGCTAACAGGACCAGTGGTCAGGGATGATGGGAGTTGTAGTTCCAAAACATCTGGAGTGTCAAGGTTAGCCACCACTGCCCTATGGGCTTGGGGGGAGGTTGGAACCCCGAGAAAGATTGTTCTGTTTAGCAAGCGGAAGTGCTTGTGCAGACAAATGATCATAATGTTCCTCCCAATATACAAAAATTAAGAGAATTCATCAAAACCAGTCCAATGAATAGACTAAGCAGACTCAATCATGAAACAAGCTAAACTGCAATTGGAATTTCCACTTTAGTCAAATACCTGGGCAAAGCAAATAAGGACATATAGATTACTAAAACAATGAAATGGCCTCAGCAACATTTTGCATTCCGTCTCACACCAGGGATTGTCCACTCACCCCTCTTTTCTCATGCTCACAAACAACCGACCCAGGTTCTTGCCTTCAGTGGCTCAAATTGTTACAAGTACCCTCAGCAAAAGCCCCCCACCCTCCTTTTCTACAAAAGACCAAATACTGCATCTCTATTTTGGTTTTTAGAGTTGTATTTGTTATGCTATCTATGTAGCATTTTGATAAGGTTCCATGTTGCTTTATCACCTTTTGTTATTTATCCTGATGGGAGAAACACGTTTTTTTTAAAAAAATAAAACGTAAAGGAGAACTTTGGCCCTAATGCCTTTCACTCAGTAGGTTTCTTCTAAGGCTGGAGAAGTCACACTCTTACGATGCAATCACTATCTTTTATGCTAGGTTCAGAAGTATGGGAAGGAAAAGGACCCAGAGCAACATTGCATCTTGTCTCTGCCAGCAAGTGTCTGTGTGAATAACATCAGAATCAAACGAGCAATAGTGGGAAAGGGAATAAAAGGCAGAAGGAAACTTGGGGAAACAAAAATCATCCACATGAAACTGGATGGCTTTTAGAGACTTGGGGGGGGGGAGCCTCAGTGCCCCAAGAATTACTTCTCTCATATTAACTCCTTAGCACTTAACAACATTAAGCACTCTGTGGCAAATGCCAATGGTGCTTTGAAAATACAAGAACATGAGGGGAATCAACAGGGGCCTGCTTCCAGAACATTCCTTTTTGTAATATATGGGGTTGACACGACCGGCACTCCAAAGGCGCCCACTTCTACTGAGAGAACCACAGGGGGTACCATGTACTTTGGTAATCTGAGGTCCAAACTAGACATGACAAATGTCACATGCCTCTTTCTCCCCTTGACTTGGGGAGAAGACTGTCCAAACTAGCCATAATAAAACTTTTTAAATAAAATTATACATATTGGAAATCCCCTTGCTGCGGCTTACCAATGTATTCATCTTGATCCACAAATCCATCCTCATTTGTGTCTATGTCCTCCAGGGTTTCCTGTCAAAATAAGGGGGGAAAGCTGTCATTGCAGAGGTGTGTATTTGTTGCCCAAACTGATTATAAAACCATTTCATTCTGAGCTGTCACTTTACATCAAGGGTAAAGTCTTTAAAACACACACACACACACACACACACACAGGAAATATCAATAATGATATAATATTGACAAAGAGAATATATTATCCCTAAGCTTAAAAAATCCTCCAAAAGTAAACCCCCAAACTCATAAAAGTGTATTAAATTAAAAATCCACCAAACAACTAAAATACAACATATCCTACAGATATATATAGAGAGATATAGCTTCACAATAAACCTTGATAAGCGATAGGGACTGCTATAAATGAATTAATATGAAATTAAAGAAAAGCTTATTCTAAGCTTAATAATAAAATAAATATTTAATCTATTGTTTGTTTATTTAGTTTACCACCCTATGCCCATAGATCTCAGGGTGGTTCACAACATAAAATTAAAAAACAAAGGTCTAGAATAAAAGAATTCTATTCTGTCATCTAAATCAGGAATTATGTACCCAGTCCCTACAACTAAGAAAGGGCTGTAGCTTAGTAACCGAGAGCATGCTTTACATGCATTAGGTCTTGGGTTAACTCCATGGCATATCCTTGCAGGGCTGGGAAAGACTCTTGTCTTGATACCCTTGAGAGCTGCTTCCAGTGAGTGCAGACCAGGGATGGGGAACCTCTGGTACTCCAGATGTTGCTCCCATTATCCCTGCCCATTAGCCATATTATGGGGGAGTCCAAGAACATCTGGAGGGCCATAGGTTCCCCATACCTGGTCCAGAAACTACTGAACCATACAAGGCAGCTTTCTGTGTTCCTAGCAAGTCCCTGAATAAGGGACATCTGAGAAAGAGCACGGTGGTGATGGGGCACAGGTGACTCTGCAAACCTAATCTCATAGGCCACTATAATGGACCTGCATTGTCTTGCTGAAGCAGTAATGTGCCTGTAAAATCCAGGAGGCCGAAAGGGTTTACCAAAGACAGGTGCAACAGAAATGCGCAGTTCTGGCTGCATTGACTTACACAGGATGCTGCATTAGCTACAATATCAGTTAAAGAAAAAAATTCCCCACACTGTTGTTTCAGCCAACATAGTATGATAAAATCAGGTTGCTTGTCTGACAGAAGTGCTCATAACCAAAGCAGGATTATTTAAACAGCTTTCCTTCCTGTTGAAATAGCTGACGACTATTGTCTGGGAAACCTTGCCCTGAAAGATGAGGAAGCCAGCTTTCAAACCTCTTTAACAAACGGAAACCGAAAGAAATGAGATTGGCTTTTCTGCTGCTTACTAGAACAACAATGTCTTTCATATGCTCAAATTCCTCTGGGTGAAGGAAAGCTGTGAACTCCTCACGAGTGACTTCGGAATCACCATCCCGGTCAGCTCTTTTGAATCTCCTTTCATCCCTGGGCATCATTTTTTTGAAACTGTGCTGCCCTGTTGCATCTTCAAACTCGGCTGGGTTTTCTAGAAAACCAGAATAAGACAAGATGGAGACAAACAGGACTGGTGAGTATGTAACAAAGGCCTGAGTGATGCCTACAGATGACATGTAACTTGAATCTGACCTGAACCCTTCCAGAAGTAAGAAATCAGACGAAAGGTCTACAGTGGTACCTCGACTAATGACGATAATGCGTTCCGACACGATCGTCGTTAGTCGAAAAAATGCGTTCCGCGAAGCCCCATAGGAACGCATTGGAAAAAAATTCGTAAGTCGAAAAAATCGCGTCAAAAATTCGTAAGTCGAAAAATTTTTATTTAAAGCGGCCGCGACGTCTTTTCGCTAGGCGAAGAAATTCGTTTCCGGCGGCCATTTTGTTTTACCGGAAGTCCTTCGTTAGGCGAAAAAGACGTTGGGAGAGTTACTCGTTAGGCGAGGTACCACTGTATCTCGTGCAGCACTGTGCTTCCAAGAAGATGCCTCTGGGAAGCCCCAAAGCAGGTCTTGAGTGCAATGCACTGCTGCTCCTGTCGCTCCCTAGCAACTAGTATCCAGAGGCATCCTCCCTTTGAATCTGGAGGTACTATATAGTGATTGTGGCTAGTAACCACTGATAGCCTTAACCTCCACGAATTTGTCTAACCCCTTTCAAAGCTAATAAAAACATAGGGAGAGAACACTTGCTATGTCATAATGACTCCAGAAATAATACCAAAGCAAGTAGTCTCTTTTTTCTAAGCAAAGTGAATTTGTGCCTCTGACATGCACAGCTAGTACTCAGATTACAGGTGAGGAACATCTGGCCCTCAGGCCTGGTTAAGTGCATCAGAAACCTTTTCCCCCCAGGCTCTGCCAAATAAAAGTCCTGCCAGAACTGGTTCCACTCAGGAGTCCCTAACTGCAGGTGAATCCTGCCACAAGCGGGGCTTACTTTCAGCACTATATATATATACAGTGGTACCTCGGGTTAAGTACTTAATTCGTTCCGGAGGTCCGTTCTTAACCCGAAGCGTACTTAACCTGAAGCACCACTTTAGCTAATGGGACCTCCTGCTGCCGCTGCGCCGCCAGAGCACGATTTCTGTTCTTAGCGGAGTTCTTAACCTGAAGCGTACTTAACCTGAAGTGTACTTAACCTGAGGTACCACTGTATAAGCTTTGCTTTAGGCATGGAAAGCAGTGCAAGATTCTCCTTTCACATCTGCAGCTGGAAGTGAAGAATCAGGAGCAAACTATGAATTTGCTTCTGAATCTTCCATTGAACTGTGATTTCCTGACATCCTAGGACAGGTGGGCAAACATGTTGGCTATCACCCTGGGATTCCCAAGTATGCTGGTTCAATTTTGTCTCTCAAATTTACTCACGAAGGTAATAGCCATATGTGGCATGTTTGTATTCTTCCCAAGAAATTTTGTTGTCTTCGTTGAGGTCATAATCCTTCCAGACTTTTGCCATGTTTTCGAAGATGTAGCGTTTCTGTACTCGCTTAATCCAGTTTTTCAGTTCCTCTGTGGTGACGAAGCCATCTTTGTTATCATCAATTCGATCAACAATTTTCCTGCAGTAATGGAAAAAGTAAATTGGATTATTAGAAACGGAAAGATTTCTGCAGGGTTCTCTTGAACAACTATGTTTGCGAGAGACAGGGCTTCCAAATGGTACCTATGATGACCCATTTCTGAATAAATGACATAGTGTGGTACGGAATAGATGCATTAATGGACCTAGTTATGTTAATCAATTTCAGTGGGTTTATTCTGAGTAACATTCAGAGTAACACTGATTGCCAGCCACAGACTAGAAGTTTTTAATTAAAGACAGATCAGTAGGAGTCAGAAGAAGTTTCTCCACAGATTTTTATCTTCCAAGAACACCCTCCCAGGGCCTTTCAAGGTGGGCATTTAGAGTATTTGTTCTCTACTATCTCTCAGCAAGTGGGTTGGGGAAGAGAAGGAGTTTCATGTAGCCAACAACTTATTCTGAGTCACAGTTGGATTGTTCTTGTCATTCTCTGTCAAAAACTCTTCTAATGGAATATTGTTGATCAAGCATGTGGAACTGCGTTTCCACACTTGCTGGAAAATGTGACATTTTCCCACTGTCAGTAGGAGAAAGAAAACCACAGAAACATTTATCATTAGAGAAGAATGTTCTGCTTAGAAATGCAATAAGCATTCAAGCTCCCCTTCTCTGCTTACTGTAGCAAAATTACACTACTGTATTACAAATTGCAGTCAGCGCAGTGTTTAAATCTTCTCCAGCCTGCCGTTGCTCAGTGGCAGGGTACAAGTAGGGCTAAAATCCACCCAAAGACCTGGGGAACCACTGACAGTCAGCAAAGACAATATTGAACTAGATGGACCAAGGATCTAAACTTAGACCCTAAGTAAGACAACTTCCTATGTGTTGCTATGATTTCCCCAGCTTCATACATATCTCTCTTCTCTTCTCTGTTCCAATGAGATAGAAAAGGGCTGGCAAGTCAGAGTTAGCATACAAAAGTTAAATTTTCCTAAAAGGCTTAGAATAGATGGCAAACTTGTATGTGGACTGTCCCACTTCAGACTGTAGTTGGGGGTTCACATGATCAAAATCTTCCATGACCTCTGATGGCATGTTTGAATCTGATTCTTTAGTAATAATCCCCCACCCACCCACCCACCCACTCATTTCTGTCTGTAACTTTACACTCCATGCATAGGATGAGGTGGGTTCTGGCCCACGAAAACCTAATAACATTCTTAGTCTTTTAAGATGCAATAACATTATTGATCTCTTAAGATGACAAAGGACCCTATGGCTGGTTTGTTTGTTTGTTTTTCCTGCAACAAGTGCCACCGTTCGTTATCACCATTTCCCCCATAGCGCCTATGGCCAAGTGATCTCTCACTCAAAAGAGCCGCCACCGGCTTTTAATCGACTGCACAAAAGTGGGGAACGATCAGAATCCGAAAGCGCCTTTCCTTTCCCGCACAAGTGCACTTTCCCAGAATGAAACCATCTCTCTCTCCCCTCCTTTCCGCGCTCCCTTCATTCTAAGCAGCTACAGGGGGGCGGGCTCTGCCACGTTATCAGCAAATCCTGGGAGCTCTCCCGTTCTCTGCCCAACCTTAGCACCCTGTGTCGAACTCACAATACACTCCCTGGGCTAAAAGTTACAACCTGACATAGTGAAAACTTGGTTTTTTCGTAGAGCGTGGTTTTGCTTTTGGTTTTAAACTCAAGAGGCGCGCCTTTTTAATTTTTATTTTTCCACTTTGAGAAGATGAAGATAGGTGGGAAAGGAATAAAGCGAAGGAACTTTCACCGAGTCAAGTAACTTGGGGGGGGGGGGACTAGGAAGAGGTCGGTCTTACCCCAGCCTTTCTTTGCTCTCCTCTGGGGTGAGCTCGTCGAATGTTTTGGCTTCTTCTTTGCCCAGGAAGGCCTCGTGGTCGTACTGGAAGCTCTGGTTGTCTTCGTGCTGCCGATCGTCGAGCTCGGGCTCCGGGTGAACTCCCCTCTCCCTCCTGAAAGTGGGGACGCCCAAGGACCCCCGGGTGCAAAGCGTCAGCAGCAGCCCCGCAGCGAGGTAGCTGAGAGGGGTTTTCGAGCCCATTGTGTGCACCGGGCAAAGAGCGATCTGTCCTGGAGGAGGGGGGGGGAGCGCGGCAACGTCGGGGCACTGCAAAGAACCGAAGAAGCAGAAACTTAAACTTTATAGCAGGCGGTGCAGCGGGTCAAGTCGACTCTTGCGGACTCCCTGCAAAAGCCTGCCACGTGCTTAAGCGGAGTTCCCAGCCCAGCAGCACCAGCAAACGTGCCCCCTCGCCTTCTCTCTCTCCCCCTCTCCTCATGCACTTAAAAAAGATTCAACGTGGGATCGCACTCCTGCCCACGATCCCACCCCCACCCCCACCATTGCACAAGGCCGGCTGGAAAAGTGTTGCTTTTAGGAACGCACACGGGTGACCTAATTTGGGCCGGGCGATGGAATCCCCCCCTTCCCAGCCAGTCAGGAGTGCGGTCGCAAACGATTGATCTCCCGGGCCCTTCCAAGATACTACGCCTCTTGCCATTGGACAGGAGCGTCCCTGTGGGCGGTGTCGAGAAGAGGCCGCTGGGCCGCCACGTTTGCAAGGCGGATCGGGTTTCTCCGGCGGGAGCCAGCAGCGAAAGAGAGCTGGAGGGGACGGGCTGTAACGTGGAAAAGGTCCCGGGGGAAGTTCCCGATTCCGACGTGGTGTGGGTTTGCTGGTGGCTTTGCGCGAAATGGATATCCTAGACCTATGTATGTTTGCATAGGAGGCAGTGAGTTCAAGAGGACTTGTTGCCCAGTAAACATGTACTGTACAGGATCGGTACAGTTATGGTTTTCCCAGTAGTAATGTACGGAAGTGAGAGCTGGACCATAAAGAAGGCTGATCGCCGAAGAATTGATGCTTTTGAATTATGGTGCTGGAGGAGACTCTTGAGAGTCCCATGGACTGCAAGAAGATCAAACCTATCCATTCTTAAAGAAATCAGCCCTGAGTGCTCACTAGAAGGACAGATCCTGAAGTTGAGGCTCCAGTACTTTGGCCACCTCATGAGAAGAGAAGACTCCCTAGAAAAGACCCTGATGCTGGGAAAGATTGAGGGCACAAGGAGAAGGGGACGACAGAAGATGAGATGGTTGGACAGTGTTCTCGAAGCTACTAACATGAGTTTGGCCAAACTGCGAGAGGCAGTGAAGGATAGGCGTGCCTGGCGTGCTCTGGTCCATGGGGTCACGAAGAGTCGGACACGACTGAACGACTGAACAACAACAACAACAGGATCGGTAGTTCAGCAACATTTGGAGAGCCAAAGCCCCCCCCCCCCAATACCTGCTCTAGAGAACCACTGACAGTGCTGGGTTAGAAAGACAATTTGCCTGGCCTGATATAAAGCCATGTTAAACCCATGACCTCTCACTGCCTAATCTGCGTTGCTACAATCCTCTTCCCGCTTGCTGTGGAGTAATCCCCACGGAGCTCAATGGGACTTTCTTCTGAGTAGACTTGTATGGCGTTTTACTGTTAATTAACAAAATTAGGAAAAAATATTGCTGTCCTTCAGTATCCACCCCCAACACATAAGCACTGGGTTGCCAATTGCAACCCGAATGCAAATTGCAGAAAAGCTTCCTTGTTCAAAAAATTGCCTGAGTTTACATGCACAGGAAGACTGGCTAGAGAATTAAGCAATGACAGAAGAGTTTTCACAGACACTTAGGCAGCAATGAAGTCACTGTATTGTCTTGTAGATAGTTCCCTTTTGTTCTTTTCTCCTTTAAAACACAGTAAATCACTGTGGTTTCTAGAGCACAGGCAAATTCTGGGCTCTGAAGAAAGGAAATATACAGTGTGTATATGGAAGGGTTATTTTCATAGAAGGTTAGAGTTGGGAGTTACCGGTACCTTAGAAGTCATCTACTCCAGCCCCCCCCTCCCCCAAGTTGGTGTCTTGCAACTATAGAATTTGTGACAGATGGCTACCGGTATGTGTTCACACTGAAAACTAAAACTAAAATATGCAGATATGGTTTAAATGTGCTCCTCTGTTGCATGCGAACCAGATGCAGAAAGTTCATGCAGGCCAACCCTCTTTCAATGCAAAAAAAATACAGTGTCCTGGTAGATGGGACTTCCAGCAGCCACTGCTTAAAACGGGTATGGGGGAACCTTTGGCCTTTCAGATGTTACTGAACTACACTTCCCATCATTCTTGGCATTGGCCATGCTTGGGCTGATGGGAGTTGGAGTTCAGCAGCATCTGGAAGGCCAACTATTCATCACACATGGCTTAAAACTTCTGAAGCAGCCTATTCCACTGTCAAGTAGTTTGTACCATCTGGAAAGTCTTCCTTATGTTTGGTCTCAATCATTGGATATTCAAGTCCTATCCTCTGGAGCAACAGAAAACAAGTTTGCTCCATCATCTATGTGACAATGGTTCACATATTTGAAGACGGTTGTCACATTGCCTCTTCATTGTCCTCTCCAGCGTTCCCAGGTGGAATTTTAATTCCACTTCCATCTAATTGTAAAAGAGCAATGTTTCGGCAGGGCAATCTAGCGCTGAAGCAACCATAGTAATTGGTGCTTTTTCAAATACTTTAATGAATATGCTTACACACAATGTTGGGTGCGAGATATTCATAGCAGTTAAATTGTAAATATTGTTCACCCATGTTCAGTGAAAAAATATCCTTTTCCTAATCTACAGTTCTGCTAAATGACTCATCTGAGTTACATGCACACGCAAGTGTTGCGTAAAACATTTCAAAAAATTGGTCTGCAACATAGGCTGCAATTTTGGTGGTGATAGTCTGAAGCATCCGCCAGAAAACGGAGAAATATATAAACTTTTAATGGGAAACTGGTGAATATTAAGAGTTTATGGGGCGGAAAACAGTGCCGATCAGAAAGTATTGCTTACTTTTTGCAACTTTTTTCCTTCTGATTCTAACTATTTATTTCCCATCCTTACTTTTAATATTCTCACTTATTTGCTTCTTCTTTACTGATGGGTTTAATCAGAACAAGGCATTTCATGGTTGACACTGAACAATGTTTTGTGCTTTCTGTACCCAGAGCTGTTTCCTTAGAGGAGGGAGATCAGGAAAGTATAACCAAGAGTTCAAAAATCTGCTTTAAAAATGTGCAGGTGGAGCAGATTCCGTAAGATCGCAGGAGCAGATGCATTCAAGCATCAGTAACCTAAAACAGAATTACTCTGCCTAATGGTGGGGCTTGCTTTATCGAGTAACATATTTGCATAACTGCAGAATAGATCTTCTGATCACATAGGTTTCAATCAGTGATGGAAGAAGCAGCCTGCTTTCTATTACAATACCTCTAACTGATCTACTTCCATGGTATCAGGAACCACATTCTTCCCAGTTTCCTTCTCCCATTTCCCTAATTTAAGGCCACTGGTTAGAAAGGAAGTGGGCTAGGCAGTGCAGGCTGGTCCATTAGAGCAAATGGAGCACTGCTCCAGCCGTCTCATTCTTCCCTCAGCCAGCCCCCGCCAGTGGCAAAGCTACCTGCTCCGGCACCGGGGGCGGCGTACACCCGGGGCGGCGTACACCCGGGGCGTGGCTGGTGCGTGTCCCAGGGGGCATGGCGTGTTTCCCAGGGGGGTGTGGTGCGCGTCGGGTGCGCGGCAAGCGGCGCGAGTCCCGGGGCGTGCATGGTGAGCTGCCCAGGGGGGCGCAGCGAGCGCCAAGCATCCCGGGGATGCGCGCAAAGCGGCCCGGGGGGCAGCCATGATGTCAAACACACCCCCCGGATGGCACCCGGGGCGGACCCCCCCACCTTCATCCACCAGTGGCCCCCGCCTGCCTCCTTTCTCACTTACAACTGGTCCAGGGAGCAGCACAGCCTGTCCCTTTCCTCCTCCTCTTCATTCTCAGTGTTGCCCTTGTAGAACGTGGCATGGGAGGAGGATGGGGCAAAAGTAGAATTAGCTGACTCTGTCCTTGGGTCTGGCTCCACCTACTGTTGGACTCCCAGCCTTCCTCCCCACCAGTCTCAATGGGCACCAGTCTCCACTGGGAAAGGTGTGAGCCATGAGCAAGCACATGTCATGTGTTCTCTTTAACAAAAGCTGAGCATTCACAATTCTGTTCGATTTTGAGACTGGAAGGAACATCTCAACCTTCCAGCAAGACAGCAGCAATTGACAATGAGAGGTCACTGCTGCTGCACTTTCACATGCTGCCAGGAGTCGCCTGCCTTTCCTTAGTCCACAGATTCTACCGTTAACAGTTAAGAGTGGAACTGCTCAGAAGCAACTTTAGGCCCAGAGCCAGTAGCAGCATCTCTGCCATCTCTGCCTCACCAACTCCATCTCTCAAGAGCACAGCCAGATTGCTGATGCTGCTTCCCTGTGAGAATCCAAGCTGACTCCCAAAAATGCTGCATGTTAACAGCAGAAAGATGCATTGAGGGTATAGCAAGATGTATGAAAATTGGCTTGCAAAGCTTGGTACATTTGGACCTGGAAATGTCACAGGAACCTGAGAGCCAGGGCACTGTAGTGGTTAGCTTTACTGGAACTTCCTCCCAACTGAGATAGTGTAATCCTTCACATAAGCTATATTTAGGTGACAGATGAAAGTCTATTTATTTATCCAAGCTACTGAAAGCTACTGTTCTTGATGCTGGTTGTAGTTGAGGCATAATGTTGCAGTTGTGTTTTATTATATATACAGTGGTACCTCTGGTAAAGTACTTAATTCGTTCCGGAGGTCCGTTCTTAACCTGAAACTGTTCTTAACCTGAAGCACCACTTTAGCTAATGGAGCCTCCCGCTGCCGCTGCACCACCAGAGCACAATTTCTGTTCTTATCCTGAAGCAAAGTTCTTAACCTGAAGCATTATTTCTGGGTTAGCAGAGATCTTAACCTGAAGCGTATGTAACCTGAGGTACCACTGTACAACATATATTTACAAACTGTTTATAATGTATGTTGTGTTGTAAGCCACCCTTTGCTCTGATCTGGAGGAATGGAGAGTATAAAAACTCATAAAAAATAAACCATTAAGAGTGCATGACAATGGTGCAGTCGCTATCTAACTTACCTCATGGGGTTCTTGTGAGAATAAAATGAGGAGGAAGAAAGTGCCTTCAGCTCCTTAGAGTAAAGATGGGATATAAATGAATTGAATTTTCATGAAAATCTGTATTTGGTTCTCAGATTGAATCCTTGGAGAAATTATGGGATAGAAATAATGACAACATTGATGATGATAATTAATAGAGCTTCTATCGCACCCTTTGCTCAGGGTGCCAAAACAGCAAAACAAAACATAAAACAGTGGCTTTCAACCAGTGTGCCGTGGCACCCTGCGGTGCCTTGAATGATAGGGTTGCCGTGGGCAACACTGGCCTCTGTCCCTCTTTTCCCTCCTCTCTCCTCTGATGCCCTCTTGTGTATCTGCCTCCCAAAGGTTTGCACAGCTGTTTTGTTGCAGCAGCCCTGGCTATAAGCTCCCCAGGCAAATGGTGCCTCTGGGGCTGGCCAGGGGGTGCTGCCCAGAGGAGAGGGAAAAGGAGAGGAGGCTGAGGGAACACTCCACAAGGGAGGGTGTTTGAGAAAGGGTGAGAGGCTGCCAGCTCTGCAGGCAAGGCGTGACATAACTGGGCTCCTGAGTCCCACGGGGGCGCTCCCTCTGTCAAAGGAGTCATGGACTCAAAAAGGTTGAAAACCTCTGACATAAAACATTAAGCACCTCTCTCTAAAACAGCTACATACCATCATAGCTAATAATTTCAAGGTTGTCAAGACCAGTACCTTTTAGCCAACAAACGCCTGGATGAACCAGAATGTTTCTACATTCTACTCAGATGTTGTTGTTCTGAGGGACATGCACACCACCAAGAAGGCACTATCACATATTAGTACTAATCAGGAAGCATCCAGCGGTGGCAGCACCAACATGGCCTCCCCTGCTGATCAGAAAGTCAAAATGGTTATGTGGCGTTTGCCCTGTAATGCTGGTGATGTCATACTGGGGATAGTGTGAAAGGGTTAATAGACTGTCCAATGAAAACCCAGGGGCGGAGCCAATGGGGTTTTAAGACTGAAGCACAGGGATTTGACAGTTAGTTCAGTTGGGGAATACAGAGAGTTGAGTTGTGGAGTTCAGTGAGGGAGGTCGGTTGGTTCGGTTGGGATATTGTGGGTGGAAGATAAAGGGAAGGTATCGGAACAAGAGTGAGATACCGACAGGAAATATTCTGAAAACATAAGTGAAACAGTGTATTCGAAACCATAAGCTTGTTACTGTGTGAGAATAAACTTCATCTTTTTGTTCAATTTTAAAAACCTAACTGAGACTCAGTGATTACCAGAGAGGACCTGGTTGGTAGCAGCGGTACCATGGTGGCACAGGGATCAATCGTCCGTAAAACGACCGGGGACCTGTGTGATCACCACAGGTTGATATTGGGAGAAGCCCTTTTTTAAGCACTTTGGTCTCAAACTGTTTAGAGCTTTGTATCCCAGGGTGTGCAAAGGTCCGTCATGTCCCTTTGCTGACATCTTTTTGCTGCCTCATAGAGACTTGCCTTTCCCCCGCAGGCCTTTGATGGACTAAGCAGAAGCTGTTGTTTTGTTAATGTGCTGCCAAAGCCTCCTATGACTGTTTTGGGAGTGAGGGCTGTGAAATTTTCTCCACACTCCATGGTTTTAAATGTAAGTCACTAGGAGATCTTTTAAGTAACAAGCAAATAATAAGTGTAATAAATAATAATAGTATTAACACCAGTGGGTTCGGTAGCTCACCAGTGCAGCATTTTATAATAAAATACAGGCCTGGACCAGAATGTAAGTTAGGAGCTCAGGTTTCAGAACCAAGGCTGAAGCTTCTGGAAGGATAAGGACCTGATGACATATATGGGTGTGTAGTTCATTTAGTTTCCACATTACATTGATTGAAACGGAACTGAAGGCAAGTCTTTGTACTTGGTGCTATGTGAGGTTGCCTAGTCTCTACACGACTTTTTGTGTCATTTTCATTGACAAGACGAACAAGGAGGAGCTTGCCAGCCCATCACTAACCTCCCAAAAGTTTAATTGCATGCAACATTTAGCAAAAGAGACATACTTTACCAGAGATCTTTAAAATTACCTCCAGTTGAAGCGTGTCAAAAAGCTGCTAAGTTTGATAAATAAAGATGGATGTAAATGAGTTTTGCTACTTTGCCTCCTTCTTGCCGTTTCTGCCTGGGTGGTTGCTTCCCTCTGCTAGTTTATTTTATGCCATAATGTTCAAGGAAACGTTGCATTTATCACAGACAGCAGACACCTGCAGAGAGAAATGGTTCTGTCATTAATAATAATTGTAAAACCAATCATATGACAAAATCTTTTCCTTGGTCGCAGCCTTTCCCTCATGAAAGCAGACATTAAACCCTCTCCAGGCCCCTCCAACCTACTCAAATGCTCAGACCAAGGGTGAAATTCACAGCACCCAACAAGGAAGGGGGCTTTCAAGACGGGGAGTCAGAAAACGCGGGAGGGAATTGTCTTTGGGACCCATCGAGACCTTGGGTGCACTCATCAGCTATTTGTGCTTGCAAACTAGAAAACTGAGGAAAGAAGCATAAACCTCTGGTTTTGCTTTAAATTTGATCTGCTGATGACCATTGATTGGGCAAGTCATTTTCTGTCATCCTCCATTCCCCATTTCTAAACTAGAAATAATAATGACCTATCTCACAGAGTTCTTGCAGGGGCTTTTTTGTCTCGCAATTGTTATTCTAACTAAGGCTCAATTGTCTGCTTCAGTATAATAATTCCTGCACAGATTCTCGGCCTAGAAACCCTGGATTGGCAGTTTGGGACTGGAAGCCAAGAATACACTAAAGTGTAAATTCCGCACTTGAATTCATTGACTCCCTTATTTTGGGTTTCTACATTTTATTTGAGTGGACATTGCAAACAAATAATAAACAAGGGGGCGGGGAAGCCCTCTAAAAACACAGCCATAATGTCTATTTTAATGGAGAGACAGTGCTTCTAAGAGACAAGCGCAATTGAAGTAGGCAGCTCAACTGAATTGTGTCTAATGCCACATTCAGAATCTTTGTCCTTCAACTTTCTAAAATTCTAGCTTGACTGTTAGAGATGCAAAACTTTAATTAGACAAAAAAAAGGGCATGCTCATGAGATGAGGCAAATCATCAAAAGGGCTTCCGACAGCAGCATATGAAAAGCCAGAGATTTGTTTCGAGAATGTTCATACAATGCCCTGTACATTTAACTCTTGTTAGCACACAATCAAGTTTGCTAAGTTTTGTATAAGATTGGCGTTTAATTCAGTTAAGCAGACGGTGATGGAAGTCGCTGTATTCAATGCCTCCATTTCTGTATCTGCGTACACACACACAACCTGATAGTTGAATCTGTAAAATATCAGTCAGCAATTTCTAGTTATTGTTGTGTTGTATCAGCCAACCAGACTTGATTAAATCCCACGTAGAGTGAACGAAGACCACAAAAGCTAAACTTAAAACATATTAGCAAACGACAGAGCTGTGAAGTGAGACGAAGATTATGATGATATACTGAGTAATTGGATACCTATAGTACACTTTTGTAAATGTCAGTGAACTAGACCGTCTAATGCCTTACCACTGAGGTAGTGTTAGTGGTCACATTAAGCACAGGTTTTCTGAAAATATAAGTGCCAAATTACTTTTTAGTTTGCAAAATGGAATTGTATATGAAATAAACATTACACTGAGGCCAATTTGTGACAGAAAAGTCTTTATGTCAAACACAGTTAGCTTAGCAGTGTTGATGGGCCTTCTTTAAGGTCCTAAGATTTCATGCGCCAACCATAAATAATTATTTAACAACTAATAGGGCAAGGCCAGGAATATAATAGCTTTTATGTTGAAATTAACATCAAGTGATCTGTAGACATCTGCTCGGCAAGCCAAATGTAGTCTTCATGTTGCATGTTTTGCCTCACTGCCTCAAAATAACAAGCAGCCTTTCTATTTGGAGGGGCAGTTTTCCTTGTTAAAAATAAAGTGGGGGTCGGGGGAGGAAGCCTACTGAAAGAAAATTGCTTACACTTTAAGGATTGAGAGCGTGGTGAGCATTAAACAGCCCTGCAAATTTAAATAATGTGAAATGTAAAAGGTTCAGCTTTGCAGATGCTTTTCTTTCCTGATGTATGTGCAGAGCTATTTCAAGAGCAATAAGGAGATTTTGCTTGTCATTTTTCTCGCGCAGGTGAGGATGTTCAACAATGCAGTCAAAGGGTAAGACAGTGTAAATCTACCTCAGTGAATTTAGGTCTCCCCCTCCCTCAAGAAGGTCAAAGATGTTGGTAAGTAAGAGAAAATGTGAAATGGTTATCTTTTTTTCAGAGGACCCGTTCCCCCTTTCCTTAAACTGGAAAGTCCTTAATATTTGTGAGCAGTAAGACATGTTTTGTTTTATTTAAAAGTAGCTACCTTTGCAGGGGTGGGGGAGCAGTTTTGATTGGGGTAGTGGCACTGGGGAAAGGATTGTTTCACCTTTTCCCTTTGTGCAATTTCTCTGATCTAACTTATCACTGAAGGTGTCCACAGCAATAATAATAATAAATTAATAAAATCAGGCACAGAAGCTGATAGCAGCCTCAGGAGGAGGGATTTAGACCAGAGAAGCGGTTCTGTGGAGAATAGTTAAACATCCCCCCCCTCATTGTTGTTGCTTTATTAAAATGCAGCACTGTCCCACTTATCTCAGTCTGCCTTCAGCCAGCCCCCACCTGCCTCCTTTCTCACTTGCAACTGGTCCAGGGAGCGGCACACCCTGTCCTCTTCCTCCTCTTTCTCCTCCTCAATCTCAGTGCTGCACCCTGCCTACCATTTTAATTCACCTTCAATTTGATTTCATGTAGTCCTGCATTTTGGAGTTGAAGGTTTGAAAGGTATATTATCAGAAGCATCCATCACCCACCACTTGGGAACTTTCTGCCAGGTAAAAATAACAATATACCTGCTTTGTCTCACAGCGCTCATCCACACCTCTGTTTGGCCTGCCACTTTCCCCCAGGGAAACCCGCAGTTTACTGCTGAAATTGGACCAAACAGCAATTAGGTTTTCTGTGGGTGGCCATTTGCTCTGATTCAGCAGTAAATAGCACATTTCCCGGGGAAAAGCTGTGGGGCAAACGCAAAACCACTCAAACCCATGCCTAGAAAGCGCAGGACAAGGCAGCAGTGGCAGTGGCAGGGCAGGGCAGCACTTCCCATTTCACTTTGTGCAATGAAACAGGACACACCACCCCTGCAGATGCACAAACTGATCTAAACTCCACCCTACTTTGCTGTACCATCAAGAATATGTGATATATTTTAAAGTCTGCGAGCTGCGCATATTCCATCAGCTTAAGTTGCCATTCTTCTTTAGTTGGAACTTAACATATAGAATAAGAGAATAAGAAGAACATATGTTTAAAGATTGGAAAATGTTTATTGACTATATGGGTGAAAATTGTGTACATTTGAAAATGCTGGCAGCATTAAGATAAATTCAACAGCGTAAATAAGTTTTGATGGATGTAATAATGGAATACTGAATGGTTTAGTTTATGTAAAATATGCAGGGATTTATGTTATGTAAAATGAACCATGGAAAGAGAAGAAGGGGAGTCACTGATATTTTAAGGTTGTTTAAAAGAATATTCTAAAATGTAAAATAGAAAAGCTTAATAATTAGAGAGAGAGAGAATATGTTATATATATATATTAGCCAATTTGCCCCATTTCTTGTTTTCAAAACTGGATGGGGGTTTAAGACTCAATGTCAGCATGCAGTTCATGCTTGTCATAATTGTATTACAGTCATACCTTGAGTTGCGTTTGCTTCATGCTGCGTTTTTTCAGGTTACGAACGTGGCAACTCCGGAAGTGTTTACTTCCGGGTTCGCTGCTTCACGCATGCGCAGGAGCACTCTATCGCGGCACACACAGAAGCGGCGCTCTACTTACTGACTTTTCGTGGTGCGAATGGCACCCCAGAACGAATCGCGTCTGTAAGTAGAGGTACAACTGTATCTTATTTTTACTCTGAGGAAAATAGAAAATAAAAAATATAACCATACAGCTGGAGAAACCAAAACTACCAGCTAGTAGCCTACCTACTGCCCCAAGACAAGTGCATCTATTCCCTGCTCCCAGCCTAGAGATCAGTGCAAAGATTCTAGACTGCACATGCACATTTTTTGTTGGCATCCATCTGCCTCAAGAGACAATGGAGTAAGCCTCCAGGGGTGAAGTCAAAGTGCTGCACTGGCAGTACCGAAGTGATCTCCTTGGGATGCAAGCCTGGGCAGTGTGTTTGGAGGTCCTGGGCTCCCCACACAAGAAGATCCTCCTCTCGGCCTCGCTGATGTGGTCCAAAGGAAAGCAGAGCAATACATTTGGCACTAGCTTGGCTGCAGGAGTTGCTGGAAGGAGGTGGAGAAGGCACCATCCAACAGTCTTAGGGACTCCACTCCAGATTTGTTTACTCCTTAACCTTTTCTTCTCCTGAAGATGTCCCACAAGACAGCGGGTAGTATGTGCAAAGTATCACTTTGTTAAATGTGCAAAACTAAAACAGGGCCCTACTACAGATAATACTGGTGATCATAAATTCATGGCAGAAGTCAAAGCGAGCAAATCGTGGGAAGGGAAAATATGTGTAAGCAACATGACAGAGAAGAGATTGAAAGAGAGAGACATGTACTGTTTCAATGTCCAAAAAATGAGGAAGTGCAAGAAAAAAACATTAGATCATAAGAGATTTATCATCAAAAGCAGCAAGACAAAATCATATTTGACACTGGAGAACCCTGACAGGCATCAGAAAAAGTGCTACTGGAAAATCCACCAATGGGCCAGGATTGGAGTTTTAAAAAACGACAAGAGACAAAGTGGGATGGGATGTATCGAGGCTGGAGGAGTAATAACAGTATGGGGACATTTCCAGACAGAGTGAGTAATATACAGGAAAAATGAAACACTCCTTTGGATCTGTACCTTTCCCTTTACTTTTGTAATCCTTACTTCATAAAGTAATCACTGGCTGAGACTCAAGACTCACCTCATTCAGCATTTCTGTTTTCAACAGAGACTGGGCAGATGCTCTGGAGCTGCCTTCACCAACCTAGTGTCCTCAAGATGTTTTGGACTACAGCCCCCCATCAGACACAGCCAGCAGGGCCACCTGGAAGTCACAGGTTGGCAAAGGCTGGAGTCTCACAAACAGGGCAACATGCAGATAGCTTGCCACTGATTGTCTTTCCTTCTGTTTTCCTTGAACTTGCATAATGGACTTTCTCCCCTCTCTCCCTCCTTAGGACATCACTTCCCTCTCTCCTTGCTGTTTTTGTCCTTCAACAACTGCACTGCCTCCCACTTTCTACCTTTCAAAAATCATGTTTTTATCCTCTTTCGTCAGCTTGTGAACAGACTGACCTTGGATTGGTGTGGGTTTGTATTTGTCATGATCGGATAATTTCCCCCCCTAAACCTGATTTCTTAGATTTAATTTTATGTGCCATGCCCTGATTTTAGGAACCATGATCTGTTTTTGCTGAAAGCGCACCTTGCAGTATTTAACACAAAGTTCTTAGCACTGCTGCAAAGGCGCAAGCCAGACCTGTGCGAAGAGGGCAAAGAGCAACCCGTGAACCAGTAGGGAGACAGCTGGAAAGTATGAAGGAATGGAGAATTTGAAGGAGGGAGAATGAACAGCAGTCATAGGTACCAAAGGACTGTGTGGGAGGAGGAGTTGGTAGCAGCAGAGGTCTACTAGCCAATAGATATACCACATCCAGAAACTGCATCTCTGAATACCAATCAATGGGGAACAGCAGTGGGAGAGGACTATTGCACTCACACCCTATTTGCATCCTTCCCATAGGCATATGGTTGGCCACTGTGAGAAATGTTTCTGGGCTAGATAGGCCTTTGGTGTTAACTAGCATGGCTGCATCTTCATAAGTAAGAATATATCTATGTGATTTCTTGGGCTCATAATCCTGTAGCACAGTGGTGGCCAAACTTGGCCCTACAGCTGTTTTGGGACTACAATTCCCATCATCCCTGGCCACTAGTCCTGTTAGAGCTAGGGATGATGGGAGTTGTAGTCCAAAAACAGCTGGAGGGCCAAGTTTGGCCACCACTGCTCTAGCATGTAGGCTACCAACCATACTGCATATTGAAAGCAAATTGCAGCGTGTTTTTTTTTTAAAAAAAATGAAATATTCTCATTTTTCTGTTGTTTTTTTCCAGAAAAAGGGGAAGATACCACAATAAGCAAAAGCACTGGATCACTCTGCCTCATTTCCGTATTTGAGCTTGCCAATCCGTTCAGGTCTCTTTGACTGACATTCTCCTAAATCCATATAAAAGTAACTAAATAGATGCCAAATACCTAAATATCAGGCTGAATCAATAAGGCATAGATGGGTCTTCTTTTAAAATATGCAGCACAATTTTATGTAGAGCTACGCAGCTGTAATATGGCTTACTTCCAGATAAGTGCGCATAGGGTTGTAGCCTAAACCACTCTTATTTAAATATATGCTATACTCTGACCTTTAAGAGATTTTTGCCTTAATTTTAGCATTTTGGACCTGTATCCTCTTTTTAAAAAGAAAATTTTACCTGGAGGCTAAAATTACTATACATAAATACAAATTGCAAAGGCCAGTTATTCTCAACTATTGACAACTGCTGCAGCTCCACCTGCTGGAGGAAATGTAAAAGAACAACTTCTACTGTTCGTTTTGGATGTTTTACCGCAAAAATATACTATCAAGGAATCACATTTAATAATAATAATAATAATAATAATAATAATAATAATAATAATAATGTATTATTTGTACCATCAAGTTATTCCATCAAGATTTTTCAATCTCTCCCTTCTACATGAACACGGTAAGTCAATACCTTCCTTTGACTATATTTAATATTAAAATGTAATTATTTGGAGGTGGAAACATATCTGATATATATACACATGGCTATAACATCTTCAAGTGTGTAATTAACAAAGCTATATTTGCAATTGTGTCAATTCACTTGAATGCACTGTACAAATCTGAACAAATTAAAACAATTTTTGTGTCTGGAGAGAGCACTTCTAACTATGTGTTCCTCAAGGGCCCAACTCTGCACTTCATGCAAATGTGTGGAACCAAACACCACCCCCTGTAGAAAACCCTCAACTGCATTATAACTTTAGTTACCCTAGTTACATCCAGCTTGTGTCCCCATAAAGCAGTGTAAATTCCCATTTACATCAAAGGGAGCATCCATCCTTTTCAATGGGTTCAGATGAGTGTCACAGATCTGTACCCACATTAGCTACACACCTGGAATCCATATGTACATCTGTACTCCTATTAGCCAAACATATAAATGCTTCTTTCTGTGTACAGATCTCCCTTGTTGCATCAGGTTAATCTGCAATAAGAAAAAAATATATATTTCAAAAATGCCTGTGTGCATGATCTTTCACTGCATGGTTAGCTATGAAGTTGAGACATTAGTTTCAAAGCCAGCTGAGCCCAGAACATGCTGGTGACCTCAATGCCTAATACATAAGAGAGCAAGAATATTTACTAACTTTGTAGGGTTTTCTGATGACAATAGCAATGAATAAAGATTATGAAGTAATTTCAAGCATGTGCAGTTCGAGCAACATGCTATTCAAGAAAACTTGTATTGATCCAAAACCAATAACAGGAACAAAAGCCCATTGATTACAACTTCATTCCATACATGTGTTGTTAGGTCATGTGATCAGGATTTTGCTGCCAGACACTTTAAATCAGGACTGATTAGAGCATAATGCATACCCTAACACTAGATTTGGGGACGGACGGACTACAGAGCAGCAGCAGACTTTAGCATGATTATTGTCTCTGCCTTTGTCTCTGCTGGGAACAAGACAGAGCTGATGTTTGTGAGGGCCACTAAGTAATGCAGGAGGAAAATTGTTGGGCAGCTCTGTATCATCTGCCAAGCAGAAGTACCAAGTTAGCTGTGGCAATGCAGGCATTTGATTAAAGCACATCATTTGGCTCAGACTACCATGGCATTAGGGACCCAGGTGGCACTGTGGGTTAAACCACAGAGCCTAGGGCTTGCTGATCAGAAGGTCGGCAGTTCGAATCCCTGCGACGGGGTGAGCTCCTGTTGCTCGGTCCCAGCTCCTGCCCACCTAGCAGTTCGAAAGCACATCAAAGTGCAAGTAGATAAATAGGAACCGCTCTGGCGCGAAGGTAAACGGCATTTCCGTGCGCTGCTCTGGTTCGCCAGAAGCGGCTTTGTCATGCTGGCCACATGACCCAGAAGCTGTACGCCGGCTCTCGGCCAACAAAGCGAGATGAGCGCCGCAACCCCAGAGTCGGACATGACTGGACCTAATGGTCAGGGGTCCCTTTACCTTTACGTTTACCATGGCATTAAATACAAGCACTTGCAATGTTAACAGGTTTGTACATCATAGAAGAACATTATGTATAAGGGTTAATTGGAACACCTTTTGGTTGGGTAAAAGATTCCAGCACTGCAGGGGATTGGCCAAGGTGATCCTTGTGGTCCTTCCCCACTCTACAATTCTGTGATTCTGCAATGGTAACATACACACCAGCTGTCAGCTGCATGTGGTGCAGTTTCTTGCAATGTGTGGATCCTTTCCATGTGTGGATCCTTATACAGCAAAAATATCACCATCTATGCACAAGAGGGAGGTATCAAAACTTTTGAGGAAACACCGAGGTTTGCAGAATTATAAAAATGGTTAGAAAAAAAGCCAGGGGGACCCCAAGATTAGCCTAAGTAGGGCAGAGTAATGGCACACAGCCAGCCACACACAATGACAGGGGACATACGCCGGGCACCTGCAGCAAAAGTTTTGTTGGGCGGGCAGCAGGTGGTCGTGGCAGCAGTTGGTGGGTGGTGGCCACGCACGGTGGCAGGAGGTGGAGGATGGGCACCCACAGCAAAAAGGTTGTGGGTGCCCAGGGTCCCCTGGAGTTGGCACCCTTGTTGGCAGGTACGATGTCCTTGTGGAGTGCTGAACAAAATCCTGAAAATGTATTCCCATTCATTTATAAAATGTAATAGGCGACAGGAGACATGGTGAGTCTCCCATCGACAATAATGTTTTCCAAAAAAAACAAATCCAAAAAGCGAATAAACTAATTCTGAATTAACTAAGCACCAATTCCAGCGTTATGAAAGAAACTATAAAAATAAACAGGGAGGGGAGAGCGCCACGCCCCCACCCTGGGGCACATTCATAACCTAGCTTAACGAAAAAGAAAGAAAAAGGGAAACAGAATCATCCAGGATTTCTAATATACCATACAATCAATAATCCAAGAAGCACAGGATATAGCAACAGACGGTATAGAAACAAAATTAATGTATGTAATTTGATACATAATAGAAAATTAATTTATCCTGAAGATTATAGCATCAAGAGGTCCCAGTAAGCCCTGTCAACTGCCCGGTATTTCACTGCTTTAACCCTTATTTTTGTGCAAAATGTTTGACTGGTTCCCCAACATCTCCACCAGGGAACTGCTTACTGTGAATTGGTATGTTTAGTGCATGAACACCTCCTAAAGAGAATAAATGAGCCCTGACAGTGGTGTCTGGAGCAAGTTCCACTTGCCAGCACTCCAACTGCTCTTCTTTGCTCAAAACAACAGCAACAAAAAGGCATCAACAACATTGTAATCGTCCTCCTTTAAGAGTCTCTCATCAAGCCTTGCCTCAAGATTTCTTACACTATTTACATTATTCATGAAGGCCTCCATTTAATCAAAATGCTTCAAACTTTTTAAAGTTTCTATATTTGAATATCTGTCTCTTGGCATATGCGCTCATTCAACAATGGAACTTTTGCTTGCTTGCTTTTCCGTGATCTAAATCACCCTTTATTCACACGCAGACATGCTATTCTTTCTCCCTTTTTAGCATTTAGAATATGTATGATGACTCCAAACAAATGCAAGCTGCAGAAGTCATTGGGTTGTGTGTGTGTGTGTTTTAAAGCAATAAAGCAGAAATGTAAAAGCCCCCCCCCCCAGGCACTCCCTCATTGAAAACACGGACTTTGTATAAAAGAGTCTTGAACAGAAGCTAGAATAGTAAGCTAAGGATTGTTTGCTCTCTGGGAGTACTTTTTCATCCCATAGTTTGTCTTCAAGTGCTTTTATAATCTAAAATGTACTTTGCTAAATGATAAAGAACTGAGATGGGAAGGGTGTGTGTGTGTGTGTGTGTGTGTGTGTGTGTGTGTGTGTGTGTGTGTGTCTGCCTGCTCCAGAGGCCAAATGGCTATAGAAAATATCCCTTTACACTGCCGGGAACCACCATTAATGCATGAGCAGCATCACTTAGCTAAATATCAAAAAGCATGGGAGTAGCCTTCCTAGGGAGAGGGAGGGATAGATTCTGGGGAAGATTCTAGTCCTCAACAGAAAAGGGGAAGGAGGCAACACTTTCCTCATGGTTATTTTCAGCAGGTTGACTTTTAATTGCTGGACAGCATCTTAAAAAGCAAAGACATCACCTTGCCGACAAAGGTCCGTATAGTTAAAGCTATGGTCTTCCCAGTAGTAATGTACGGAAGTGAGAGCTGGACCATAAAGAAGGCTGATTGCCGAAGAATTGATGCTTTTGAATTATGGTGCTGGAGGAGACTCTTGAGAGTCCCATGGACTGCAAGAAGATCAAACCTATCCATCCTTAAAGAAATCAGCCCTGCGTGCTCACTAGAAGGACAGATCCTGAAGTTGAAGCTCCAGTACTTTGGCCACCTCATGAGAAGAGAAGACTCCCTAGAAAAGACCCTGATGTTGGGAAAGGTTGAGGGCACAAGGAGAAGGGGACAGCAGAGGATGAGATGGTTGGACAGTGTTCTCGAAGCTACTAACATGAGTTTGGCCAAACTGCGAGAGGCAGTGAAGGATAGGTGTGCCTGGCGTGCTCTGGTCCATGGGGTCACGAAGAGTCGGACACGACTGAACGACTAAACAACATTTCTGAGCTTGGAGGGGAATTCTCCAAATAAGTCCAATATTCTTCTGTGAATTCTCTGGCTGAAAAGAGTGAGTCCAATCTAAATCAGGATACTGTATGTAGGGTTCAGCAATGACCCCATACCCTCCAAGTGTCCTGATTTTCCAGGGACAGTCCCAGAATTATGAAAGCCATCCTGGCCTCTGATTTGATCCCAGAATGTCCCTATTTGCCCTGCTAGTGCTGCTGCCACTGAGCTCAGGGAGGAGGATGAGCCGGCACTTGTCCTGAGTGACAGCGGCAAGGAAGTGTCCATTGTATCTCCAAGGCTTTTCGAGGGCCACTGCTGCCACCCTTATCTCTCAGGCAGCTCATAGTGGCTGCTGGAGAGCAGGCAAGGAAGAGGGGAAGCTGCCACCACTGAGGCCTAGCCTCGTATGGTGCACCAGCTCTGAGGGGCAGGCAGAGGGCAGGGACACCCTGGGCGGGAAGGAAGGGGAAGCGGATCAGAGCGCAAGGAGTTCTTATTTTTTTAAAAAATCTTTCCCCTTTCTAAAATTTATTTATTGGTGCATGTTTATCTTTTTGTAAATCTAGCAAAGAATAAAAGCCGGGATTGATTTCTGTGATCGTGGGATGTCCCACTTAAAACGGGACAGTTGGGGGTATGAACTTAGTGTGGCATAAGCCCTAAAAAAACGGTCTTCCACAGGCAGGGAGGGGGGGGCTTGATGGTTAAGCTGTCAAAAAGGATGGTGTGACTGAAACACTATTTTAAAGGCTTGTTTTCCTTCTGCCAGACTTAGGCCGACTCAGCCAGTGGTAGCCACACTGCTGAATGGAGTTTGGATCTAGTGTAACTTTATACTTGCTTAACATACACCTTATTTTATACCAGCTTCTTGTGTATAGGGTTGGTCCCTTAAATATTAGATGTATGCTAATAATCTTCAGCATTATTGTCCTGAACTAAAAACAAGGAAGCACCTCATCAACTTTCCATCCAGAAATGTTCATATGTATTTCTGTTTTCTTTTTAGATACTGAACACAAACAGTAAAAAAAGAAAAAGAAAACTCTGCCTGGAGGAAATGTCCTTGGCGTTTGGAATATGACTTGGTAATTTATTCAAATAAAGGCGTGTAGTCATTTTGAATTAGCACATTGTAGAACCTCCTGATAAAATAAAGTCAGTTTAAATTTTAAACAACCTTTAATATTTGTAGAAGTAAATATCCTTTAATTTATCAGCAATTTAGAAGTAATGGGAATTGTCAGAAATTTTAATTCCTCACAATTTAGTTCACTCACAGTGCTTGTCAAACAGTCAAGTGATAGGACGTAAAAGTACTGCTAATTGTTTCAGCACAAGACAGTCCTTCAAAGGTATGGAAGGGAATGTGCAGACGCTAATGAAATTTTATTATCAGAACATAGAATTAGAATTGTGGGAAGAGACAATGGTGTCAGGGACTTGCCGTTAGAATGTTAAGTTCTTGAAGTCTCCAAAACCGCTTCTGGAAGACATTAAATAACTGGGACCACAGACTTCAGAATAATCTCGCGTGACAATTGACTTGTCACAGTTTATCAAAAGAACAAACCAGAACAAGGCTTGCTATATTTTTCAGGCTATTAACCTGAATGTCGTACAATGTGGTCAGCAACCCATGAGTTGCTCATGTGATAGGCATGTATTTTTGTACATTATGCACATGGAAAAGCTCAGGAGTGCAACACTGTCAATCTGTAAACACACACTCCTGTATCACATTACCAAACCTGAGCTGTCTATTCAAATTGGATTCGTTTGTGAAAAAGCAGGCATAATTCCCCCTCCCTCTCTCTCTTTCTCTCTCTTGATGGGGCCTTTGAAATTCTTACCTGGGTCCTAAGTAGCCATCTGCAAATGGAAAGACTCCTGTTGTTCATGGAGATGACCAAGACCCACGAAAGGATCTCAGCAGAAGTGGGAAGGCCATTTTAGTTTATTCCTCCTTACCCCCACATCCCCCTGTGCTACCCGTTGTGCTGCTCCAAAGGACCACCCCAACCCTCCAGATCAGATTTAGGAGGGGCAAAAGGGACTGCAGAGGAAAAAGGGGATCAGTGAAAATCACCTCTCCCTTCTGCTGGTGGGAGCATGAGCTGAGTGAAACTTCCAGAAGCCTAGTTAAGATCCCAGTCATTTCTTTCTTTCCATCCTTCAGTTTTTGCTTTGAAAATAATGACACAGGCCATGTTCGTATTCTCTGCAGTGAAATTGGAAAGGTTTATTGCCATACATCCGTTCCATACATTCAGTCACAGAAGGCAAGGTATTATTTTATCAATCAATCGATCTAAACAGCTTTCCACACGTCGCAAGGCAATGTGCAAAATATAGAGATGTCTTTTTTTAAGCTACCTTCATTCATGAGCAAATCATGGAGGATGTGTGCCAGTGGTTGAGCAGGATCAGAGGAATAAAGTAGGTGGGGCCAGGTGGAAAAAAGGACAGAGCAACTCATGTGACTTACCTTTGTACAGTAGGCTACATCCCAGCTACTAAAAATTCAAAGGACTCTTACACACACACACATCTCTGTATCCTCCCTCCAGGCAAACAATAGGTGTTATCATAGTTCAAGAACACATTTTAGCTCCGGTAAATGTGGCACAGGGAGGGGTTACCTCAGAGTCCTGGGGCTAGCTAAACAAAATGAGGTTTGATACCATTGGTTTCTGGGCCTGAGGTTTGTCATCCCTGCTCTAAGGTTAGGTTAAAGGGAAACACTTGCCATACATTTACAAGTTCTGAAAGTCATGTGGGTTCTCCAAGTGATATTGGAAGAATACATTTTTTATTCTCTTTTGCATGAATTATTTCCCCCTCCTCTCCCCTCTTTTAAAAATGGATCTTAAAAAGTTTGGATCTTAGGAATGGAAGGAGCTTCCAATTAAGGAAGAAGAGTTATACCCACAGGATGGGTCCTTCCATGAATAGAAGTTTCTTCCATTCACAAAGCAAAAGGTTAGGCTCCAATCCATGGTTTTAAAGTGGTTTTACTTTATTTACTGTATCATTTTGGATTGTCGGGAGTAGGGCTTGTTAATTTGTAGTTTCAAAGCACAAAGTTCCACGCTTGAATTCCATCTTGGATGGCCTCTCTTTCCTGACTCCTAAAGGCTGCAACTATGAATTATCCTCCCCAACTGATCTTAATTTCAGAGATACGCTCTCTGCTCTGAGCATGAGCACTCCTGGGAAGAAATAATCAAAGCCCTCTCAACTCCTGGAGTGGAATTAAGCACATCTCTATACCATTGAAATTCAGGGCCTTCCCAAACGGTTCTGTGACAACTATACTTACCTGAATCAATCAGCACATGATGCTCATGACCAGATGCAGATGAAGACCAGAACAAAGAAGGCTTTGTTCTCTGCATTCAGTTGTATGTAACTATATTGAAACTGCATTGTGCAAAACTATATTAAAATTGTGCCTGAGATGTGCTTCTTTCTGTTCCACAAATGCTGAGCACTTTGGCAATCCCTGGGTCTGCAAGATATTCTGTGGAGGTGATCTCTGTCAGATGAGATTCCAGCTGGGGGTTCTAGGCAAAAGTTTGGATTCTGGCCTGGCAAGCAAAGCGTGTCAACTTTCAGTTTCCAGTAAGTCACAAAAAGACAAAGTTCAAGTTCTGGTAGCACCATGGATAGCTCCAAGAGGCACTTGAGCTGGAGATTCATACAAGCAGCCTAAATGTTGCTTAAGACACTGACAACCCAGACTGAGACCTAAACTGGGATGCAACCCAGTCTCATTGGTTAACCATGCTTCTCCTGGGATCAACTTCTTCCACTTAAAGAGGCCTCGCATGCTACAGCAGCCATTGGCTCCAAGGGTGCAGGGGGAAATGTGGCTTCAGTGAGGGTTCTGCATGGGAGTCTTCAGATACAGACCTCAGAAGCATGACCTTTTGATACTGTTGAACAAAATATCCTTCCAGAATAGCTCAGGGAGGTGGGAGTTAGAGGTATTGTACTTTGGTGCTTTTGCTCCTACATCCAGAGTCATTTCCAGGAATTCATTTTGGGAGGCCATTGGTCAATGCTACGAGAATTGCCCTGTGATGTTCCACAGGGTTCCATCTTGTCCTCCATGGTATTTAACACTTATATGAAACAATTGGAAGATGTCACTGGGAGATTTGAAGTGATGTTTAATCAAGAATGCAGATGATACCCAGCTCTGTTTCTGAATCAGGAGCGGGGTGTGTGAATTGCTAGAACAATAATAGGATGGATGTGAGTTAATAAATTGAAGCTGAATCCTGAAAAGACAGAGGTGGTAGATTAGCCCGTGAGGTATGGCGACAGCCTCTTTTGTATGGGTTTTCACTCCTCCTGAAAGGAACAAGACTGTAGCTTAAGGTTGCTCCTGAATCCCTCACTGTCACTGGAAGCTCAGATAGCCTCAGTTGCTAGGAGTGCCTCACTGGGTGACCTTGGGCCAGTCACATTGTCTCTGTCCAACCTACCAAACAGGGTAGCTGTGAGGATAAAAATGGAGAGCAGGAGAACTATGTAAGGTACCTTGAGTGTGTTGGATGAAAGGGTGGGATATAAATGTACCAATGAAATAATAAGTAGCTGAATTCAAGTCCTCACTCAGCCATGAGACCCACTAGGTTCTTTTAGCCTGTTAGTTTCTCTCAGCACAGCCTTCCTGGCAGAGTTGTTGGGAGGATGAAGGGGGATGAGAACCATATATGTTGCCCTGAGCTCCTTGAAGGAAGGGCATGGTAAAAATGGGTTTCAAAATCCACCTGCAACATTACTTTAGCTTTTATACCCCTGTTTCTAATAGTCAGTATAGTTCACTCAGTATAGTTGCACTCCAAATTTCTTTACTCACGCAGAATCCTTTGCAAGATGAACTGCTGCTCAAGAAACAACAATGACTCTTTTTTTCAAAATAAAAGAAGAATGAAAAAAAGCATTGATGCAACATAGAAATAGAATTTGATTTGTAATTGTAAAACTGTTCCCATCTCTCTTATTGTCTTATAGTTACATCATGACTCAAGTTACAAGAAAGTCGAGATAATTTTATCAATGTTTCATGAATAAGTTGACCTGTTTTAGGTAATGAAATGCTGCTAAATTTTCACTTTTTAATCAATTTTTAATTTCAAGTAACAAAACAGAGAGAAGGGGTGAATCTTTCCCCTCCCAACTTGATATTTCTTTTGTGAAATGGTCAATTTGTCCATAAGCGTGATGTCCCATACGTGTGAAATCCAGGCTTCAAAAATATTTACATTTAAAATTTTCCAATTTTTGGCAATCCTAATCTACCTGCAGTTAATAAATGCAGGATAAGGTCTTTATTGGTTATGTTCTTAATATGAGGAGTAAAATAAGATTGTTGTTGTTTAGTCATTTAGTTGTGTCCGACTCTTCGTGACCCCATGGACCAGAGCATACCAGGCACTCCTGTCTTCCACTGCTTAAAATAAGATAGTAGGGCTAATTTGGGGTTTGGTTGTAGCAATTTTCCCATCATTTGATTAATTGCTTGAAAAAAACTTTTTCCCAAAAGGGAATAAAAAATCATTTTTGAAAAAATATTTTTTTAAACTTGTACATCATAATTATTGGGGCACAGAAAGCCTTGAGGGAACATGAGAGCTATAGAGAACCCTTATTTCTTCCTTTTAAACTTCACTTTTTCTCCAGTAGATCTATAGCATGGCTTAGGTACTCTCCGTGTAATGTATATTGAATTGATATCCATCAATTATTATGAAACTATCCATTCCCCTGAAAGAGTTGCTAGGGTAGTACAAGCTCCATATTCTGGCAATGGGGGATAAAACCCTGAAATTGTCATAAACCTCTTCCCTTCACCTCTAATACAGCCTCTTGGTTTTTAATTACTCCTGCAAACTGAGAGCAATCAGAGGATCCTCTGGTGACATTTTCAAGTTTTCTGTCTGCTCCACTTACGAGAAACAAATGGGTCTACTCAGCTCCATCTAGATTGAGTTTTTCATGAAGTCATTACTTCTGTCACAGGGACTATTTTCAAATTGAAAAATCTGAAACAATAAATGATGGTGAAGCAGTTAATAACTGTTAAGAAATCACATTTGGAAAATTGCATTTAAGCAATAACCTTTCTCCCTGTAATTAAATGACAGAAAGGTCCTGGTTTTAATTAAGTCAGCAATTTATAGTTATGAAGCTATACTTCACTATGCAGATTAGAAGATGATAGGTCACAGAACACCCTGAGTGCATTTTTAGCGGAGCTGATCTGGTAATTACTCCACTGTTCAGTGGTGACCACATTGAACCGTATCTCTAGATTAAACAATTTTCTTTTCCCTGCTCCATGATGTATAACTAGGATGAGTAAATGTACCACTAGGACGGCACCGAGCATCTTTAAATTAAAATGGATTTTAAATGAGGGGGCATGAGCGAAAGAAGTAATGTTTGAAGAACAGCGGTAGAAATGAATGGGCCACTAGTCAAGGCCTGCGAGCCGAGAATATATCATTGTTTTACAGGGCTTTCGATCTTGTGCCTGAATGTTTAGTGTAGATTTATGAGGAAGTAAAATGCTAATGTTAGTGTATTTATAAACATATGATGGGGATTTCATTTATAATTTATTCCCAGGCTCTGCATTATGCAGCCTGTGAAAGAAAATGAAATGCTGTGTTGGACACCAAAAAGCTTCATTAATACAGCCTTCACATTTTATTTAACTAACCCCCCAGCTTGGATTACACATTGATTATTACATTGTGATGCATTTGTGTGTGTGTTGTTATTGTGTCTAGCTGTTCAGCCCTTTGGCTACATCCTTCAGCTGAACTTTAGCAGCATACAATTGTATTATTTATAGTCTCTTGGGATCTAGGTTCAGGAACAGTACTCAATAATCAAAGGGATACATAGACATGTTCTGCAGATTAATCTGATTTATTTTTATTTTGCCTGTTACCTTTGTAGAAGGAAACCCAAATTTACTCTTCAAATTCCTCTTTAAAATAAAAATGCAGTTTTTCAATGAGGAAGTGAGGGGAAATGACCTTTGAAAAGCTCTCACAACACATAATCAAAAGTGGTGTGTAATGGGGTGTGCATCAGATTTGGGCAAATCCCAAAACGAAGTGGACCTCTTTGGGCAGGTTTAGGGCTTATCTGAGCTGACATGGAATCTCTGTGATGCATCTCAATCTGAAGCAGGAACCTCCAAAGTTTATCAACTTTTTTAATTTGCCAAGTTTTATCCATTCAGGAAGGACTACTTTGCCTGTAAATTTCATCCAATTTTGTAAAAAATAATAATAATAATGATCTCCATAACAGTTGAGAACCAGACTCCAAATTGAATCTCATGGGTGGTGCACACCTGTAGAGTAGCACAGTGACTATGGACTATGGACTATGACTTGGGAGCAAGGAAGTCTCTGGTTCAAATTTAACCTCATCTATGAAGTCACTAGGTGATGTCAACCACAAACCTCAGCCCATTCATCTGCATTATGGAAACAAAAATATACACTCATTTCAAATCACTAATATTTATTGCTTTGCCATTATCAATCATACAATAATCTGAAAAATGGCACTCAACTCAAAATATGATCAAAATCAACTAATAACATAGTACATATCCGATTTCTTTTACCATAGTAAGAAAAGCCATCTTTATTCCAAAAAAATACCCCAGGATCCTACTCATTTACAATTTGGCTCAACACTTTAACAATAGGGTTGACAGTCCCCTGCATTCTTCATCCCCCTTCATTATTCTAAATCATGCTGGCAATCAATCATAGGAAATTTGGCCCATTCCTTTTTAATAGAAAAAACCATAACTAGAAAGCTAGCTAAGTCAAATCTGATCCTAGGTCTGGTTTGTCAGCCAAAGCACCAATACATACTTTTCTGCTCAATCTCTTTTGACTCCCAACCACTTTGCTATAAATTTCTGTCTTGGGCAATTATATAGACTGAACTACATCACTATATGCTCCAAGGTTTCCGCTTTTGGTTGTCTACACTGGCATCAGCATGCCTCTGAGAGATTCCCTTGAAACTGTCCTAACATAACAGCAGAAGGTAAACTATTCAATCTTGTCAGGATGATGACTCCTTAGCACTTAGGAAACAAGTTTTGTTCTGGATGGTGGAAGGAAAGTCCTGACATCCATTCTTGGGGAGAAGAAAAATGTTAGTTGGGTATTAATCTCTGCCAACAATTCATGAAAAGCTAAACTCAAGATATACTGATTCACCATGTTCAAAGCTTTATTTGCTCCCTGTATTAATAAACAATCAGATGAAAATCCTGTCTTGGCTATCAGTTTAGTAGTTGCTTTAACCCAGTCACTGTCCAAAATAGTAATCAGTGCTAACTTTGAAGGTTTCTGACAATTTTCATGGGGGAGGGGGGATCCAATTCACAAAACAATCCAAACTAAAGGAAGTCAGCATCATTTACCAAGAGTAAATTATGTTGGTGTAAGTTACACTATTTTAAACTCAATTCAAAAGTGAGGCTACTGCCAGCTGAATTAGCTCAAACCTTGCATGGGGGTGGGGTGGGGGACCTTTAAAAGTTTGAATGTTTTTGCCATTGTGACTTCTGCTTGGTTGCTAGGTAAAATGGCCTAGTTGAATGGAGTTTGGAAAAGGAACAAGTCTTCCTTTGTCCTGTCCCACCCCTGCCATATCCCCATACTGCCCCCTTTGGGCTATGGTATATGTTATATACCAAATGGGTATATAACCTTTTAGAACATGGGTGTAGAACCTCAGGTACAGGGCCTGAATATGATCCTCCAGGCCTCTCTGTCTAATCTTTGGGATTCTCCCCAGGCTACAACCTATGGTCCCCAGAAGGGAATGCAGCCCTTGGGCTGGGTTCCCACCCAGACGTTAGAAGGATATTTGTGTTAGAAATGCACCTGTGAAATCATCTGGCAAGCACTCTCTTTGTGTAAGGGACTGTTCAAAAATCCCTAAGGGACAGTAATACTCTCTTCAGGCCAAAAACCTGCACAGGGTTCGCTGTATAAAACTGCTCTCAAAGTAGGACCTTGCGAGACAAGGTAAGAGATACATGATATAAAGCTCTAGGGATTTCCCATGGGAATGCAAATATATGTGATGGATGTGCTGGATTAACTGTTTCAGGAATCCAAGGGCATGCAAACCAAAAGAGTCCTGCCAAAGGGAAATGAGTTAATGTCTGGAATGTCATCCAGGGACAATGGGAGTCAACCTAGTATGATTTGATAGAAATCATCTCCAGAACAATGACTCATGATTGGACTGCATGGCTATTCAGGGTGTGGCACATCTGCTAATACAGCATTTATCAACTGCATCTGAAGATGATGATGATGATTTTTAAATTTATATCCCGCCCATCTGGCTGGGATTCCCCAGCCACCCTGGCTGGCTTACAACATATATAAAAACACAACAAAACAAGCAACAAATAACCAATAAATCAATAAAAAGAATCATCAACAACAACAACAACTACAACCAGTTTACAGATACCCAAATTAAAATAATCACCAACCCCAACTAAACATTTAACCAACCCCAACCCAACAAAAACAAAACAGAGTTGCCCCAACCCAAGAGTTGTTCTTCATCCCTATTCAGTATTAACCTTCCACATTTCGGATCCTGGCTCCAAGGTTTAATTTGTAGACTGAATGAAATATTTGGATGATAAGAATAGGGTTTGAGACCCAAATAATCTTTGCTACCATGGTTGATTATTTTAATCTGTTTGGGAGGGAGGGGGGAAGGGTGACCCTGCTCATTCTCCTTGATCTCTCCATGGTATGTGATCTATTCAATGAGTGGGGAAGCCGTAGCCCTCCAGATGTTTTTGGACTACCACAATCCCTGACCTTGTTGATTGCAGCTGCTGGAAACTGGATTCTTAACAACATCTGGGGAGACACACATTTCCCACTCTCGTTATACAGCAGAAAACCTTTCTAGACTTCACCCTCATCTAGTAAGTCAACATCATCAGAGGATTGCTGCTGTGTCCCATGAGCTTGATTTGTGGGATGCTACAAAGCCCCATCTTGACCCAGCACTTTTAAATATCTATATGTAACCACTGAGATTTGGCATGATGACATTTGGCTGTATTTTTCCTTTTCAGCAACTCTGTTACAGTTCAGCTCCTAAACACCAGTAGTAAATGCTTTACTTCCAATCCAGGAAAGAGGAGAAGGTAGTGGGCCTTTGTCATCTCTGAAGGAGCCCTCTTCCATCTGCTCCCTTGACCCCTCTCCTGGAGAGAGTTAGGGGTGTGGCCAGGATCAAGGTGTGTGTGAGGGGGTAAGACTGTTTGTAGGAGGTTGTGCTCACCTTGATTCTGCTCACAGCTGTTCAAGCAGGTTTGCTCATATATGCCTTTTCAAAGAATATTTAGGTCATGTAGCAATTTCACCACAGATGGAATAAGAATCAGTTTTCCCAAAGTTGTTCTGTCATAAGGGTTTCTAAGTCCTGTTATTCTGATTATTCTTCATGGAGGTGGACTGGGCACCACCAATGATGCTTCTTTTAGATTTGCACACAGACAGACAGGTGAGCAAATTCTAGATCACAGTTTACACACAATCCTAGATGTTATCTCAGATCCGCCTCCCTGGCATCAACATAAGTAGGTTTTGCCTCCAATGGAGCAAGTTTATATATAGCATAGAAAGCCTTTGGAGAACAGAGATACAGAGTGTATGTAACTGGATGTTTTTAATTGCTGCTCTTTTATTCTGGTTATGAATTTTTATATCTGGCTGAGTTTCACTGGCTGTTTTATTGATCATGATGGATGTTTTATTATTTTTATTGATGACTGTAGTTTTAGATTACTTTGTGTCTCTTGGCAGAAATGCCGTCTATAAATGGAATTTAATGCACTGGCCTGTGTCCAAGTGTCAGGGATGAGTCACAGGCAGATGATCTTATCATGTACTTATTTAGTGCCATTAGTGTGCATGGTGCTTTGCTGAAGAGAAGAGAACTGGATCCCGGCCCTGAGAAGCTTACAATCTAAAACAGACACATCACATCTCCTTGAACACCATTCCTCTATCACAAATTTTGCCTTTCTATAATTTCTTTCCCTTTTGTTGCATCTGACCAGCAACTACAAAATACTGTGGGAGAGGGTTCTGTGAATAGGACCAGTGGTCTTGCTAATGTCCTAGTCAGTCTCTGCAATCATGACTAGAAACAATTGTTTCTAGACTCTCCCCTAGGCAAAGCCTGCTTGGCTCCTTGGTTTACTGAGGATCTGAAGGTTCTGAAACAGTTGAGCCAATGACCTGAGTGAAGGTCGAAGAAAACTTGTGATGTATCTGACTGAATATAGAACCGTTGTTAGATACTACTGCATGGTAGTGATTGCGGCAAAGGGGTTCTTTTCCTGTGTCTTCATTACATTTCCTTTGTCATCTGGAAAAGCTGTTTCCTTCTGGCCTGTTTGGGGAGATAATGGATAATGGAAACCTCAGTAACATGCCATGATCAGTCTGCTGCACACTTGGCAGATAAAGTAGGTTGTATCCATTCTGACTTCAGCTCCACAATGAAAAAGATAACATTGAATGTACCTAGACGAGGGTTCCATCTTGTCGTCTTATGGATACTTTTCAGTATGTGCAACCGGAGGATGTAGATGGGATTCTTGATGGAGTGAAATTAAGTAATTATGTTCTTGATTCTTGCCTTTCCTAGCTGGTTAAAGCTGCCAGAGTGGAAATGACATCTTGAGAGGGAGAGCTTGTGATGCCTTTCTTGAGGGAAGTGGTCATTGTTGCCCCTTTGAAGGACATTGTATGATCTTGCTTGAAAAAGCTTTCAGTGCATCCTGGAGGATTTGGGCATTTTCCAATTTACCATTCTCGAGCAAGATGATGGAGATCATAGTGGCATCTTATCTCCAGGTCTTCCTGGAAGATACTGATTATCTGGATCATTATCACTCACATTCCTGGCCCATAATTGAAGCTACCTTTTGTAGACAAAATATACTGAGAGATGGACAGAGGGAATGCCACTCTATTACAGTGGGACCTCGACTTACGAGTGACCCGACTTACGTGTTTTTCGACTTCTGAATGACTTCCGGAAGAAAAAAAATGGCCACCGCAACCGAATTTTTCGACTTCTGGAAGGAAGTCACGGCCGCTTTGAATAGGATTTTTTCGACTTACGAATTTTTGAATAGGATTTTTTCGACTTACGAATTTTTTTCGCTCAATGCATTCCTATGGGGATTCGACTTACGAGTGTTTTCGACTACCGAAGATCGTGTCGGAACGCATTATCTTCGTAAGTCGAGGTCCCACTGTATTTCTCTGAACTTTCAGTAGCATAGCCTGTGGTATCAGAACCTGTGGCCCTCCAGATACTGGATGCAAACTCCCATCAGTCCCAACCAATTTGGCCAATGCTCAGTGATTATGGAACCTGTAGAGCAGCAAAATCTGGAAGGTTGAAAGTTTACGCTCCCTGCCATAGACCATCATATCCTTCTGGACAGTCTTTCAGGAATGGGGCTGGAAAACATGGTGATCCAATGCCTTCAGACAGGGAACCTGGCCCAGGTGGTGGTGCTGCAGAAGTAATGCTCCACCTACTGGCCACTGAAGCAATTTGTTGAATAGGATCCAATTCTGTTCTCTGCTTCTGCTTCTCTGCGATTTTGGTTCTTGGTCAGGTTTGCAACCGCTGTGGGGGGGAATGGGGGATTTACGTTATTCCTTAGATTAAAAATAGTTTACCCTGAATGACAGTCAACAAAATACAGTACTCTCAGAGGACAACTGAGTGTCTAATGTGCTTTCAGGGAGCAATAGCAGGACATCTGCTTTGCCTCTTCTGTACCTATTTTGCATTGCAAGATATTCATCTACAGCTTTCTGCTATTCCTAGCACATTCTAGCACATATGGTAAACAGAGCTCCAGTGCACTGGAACCTCCTACTTAAGCTGATATGTTAGGAAGCTACTGACCCATTGCAGCCCATTCATGAATTTTCAGCTGTGACAGAATGCATGCCCACAGTGGTCATTGATTAGACTGCCACTCCTAATATAGTCTCATTCCTACAGTTATGAAGCAGAGAAACCATGACAAATCTCAATGGTATGGGGAATGCAGCAGGTAGCGTAGTGTGGCATTTACTGGGAGTGTAGAATATTGGAAGCAATTGTTTTATTCAGAAAAGAAAGTTCAGATCCTTGAGGAGACAATTCAGATTTCATATCACATCTGCAGTTTGCACACTTACACAGGAATGAATGTGTGAGATCCAAGTTGTTGGATTTAACAAGCATCAGAACTTTTTACTATTAATAAAGGTCTGATCCTTGTTAAATCCAACAGCTTGGATCTCACACATTCATTCCTGTGTAAGTGTGCAAACTGCAGATGGGATATGAAATCTGAATTATCTCCTCAAGGATCTGAACCACCCCGAGACCTGCAGGTATAGGGTGGTATATAAACTTAATAAATAATAATAATCATTTGTGTCTGCAATAAGTTGAAACTTGTATGTTATTTATATTTATCTCCTAGCCCAGTGTCTGGAACAGAAAATGTTTTTGCCATGGGATTGCTTAATCCTGGGGTTGTTTGGGTATTTACAGTATTAATTAACACTGAAATAGTGGGAGCCCCTGATCTGGACCAGACCTTGTTGCATGGGGTTAGGGGGTCTGAACCTCCCCCCTGTGCTTTTTCGAGGAGTGGACTGGTTAATCTGAGAGTATTGCATAGTATTTTGAGAAAATAGTTGCTCACAACCACTTCAACCATGATGCCAGAGTCAATGCAAGTCTGAAGGAGGTGTTTAGAGCACCATTTGGTCCAAGTATATGGAGTCAGTTTCAGGTGTTGCAACCTGAGAATGTGAAAAGGGCACTCACAGGAGTGAGGCCAACCATGTAGTCTCTCACCCCCTGCCCAGCCTTCCTTTTGAAACAATCAGAGAGGAATTGACTGGGTGCATCCTGGGTGTGGTTGATGCCTTACTAAGGAAAGGTATGGTGTCCACTGCATTAAAAGAAGTGGTGGTATTACCCCTCCTTTGACCCAGAAATGTTGGACCACTAGCAACCAGGTACTAAATATACCTTTAGGGGGCACAGTGATTACGGCCAGCCAACTGCAGCTGTACCTGAACTTATCTAGATCCAATCCAGTCTGGTTTCAGGCCCAGTTTTGGCATCAAAAGTTGGGTCACTCACCAATAGATACATCATAAGTGGCCACAACATTCACATGTAGCACTGACTATAGTAAAGGTAAAGGGACCCCTGACCATTAGGTCGAGTCACGGACGACTCTGGGGTTGCGGCGCTCATATCACTTTATTGGCCAAGGGATCTGGCATACAGCTTCCAGGTCATGTGGCCAGCATGATTAAGCCGCTTCTGGAGAACCAGAGCAGCGCACGGAAACACCGTTTAACTTCCTGCCAGAGTGGTACCTATTTATCTACTTGCACTTTGATGTGCTTTCGAACTGCTAGGTGGGCAGGAGCAGGGACCGAGAAACGGAAGCTCACCCCGTCGCGGGGATTCGAACCACCGACCTTCTGATCAGCAAGCCCTAGGCTCAGTGGTTTAACCCACAGCGCCAGTAGGGAGGGGCAATAAATGCTTCATGCATTTCTAGCACTTTCCGCCTGGAGCTGCCAGTATTGCGCCTTCCAGATGTTGATAGACTCCAGTTTCCATCAGTCCCAGCCAGCGTGGTCAGTGTTCAGGAATGTTGGGAGCTGAAGTCCCTCAACATCTGGAGGGCATCGCGTTTGCTACCCCTCCCTTGACCAGTCATTAGAGTGAATAGATGGGCTTGAGGAATGGATGTATTGTTAATGCCATGCTCCTTTACAAATATATGAGAGCCATTCTGGACACAGTTTGAGAGGAGCACGACAGTCCATTCTCATTTTAGAAGTCAGAAGTAATGGTGTGGGTGAAAACCTTGTGACTCACATTTTGTCTTTTATGTTGCTGTTTCATAGAGCATTTTAAAGGAGTGTTTTGCTTGCATTCTTTGCCAAATGTGATAGGGACAAGGAATATGCTTGTACCCAGGTGCCTGGAGTCTGTCACAAAATCTTTTTAATGCATCAAGTACATTTTAGGTCACTCTTGCATGCCTGAATGCATTTTTAATTCTTTTTTCAAAACACCAATAATTTAACGTATAATGCATAGAGTTCATGGGAAAAAACACATCTGGATTTGAGCTGTTGATCTGAAATATTCACAGTCCAATATGGTGAAAGCAGATGTTGGATTGACAATCAGAGTAGATGTGAATGATCACATCAGAAGTCCCATATGTAGCTTAGCTGGGAGCAACAAAGCATATCAGACTCTCTTCATTCATGTTCTGGATTTATAAATATTGTGTATCCACCAAACATTATTTACTCGCATTTGACTGTAGTGGGAGATTATTAAGAAATAGGGAAATAACTGCCAGATCTTCAATTTTACAGCAGAAGGGAGCAGAAATATGTTTTTCCTTATTTTCCAAACATGAAAACTCCTTGCTGCTGCAATATTTTTCTGTGATTCTAATACATCATATGTGATTTTGTACCAATGCAAAAGATGGAATGCTGTTAGTTTTTAAGTCTTCCCAATACCTCCTGGCACTGCTTTTCTCATATCCAAACTTTTAAATTTGGTGTGAGCAATTTTAGGGATAGCCAACAAGCCATATCTGTCAAATGAGCAGTTCTGGATAATGGAGGCAAGCATTTATATTCACCAAATAATATTCCCTAGGGTTATTCCCTCCCTTAAAATAGAAGGAAGGGAGGGAGACTGCCAGATGAAAGGGGTTGCACCAAAGCAGTCCAAAACAAACAAACTCTCTCTTTTTAGTTTCGTTGGAAGGAGAGTCTAAAGCACTTGAAACGTCTCAGAATTGTACTGTGTGTCTGGACAGTGAATTTCTGTGTGTAGAGTCCTTTTATTTGCCTTGATAGAAACACTAGTTTCACTGGCTACTCAGTCCAGTAATACTGCCATTAAAAGAAGCAGGAGGGAGGAATCCAGTAGGCTTGGGCTGGTGATTAAGTCCAAATCAGCTCAAATCCGTCATTGTCAGTGTGATCAGAGAGTGGTGTGCTTAGCACAGCTTTGCACAGGGTCAATACAATTCATTGTTCTACCTGAGGCAGATCAGTCTTCTTCTTCTTCTCTCTGTCTGCCCCCCGTGCACTGACCTTCTCCTCCTACAGTCCCCAGGCTGCTGCTTCTGTTTTAAAAGTACTTGCTGTAGTGGCAAGATTAGCACTACTAGGCTGTCCTGGGCCATCTCGTCCATACTGCCTCACTCTGAGGAAGGACTCTACTTTGTGACATTGAGTAAGGTCCTTCCTTCGTCAGTGTGAGACACCGTGGGCCTGGAGAGTATTTGCACTATTGCTGATTTGCTGCAGCAGCAATTTCTGTTTAAAGCATAGCAGTTGGCTATAGTTAAACTTTAAAAGGCAATTGCCACCATTGCAGCAATGGGGTGGCAGCACATGTGAGACTGCTGCACACGCAGTGCCTTGCTCTGAGGAAATGCTATTCCACATAGTGAAGTAAAATGGTGCTGGATGGGAACAGATTTTGCTACAACTGCAAATACCCTGTGTAACCTGAAATCAGCAGGCACCTTCTGTTTCAACTTCTAAATGCCTTCTAAAAATTGTTACGCAGTCAATTAAGAATACGTCTTTCCACAATAGTTAGCTGATTTCTTATTTTAATTCTTTAATATGGTTTTTTGGTATTATTTTACGTATAGTTGTTGTAAACAAGTGTGTGTGTGTGTGTGTGTGTGTGTGTGTGTGTGTGTGTGTTTATAAATAACTAAATAAAATAATTTAGCCAAAGTCCTTAAGACTAATAGTATCCATCTGCACTGCAGCAGTTAGTTTACTGGCTTGTGGGTGGCAGCTTCAGCAACCAAGTTTTAGGCACTTGAACAACCCTGTTTAAGCTTAAATTAGTGCATACATTGCAGTATCTTCCTGAATGAGACTCAAAATAAGTGGAAATAGATGTTACTCAGCCATATATTATCTTGCTAGGCATAACCTGACAAAAGAATGTTAGTGGCAAATAAAAATTAGCAGCGTTATTGTAGTATTTCCCTTTAGTGGAAAAGGGAGGAGAAGGGATCCAATGGAACAAAAATGTCATTTTCAATATTTATCGGGCTTTCCTAATTCTTGACAAATAGAAGGTGGCAGAACTTCACTTCTGAGATTTGGAAAGATGCTGATGCTTCCTGCAGAGCCCTTGTAGCAAGACAGTGAGCGTCGAAGGTACTTAAGAGCCACCTCTTCATCTCATGATGTATTTTGTTGAGAAAAGAAGAAAGAAGAAAGAAAATATTAAGAAGGACATTCCAACAGGAAAGATGTATCACTTGGAGGTGGGATTTTTAAAAAGAGAGTGGATAAGGGTTATTGGGGCAGGGGGATGCCATGAGGAAGTGAATGACAGTGTGCAGGGGGGATTCTCCAACCCTGGAAGGAGTATTCTTGTGAAATACAATGTAGGACTTGGATGGACATCATTTACTATCAGACTGTCTTGCAGATGGTGACGGTGCGTTTCTGGCAACTGTACGTTCCAATGGAAAATACCAGTTTCTCAAATTATGCACTGACACTGTTAAGGGTCACTGAGTATTTCTGAGTGTTGGATGTTGTTTGGGTTGTCACAGGCAAACATCTTTCCTTCTGCAATTTGCCCTTTTGTTACAGCTGCCCATGGAACGCCGAGCACTGTTTTACTGTGAAACAGAATATGCATCTGTGCTGTCAAAAGCCAAAGTGTTCAGGGGAAGGGAACAAAATGATCAACAAAAGTGATGTAATATCTTCCTAATCTGAGTTGACCTGTAGTTGCCAGGGTTAAACTTGAACACCATCGGGATAACAGTGCAATCCTAAACATATCAACTTAGAAGTAAGCCCCATTGAGTTCAGTGGCTTACCCTCCTGTTTGTATATGTAGGATTGCAACATGATAGATATGTACAGGATTTCAGGTATTATGAGAATTTTAGTGTACAATGCATCCAGAGCCGTCTTTCCCATAGGGCTTAGTGGTGCATCGCGCCAGGGCGCCAGCCTCAAAGGGGGACCCAGCAAGTTGGGGAACTGCACGGCTTTGCCGGCGGCCTCCCCTTTCCTTGCATGCATGCTCGCCAGCTGCGCCCCGCCAACCATAAGGCTGGCAGGCATGCAGCTTCCCTCCCAAGCCTTCTCGGGAGGAGAGCGATCCTCGTAGAGGCTTGGGAGGGAAGTTGCGCCCCTCCCAAGCCTCCGCGGGAGGAGAGCGCAGCTTCCCTCCCAAGCCTCCTTGGGAGGAGAGCGATCCCCGCAGAGGCTAGGGAGGCTTGGGAGGGAAGCTGCGCACCCGCCAGCCATATGGTTGGCGGGGTGCAGCTTCCATCCTAAGTCTCTGTGGGGATCGCTCTCCTCCCGAGGAGGCTTGGGAGGGGCGTAACTTCACTCCCAAGCCTCTGTGGGAATCGCTTTCCCGCAGCGGCATGGGGCAGAGTTGCACCCCCCCAATGGCTGGCAGTGCGCAGCTACGGCCACCCCAACACTATCCATGGTAATTTAGGGGTGCTGGGTGGATATTTGCACCCCGGCGCCACATCTGCTAAAGACTGAATGCATCTGATATGCCATGCTTTGATACTATCATTCCCTTTTACCCTGCTTGCGCAAAGGAAACATAGGCAGCTTCATAATGCCTAGGCACACTATTCGCCCACCTATCTCCATATTCTCTGCACTTATTGGCTATCCAAGGTTTCTGACCCATTCCCAGCCCTCCTCGGAGATGCCAGGGATTAAACCTAGAATCTTTTGCATGTACTCTGCCACTGAGCTATGGCCTTTTCCCTGCTGCATTGTGCCCAGATACATTACAGCAATGCTCTTGGACTGCTCTCATTTATGTCCATGGTGTATGGAGCGGTGCCCTCTCTATACATTGCTTTTTGTGAGCTGCTCTAAGAATCCTTTGGGGTTGAAGATTAAAAATGTTCTAAGCAAACATGTATAGTTCTCTTCATCAAGATTTAGTATTCCACTGCCAGGGGAGATGTATGTAGACAATAAATCAAAGAATTGTAGAGTTGGAAGGGACGCCGAGAACCATCCAGTCCAACCCCCTGCAATGCAGGAATCTCAACTAAAGCATCCATGCTAGATAGCCAGCCAGCCTCTGCTTAAGCACCTCCAAGGTAGGTGAGTCCACCACCTTCCAAGGGTGCCAGTTCAACTGTTGAACAGCTCTTACCATCAGAAAGTTCTTCTTGACCTTTAGTTGCAATCACCATTCTTGTAACTTGAATCCATTGCTTGGGGTCCTACCTTCCGGAGCTTAATTGCGTGCCTAATAACCTAGCATGGTTTGGTTCCTAAAGTAATATTTATTTATTTTATTTTTACAAATCTGCTTTTTTTTAAAGCTCATGTGTTTAAGTCTGGTCAAGGTCATAGTTAATGCATTCTCTGGCCATGCATGTAGCTTTTACACAACTGCTTGGTGGTATTGAATAAAACATTCATCTTGTACTTACTGTGGAAAAGAACATCTCTATGCAGCCCAAGCCTAGGTTTGCTGGATTAAAATTTCAAAAACAAGAGAGATTTTGCGGGCTTTGCTCTGTGGAGCTCAGGAAATTAATATGGAAAAAGAGATGATCCAAGCGAAGCAAGAAATATAACCTAACATCAAAAAAGGGCAGCTTTTAATTCTACCTTGAATGCCCCACATGTTATTTCTTGATGCCGTTTTCCCTATGTGTTATATATATATATATATATATATATATATATATATATATATATATATATATATATATATATAAAATTTAGCAGCAATCTTCTGTGAAACAAATTTTATTGGAAAATAGTTCATTGCAGTATATCTTTTCAGTACATGTTCCCTATTTGCCTTTATTTCTTTTTTAAAAGGCAGATTCCACCCCCACCATGCAAATATTCACCAGATTATTAAAATGCAGTTGCTTTACTATCTATTTGAAATATGAGTTTATTTTGCATGGAAGCTGTGGAAAGCTATGGAAAAAATGACAATTTTGTTGAGTACACATCTGTGGGAAATCTAATTGATGTGAACAACCTTTTACATAGTTTGATGTATGCAAACCTCTGCTATTCCTTGAATATTCATATGAATGACTACATGCTAAGCTAACAAAAATCTTAGACATTTTTTAGTGTTTTGATTTCAGTTTTTAAAGTGTGGCTTTTTAAATGAAAGTGAATGAGAAGCTATTGAATCTACTAAGTGATGTTTTTTATTTGAATCATACAAAATTTACAAAGTTCAAATGCTGCTGAATATTCCACAAGAATCTTTATCCCCTATATCAAACATAACATTTTTCTTTCTTCCATAAAAGATAACATGTTAGCACTCTTTCATGCTATTTACTTGATAAGTGCTGAGTTCTGCAATCAAGATTATTGGAAAACATTTGACAAAAGTAACATATAAACTTACTTTGCTTTTCTTACACTCTTTATTGTGAATCTTTACACTTCCTTGTCAAGCTAAGAATCTTGCAATTTTGAAAGATTATTTGCCAATAAGCATATCTACATATAATGCTCACTAGAATATGATTTATCTGTATTGTGCTTACTAAATAGCAAGAGCTTAAACTACTAAAACCATGATAACTCACACAGTATTAAATCTTAGCCTTTTATTCTCCCTGATCCTTACTTACATGGCAGTCTTGTACAGTTTAGTGAATTTGCAAAGTTTTTCCAACAGATGGCAGTGCACTTCTCTCATAGATAAGCAAACAATTTTAAAGCATTTTCTTAAAAATAAATCTCCACATTTTTAATTGGCTATTTTTTTCCCAATTTACTTTTAGGCACAAATCACATGCAGTTTAGCTTTTAGGTAAACTTGCTTCACAGCAGATAAAAACACGATTACAAATCATATTTTCATAATTTGGGTCAACAAACATTTGTAGTACTAAAAAAGGCTAGATAACTGGCATTTAGAGACAGACTTCTGTATTGATTCAGATTGAGAAGCAGATTTTTTGCACAAGGAAACCATTTTTACAGTCAAAGCTGCTATTTATTTGCCTAAGTCTAAGTAAAGTGCCTTTACACATATTTGGCCCAATTTCATTTAACAATTTAGTACCGCTAAACACCAGGATCAATGAGAATCAGGAATAATTTCTGGAGATAATTAATTGATGTTTCATTCTGTGCTCTCCATTCCTCTCTTTCAATCACATCATGAGGCAGAGTTTACAAGATAATGTCAAAAGCAGTGGTGTGCTGTGGGGCAACTCAATTCCTGAGGTATACAAATCACTGGATCCCCAAAGCAAACATTTGCAAAATAGATCTGTTTATTTGAAAACCAAGTATGATGTATACCTCATGAGATAATTGTGAGTCAAGATGCTGAAGCATCAACATGGTCCTCATGCCCCCATGTTTCTTTAAATTACCAGTCACATTTTTTATTTTCATTAATGCATGAAACACAAATTATATTGTGGGGCAGGATATAGTTCAAATAATTTTCTCCTCTCTTTCCCTGAATCAGCCTATTCTAAATGCTCCCAATACCAAGCACAAAGACCTGTACACAATTTAAGAAAATTAGCAAGGAACTGAAGTAGGACGGTGAAAGAAAAGAAAGTCAAGAGAACAGAGAGGGAACAGAGAGAAGCTTTTGGATTTTGAGTGTGAAAAAATACTTCTCCGTATGTGAGGTGGGACCCCTGATTTGTGTGATACATTTTAGAGATGTAGACCAGGGAAGGGGCTGCAGTGGATAGGAGAAAAGATAGGGGGAAAGAGGGAGGATCTTGTGTGACTTAAAGAGCATTGTGCACAAAACCACCATTGGATATAAGCCAATGAAAATGCTTGAGACGTAATACTCCAAATCCTCTCTGTCCCCTTCTTTTCCCTTCACCCCCTACACCTTAAGGTGTTGAGTTCTTCATGGCACTCAAGGAAATCAAGGCTTGTGAATTATTGGTGGGTTAGTGTTTTACACTCATTCCAGAGCCTACATTCTGTGGTAATGGTTTTCGATAGGATGCTGGACTTGCTTCTGGGTATACCCACCTCACTGGTTGGGCTTGAGCAAGTCACTCTGTCTCTAGGAGTCAGGAAGTGGCTACCTAACAATCTATGTGAACACATAAGTGCAAGAAGCTCTGCTGAGGCCAGGAATGAACATCAGTGAGAAGAGACCCTGAAACACAAGGACAAATATAATGCCATTGTTTGCGGAGAGCATCAAAATTGCTACTGATTATGGCTTCCTTTTCTGCTAAAAGAGCACCATGTATTAAGCAGGGTGAGTTTGCATAGAGAAAGAGTAAAGTTCATGTGTGTTCCATGTCCATTCCCAACTGTGCATATTTTTTTCCTGCCTTAGGCTTTAGTTTCAGAAAAAACATAGAGCCATAGTATTGAATGGGAAAACTAAAATAATCTAGTGATCTAGTTCCAGCTCTGCATTGCTTGCCATTAAAACACCCTGATGCCAACTTAGTTTAGCAATGAATAGATGCATTATATTACTGTTATTGGTTCAATCAAAGGTAGCAGATATGTGCCTGCCACTGTGGAGAGGATTTCTAAAATTCTGGTCTGTTTCTGAGTCACTCTATGTTCTTTCCACTTTGATCTACACCATATTCTGAGCCACTCTGAGTAACATGAAGGTCTACAGATCCCTATAAATTATAATGGGGAATCTAGAAATGACTATAGCCTTTTTTCCCACCGTTGACCAAAGCGGATGAAATTTTCAGGCACAGAAGCCCCTCCACAGTGGATTAAACTTGTCAGACAAACAAGTACCGTCTTTCCCCCTTTTTAAGACACCGTCTTATAATTTTTTTCCCTCAAATAAACACAGGGTGGCTTATTTTCAGGGGGATGTCTTATTTTTATTACGTCAGTATGGTATGGTACAGCCTCCCCCTGTGGCGGCACCACGGCTTACTTTTGGGGTACGTCTTACTTCTCACAAAGGTAAAAAAAACCTGCCATGGCTTACTTTATGACTACGTATTAAAAAGGGGGAAACAGGGTACTGGAGCTTTTCGTGGCATAAGTAAAAGGAATTTACTTTCCTCCATAATCAACATTAATTTCAGATCGATGAGGAGAGCAGCAGGGATTTATCTCTTGCCTTAAAACAATTAAGAGGTAGCCAAGTAGTCTGTATTCTTTTTTTACAACTTGAGGCTATTTAGAATACTGCCCTGCAGAGTTCTGAAGAGCTCTGGGGTTGTTGATGTTATTAAAGCAAAGCAATTTGTGGTGTCTCTTTCCCTAAAACTTAAATTATGTTTGTTTGTTTGTTTGTTTGTTTGTTTTTTAAAAAGTCATTCTATGCTTTAACAAAGTGATCCTGAGTTCTTCAGTGCTATGCAGGAAATATGTTGTACAGTCTCACATTCTGCAAAGCCCTGAGTAATATAGTGATATAGGAAAAGTGAAAAATAAGGTACAGAAACAACAGAGCAACAGTGTGACACTATGACACAAAGTTTTGTGGGGGCCCTGATCCAGCTATATGGGGGAAGGTGTTATTGACATCATGCTTTGACTTGGAAAGACAGAAAAATCCATCTCATTTTTTATTTTATTTTTTTGTTCCGTGCATGGAGGCAATAGCTCTGACACTTCAAAAGATCAAGGACTACTCTAAGGATCATTACATAAGGAAACATTGCCAGCCTACCTTCCTCCTTTCTCACCACAGCTGTGCTATGCTGCATGGAGGCAAAGTGAAAGTGGGTCAGTACAGCCAGGTCTGCAATTTTTAGTTAGCAATTGATCAGACAGGCAGGGAATCTACAGTGGCAGGCACATATCTGCTACCTTTGACTGAACCAATAGCAGTAATATCCAATTTAAGTGGAAACAAAAACCACAGCACATCTATACACACATGCACTCGTTTTTATTAGTTAGAAGAGTGCTTTTGAATCCAGGATATATGAACAGGTGGGCAGCCGTTGCCCATCCTTATCATGATGGAACAATAGCTCAACCTTTGGACAAAGGTGAATACATCATTGTTTGAAAAATACTTTAAGATTATACACCAGCTAAATTCAAGTATTTACTGGAAATGTGGAAGAATAAAAGGTGATTTCCTCCACTGATGGTGGTTTTGTGCCAGGGTAGGGAATAATATACTCAAGGTTAATAGCGGTTCCTTAGGAGACAGGTTAATGATGAATCCTGATGTGTTTGTATTAACCTTCCTAAAAGGTAAAGTTTATAGAGAAAAAGAAGTCTTATTTCCATCCAACTGTGGTTGCCAGAATTATGTGCAGTAGATATTGGTTAATCCCTCTTGGTTAAGTATGGCATCTTAAAGTGTGGGATCTAGTTGCATTGATAATCCCACAAGAACTACCGTAAGCTGTCTTGACAAGGCATGCACAGTGTTAATAATATTGAGAGAAATTGGAAATGTTTTAAACTGTATTGGAATGGCAGGCAGACTAGAATAATGCTTATAAATAAGTTTGGCCATTTCTGTTGTGTAGAAACAGAAGAGTTTTGTTTTTCTTCTCCTTTGCTGTTGCTTCATCTATCTATCTATCTATCTATCTATCTATCTATCTATCTATCTATCTATCATCTATCTATCTATCTATCTATCTATCTATCTCAATAAAAGAGAAGTGGTGCTTTGAGTTCTGATTTTATTTTTAAAGATCACCATTGTATTTCGAGCCCCTATGAGGGGTAAATAGGGCACAACCATTTCCTTTGGGGTACCTTATTATGCATATACATGCAATTAAAAAGCAAAAATAAAAAATACACAAATGTATATTCCTCTGTTGCATTTTATAATAAATATTCATCTTGTTATTTATGATCCCAGATTTAGTAATTTAACTATTCTGTTGTCCATCAGTGTAATAATAGTACTACTAGTAACATAGATGGGTGTTCTGTACAGAAAGAACAATTTCTCTGAAGCCTTCTAACCATTTAAGTGAGTTGTCGTCGTATAATTGTAATAGCAATGGACCTTCCACACACATCTTTCATTCTAAATTAGCCCTTTATATTACCACACTGAATTTCATTTTGGGAAGCCTTTTATGATAATAGATCGGATACTGATCAGAGGCCGCACGTGGCATTCATTAACTGTTAAAAGCTCCAAAGCTTGCGGTTTGCCCGCGTATCAATTTTTCCTATACATATGAAGAATGAGATCCTGAATAATGAACATGTTATTTACCTTGGGCAGCCTATGACACTGTTACTTAGTGCTGAAAAGCCATTTTCTACCGTTCACTATTCTCATAGCCAGTGGTGCTTGACCTGATTACCAATTCCTCACAGTAAGAGAAGATGTGGACAGTGTTTTGCATCGTTAGAAATTAGCTAGGCAGAACTATTAGTATTGCTACTTGCCAAGGCACTGTATAGGCTTAAGAAGGCAGACAATTTTCACCGGGCTGCCATTTGAGGAGGGCAGGGGGCAGACTCTCTTCCCTACCATATGCCCCCCACTCCAGTTTCACATGGAATATATCCGAGGCTGCACTGGATTTTTATGCACAAAAACACTGTATGTGAAATTTTCAGAGAGATTAATATTTCACTTTTGCTTCATGTATGGTTCACCACTTGTTCACAGTTGCTTCTTTGCCAGTTCTTTAACTTAAAAAAGCAAACCCAGCAATCCTAGCTGTGAAGGCTCACATAGTAATAATTACATATAGTTAATCAGATCTGTGCAACAATGCCATTAATCCAAATCAGAGCGAGGGTAGGAAGCATTGCCATCATTCTCTGCATAACCAATCAGGTTTGGTTTGTGGTGATGTCATGAAGCCATAATATAGTGATGGCACTGCTTCCTGCCCTCATTCTGATATGGGAAAACATTTTCTTCCACGTCAACCATCTCCCTCTCCCAAATTGCCATGGATTTTTTTTTTTCCACAGGAGGGTCAAATACATTTTGTGAAACTCAATCACTGTTTCAACTTCTCCCTAGAATATATCCATAGGGATATATTCTATATCCCCTGAACCTGGGACCTTCTGCATGCACAGCAGAAGCTTTACCATGAAGCAAAGGTCATGAGGTATGGGCATGGCAAAGGGCAGTTCTGTCATAATCTTATTAAGGGCACTGTCCAATAGTTGCCCGTGATATTCATCCAATCATAATCCAAACAGCTTCCCACATTTCAACGGACCAACCAGCTGCTTTGCAAAAGAACAATGTTCCCCCTTCAACCACACACTGAAGTTTTAAGCACAATTCTCCTGAAACAGAAATGTTTGCATTTAGATGCTTGGCAATAAATGAACCAGCCCAGGGTTTTCATTCTGTTTGGTGGTGGATGGCACAAAACTAGAGTGATAAATGACTGTCCTCAAAAGGCACACGGGTTGGGAAATTACGTACCTAATCTGCATTAAGCCGTGTTTCTCTGACAGAAATTGCTGTGCTGAAAAAAATAATTGGAGCTGCTGATCAGAAATCGAGAAAATGAGGGACACAATCAAGTTTAAGTGCTGGACTTGCAGGCTGTGTACACATTTTTTAATCTGTGTACACACAACGTTACCCATGATGCAGAGCTTTCCTATAGTTTCTTGAGAAACGTTGTTGGTTTCCCTTAAACTGGCTACAGTCCAAAAGGAAAACGTAAGCCACATTCATTTTGCAGTTAAGCAGAGTTGTGTACATTTGAGACAGCCATTGTGCATGCTCAGAAAGCAGCACATGTGCAGTAGACAGCTTCATAAATAGGAGTTTGGGTTGGGGGTTGCAGGAGCAAGGTCTTGCCCATCTCTCTGGTGTGTGCAAGTGTGACTTGAAACACAGCATGGGGGAAAGACCTTGCTGCATTTTAACAGCGGGACTTAAAACAGATTAACTTGGGCCAAGTCACAATCAGCTCTCCTTACTTCCTTTTTACTTTAAAGCCCTGTGTGGAGTTTTGATTCTGATTACAGCAATGGCACTGGACCGGAGGGGGGGGGGATGCTTAGCCATTAGCCCGTTACACAATTTCTCTTATCAAAACCAGAAAAAATTCTCTTCCCTCATCCCTGATGCTATGAGTTCTGTAGCAGGAGGGGAAATACAGCTATAACATAGCTACCATATGTTTTTGGGTGGTAGTTAACTGGACTTTTAATATATCTTTTTATATTGTTTTAATTCTATTAGTGTTTAATTACTATCTTTTCCTATGTTAACTGCTAGCTGCCTTGAGCCCTAGTCTGGGGGAAAGGAGTGATATAAATAAATACAATAATAATCCCATCATACACACTGTGGGGCTAATAGTTTGGAGGAGAGTAGCGCAAGAAAACGGTGCAAGAACATGATTAAACATCAAAATGCAGTACCTTGCCATTTTTTAAGAGTTACTGGTATGGTCAGGAAATCCTGCACCCCCCAAAAAAAAATATTCTGTAATTTTGTGCCCCAGTCTGTATAATGCCTAAAGTATTTAACCAGCCAATGAATTTGCTATAAAACTCCAACAGTACAACCCTAACCAAGTCTACTCAGAATAAATCCCACTGAATCCAATGAACTTCTAAAATGCATTAAACAATGTGGGTATTATTCATTGTTAGTGTGCATCATCAACTTTTTTGAGGGAGGAACAATCTGGCATTCATTATTATTTAATGGCAAGCCTGTCTCATTGTGTGTTCAACTTCCATAATCAACTCACAAGATTTCAGAATGGCGGTGTTCTCTGCTAAAGGGTTAAAAAATCTAGTTATTATCTCTCCCACCCATCTTCAAACTAAGCAGCATTTGAAAGTATGGAGCTCTTTAAAGCAATTTATGATCACATAACTTTTTTTTTCATTTGTCTCGATTCATGTGAAAGTAATTTTGAATCCATAATAGTAAGTATTCTGCGAAATGATCATTAACACTTTGCAATCGATTTAGTAAACATATGCTGTTCCCAAAATAAATAGAAACAAGGAAGGAGGACAGTTAGTACAGCTTACGCATGAGAATATGCGCACATTAGTATGCAAGGCAAAGTGCCAGCAGTAAAATACGAAGGCATTGTGATGATATTTTTAGCACCATCTTGCAATTTCATATCTCCACACCAAAACTCATAGCACTGGCTAATAATTTTAATATAAACCTGTTATTGATACTACTTTGCACTTCAATAGAACCTTCTGTTCCATTTTGAAATTTTCAAAATGCACTGTCAAACCTTGTTAAGGAACCTTCATAGCAACTCGAGAAAATGGTAACCAACATGGTAGTGAAAAGTCCTCTTTATTCCCATTCCATTTATGCTTAGGGGGTATGACATTCGCCCCAAAGTAATAATAATTAAAAAAAACTGAGTGGAAAAGAGAGAGAAACGTCTGGCTCAAGCATCATCATCGTCATACACATAATACACATAATGCTCAAAACCAGATTTTGTCATGCCAGATTTTATAAAGGGTTAAGAAAACCTCAGGTCTCCTGGCCGCTCTGTCTGGCTCTTGAGATTTTACCTGAGCTACACACCCTTCTGAGTGACACCCTCACTACCAACACTCTGCACCCCTTTTTTATGTTTTTGGGCGGCTGGAAAGTATCCTTGAATTCTGATCCTGCTTCTTGCTTGCCTGGATGGAGAATTAGGAGAGATGTGTTAGTGTGTGTAGGGGGGGGAGCCTTACTGCACACAAGTTAAATTCACATTTGTGGCTCTGCTCGCTTTTGCCTCTGGCCCCACCTAAAGCTGGCATGTGACGCACATACACCCAAAGGTTGTCCAGAATGTCATCCTCAGGCTGAAGAGGGTTCCCCATGCCTGACTTACAAACAATACAGGCTAAGTCATGCAACTGTTCTGATTTTGGTGCGTACCTGCCACCAAAATAACAATAAATCAACTATGTCTAGAGGAAAGCTGTGCGGGTGCCAGACAAACCTCCTTAGGGAGCACATGGCTCAGGCGTAGAGCGCATGCAGGATGTCACAGGTTCAATCTCCAGCAGGACAACACACACACACACACTCCAATCTGGCACACCTGCTGGTGTACCTGTACCTCCCTTACTGCTGCCCTGCCCCATCCCAGTAACTGGCAGTGGTGCCAGTGCCAACAGGCCAGGTCCATGGTGCTGCCCTTCCACACCAGCCACTCCCAAGATGAAGCAGCTTCCAATGAAAAGATCCCCTCTCATCCACATCTGATGAAGTTTGCACTCCATGAAAAGCCTAAGCAGGTGACTTAAGAGCACTGACACGTTGGTTTGGGAGAAGGTAATCCTGGAGGTGCTTGGGCCCCAAGCCATTTTGAGCTTTAACCAGAGACATTAGCATTTCGAATTGGGGTCGCAACATTCAGGAAACCAGTGGTGCTCTCTTGGAAGTCCTTGGAAATTTTTCGTAGGGGAACAGTTAGGGCCAGAGGTGCCACCTTGCAAGGGTGATTGGGGGGCTGACATTGCGCGCATGACGTCATGATGTCACATGCATGAGCATTGCGCCTCCCTACCTACGCCAGTCAGAAGCTTCCCAGGCTTTGAGAAGGCAGCTCCGAGAAACATTTAGGGGACTAACTTAATCCCCCTAGTCCACTGACCACACACCACTGTTTCACAGCCGTATTCTGCACAGATGGTAGCTTCTGAACCATCTTCAAAGGCTGCCCCATGTATAATGCATTTCAGTAATCCAAACAGGAAGCTACCAGAGCATGGATGACCAGGGAGAGGAGAAGTCACAACTAGTTAGCCATCTGTAGGAAACAAACATGCCACTAAGGGAGTGATGGCCCTGGACATTTTAGTGCCTGACATGAAGCCCAAATGGTATCCCCCACAGGCACACTCTTGTGCCAGCACTTCTAAAAGTCTTGCTGCACTATTCCGAAACACATCTCTTGCTGCACTGTTCAGAAACACTTGTTCCCCCACTCCCATTATGGTTGCTTCATCCTGCTGCATGGCAGGGCCAGCCTACACTAAGGCTACTGGAGCTTTTGGTAACAGCGATGGATCCAGGAAGCTGCAAAAAATACTTACAGGGCGAGTGCAACCCTGTTCAAATGGCTGAATACAATCTCCCTGAATCACAGAACCATCTATCCAGGGCAGCTCTATTTCGTTGGGATTGAATTTGTTTACTGGCCCTCGTCTACTGATCCTAGGCATCAATCCGGCGTTTCTGCAGCTTCACGTGATTCACAGAGAAATAGACCTGATTGTTCTTGCATGCTTACTTGGGAGTTAAGAGCCATCAAAGACAATGGGGCTTACTCTTGAATAAGCATGCATAGGACTGTGTTACAAGAGGTAATACAGAGGTACACACCCCATCATTTATCCATCAGTTTGTTGTGTGAGAAGTTAAGCATCTTGTCTACAGTCCAGCACACAGAGTGAGTTGTGCCTGACATTTTGCAAGATTGTGGCTCTTGTTAAATAATAGATCCAAGGCCAGCACACAGCAATCTCAGATATATGGATACAACAGAGAAGTGCAAGATTCAGAGAATATCCTACATTGACTACTTAATCAATCGCTTTAGTTGATTATTTGCTGGGCTTGTTTATGCTGCATTAACCGAGGAAAAAGCCAAAAGCTAGCCAGTCAAATGTAAGCAATTAGGCAAATAATTAAGGCTGCAATCTCTAAGCCAGCCTTCCCCAACCTGGTGTCCTCCATATATTTTGGACTACAACTCCCATCATTCCCAGCAAGTCTGGCCATGCAGGCTGGGGCTGATGGAAGTTATAGTCCAAAACATCGGGAAGGCTCATGCCCTAAACATTTTTACTAGGGTGAATGCAGTCAGTTGTCATGATTATGCTCTCTCATGTTCAGCCAGCTTTGCAGCATGTCTTTCACCACTGGTGCCCTAGCAATCATCCAGTCTGTTTCATCACCCTTAGGTCTCTGGTGTACCAAGGCTGCATGAGCACTGTCCTATATCCTTAATGTTCAAATGAGTCCTGGAGTCACCAACCAAATCCTAAAGGAACAAGTCTGGGAAACTTACCAGCATGACCAGAAGAGTTGTACAGTTGCAAGCAAATCCCTGGGTCTACGGAAGCTGCACAGCCTACACCCAAATAAACCTGTGTATTGGGAAATTCCCAACAAGCCTAAACATTTTCAACAAAAAGTCCTAGCTCACTGAAAAATGACAATAAATGACAAGTTAATTGGAAATGGACTACAACCCCCCATCATCCTCAGCCAGTATGGCCGGTGATGAAGGATTATGGGAGTTGTACTCCAAAAAGATATGGGGACTCAAGATTGGGGAAGGCTGCTCTAAGAAGCATAGAGCCCTGAGTGTTTATGTATAGATTGGTTAGAAAGAGTAATGGGAAACATTTCCTCAGTAAAAACAGTCAGGGAACACTTAGGCACCGCAGCTCTCATCACCACTATTCTAATATTGGAGTGAACATCTTTGGAGAGCCATTTGCTTGTTCATTCTTCATTTGTCGTGCCTCTTTACTCTGCAAAGTGATCTGTTATGCATGTAGAAGATAGCCAGAATAATGGTAACATGAGGGGTGGGGGTGGGGTGATGACTCTGCATAGAAATTGTTGGTCCATGGGGTGAGCTGTTTCAACTGGTCTGCATGTTACTAATGTAACATGTAAAACAGACCTAAATCCCATTTAGGAAAGCACAGTTGAGCACTTAATTCCCACTGATTTCAATGGGATTTAAGTATGTTTAATGTTCCCTGGATTGTAATATTGGATTATGCCACCTTGTATTAAACTCTGATTATAGATGCTCTGAAATACCAATAGCAGCCTACGAAAAGGACGTTTCTCTGGACCGCAGCTAGACCTACTTTCAGCCAAGAACGTATGAAAAGAGCAGTCATGACATTCAGAGGACAGTTAGTTTAATCCTAGAAACTGTATGTAGCCTCAGCAAATATCCTGGGGCTATATCCCTCACCTACGTTTTCAACTTTAGTCTGTTCCTATTAAATCAGCTATGGACAGCCTGCTAAATTCTTCTAATTTTTTAATCTTATCAAACTGACCTTGTAAAGTTGAGCATTTCACCTCCAATGGAAAAAATATATATATCAATGTACAAGGTAAACCTTTTTTTTAATGAAGCACATTATTTCTTTATCAGTTCCTGCTAAATTAAATTGAAAACTAAAAGCACTTTACTTCCTGGCACATTAATGTGTCTAGTTTATTTTACTTTTAAGTATTCCCAGCATGGTATCCTGCTCTCTATGTGGCTTCTTAGCTAATCTGTCTTCATAACCTAGTACTCTCTGTTCCTCCCCACCACCCCCAGCTTGGCTGGTGGAGGTCTGCTGGACAGGTGCACCTTATGTGCAAGCTTTTCTTATGAAAAGGCTCCAAATGGTACAGAAGAATCCATGGGCTGGCATCTATTTTATTGACAAATTTGAAGGAGATGCATTACCAGTGTTACTCTGTTAAGCACAGCTCCACAATCGGAATTTAATTGAAGCATGGTGCCCATAATAGGTTGAGATATTTGTGTTCTTCAGCATTTTGCGAATTTGAAACAGATGGACTATGACCAGGAAACAGAGGAGAACAGACTGGTGTAAAGCAAGTTGGCTCTCTGACAAGGCCAGGTACAGCTGTGGTGTGTATTTTATTCAGCAAGGCCTCCTACTGTATCTGCAGCCTGCTCGACTCGTGATTCAGCTATGACTGGCAGAATGGAGAGCAGAAGCAAGCATGAATCCAGATTTTTTTCCCATAGACCATAATATTTGAGAACCCAGAAGAATCACCATGATGAAAATCATGCCAAGTACATTTTTGATTATTTTTTGTGTTCTGCAAAGTATAACAAAAACGTTGGCATTTTGAGAACATTCCCATAGTGCTGCTATCTGACAATATCTTCTCTTCTTAACTTGGGGGAAGGAAATGAGATGGGTAATTGACTAAATGAGCGTGTAAGTGTCAAAGAATAAGCTAAAGCAGTGGTATAAAGCAGTTTAATAGGGTTGCCCACTTAGGGAATCTGGCTTTGTTTAAATCCCCACATTTTGGGTCCCATCTTTAAGCAGTTGTTTTTCACCATTTCACAGCATTCTCTGCCAAGCACCTTTTGAGTGGGGTGCAAGGCTCCTATACTGCTAAGAGTCCTAGACCAAGAATCCCTATGTTAAAAATGTAGGTTTGATTCAAACCAACACAGAGCCCGAATACCATGAATACCATTTAGTTTAATGGGATCAAATTATGAGTAGTCAGTGTAAGGATTGGAGAAAATGATTTAGGTGATCCCATTTTGTGATAAAATAAAGCTTTTGGAAATGATTCAGTGGATCGCCTAGTTCAGTCACATACTGCATACATGTCATATATGTAAACATTATGTTTTTAAAATCAGCACCACCAAAAGGGCCACGGAAAAATTGTCTTCAACTTTCGCAAATAGTTCATTTCATACTGAACTACATATTATGGCAATTGCATGGCTAGTAGCCACATTAGCAGATTCTAAGAAGGAACCAGATTCATAGGAATCGCAGCGCATGAGGAGAGGAGGTTTAACTTTTCCATCTTCAAGTGCAATCCAGAGCAAAGAGGGGGAGCCTACACTGTGGTTAGCCTTAGCAGGGGGGAGTTTCCATTTGCACCAGTGGGAACTGTTTTTCTAAGGCTAACTATGGTCTTGGGGCAGGGAATTTTAATTGGTTTCACATCTAGGGAGGGGAGAGTTAAATCTCCTCACATGGTATGATCCTGATGACAGTGAGGTGGGCACCTCTAGGATTATTTTTTAAAACCTGGCATTGGTACTCCCCACCCCCAGTGTTTTAAAACCCTCTTGTCCTAGTCATAGCAGAAAGGGGGGACAATTGCTTAGCATTCTCCTTCTCAGGCAGAGGCGTACCTAGGCTCCCTTGCACCCTTGGCAAGGAGCTATATCAGAGACCATGGACCAGAAACTCAAAGTTTGCTTTTTGTTACCTTTCCTACTCTGCCAGTGACATCCTCTGTGGCCATCGGTGTCTGCTTTGCTGTGTTCTTTGCACTGTTACTCATTGTGTATCTAAACCAACCATAGCCATGCTAATTGTTGATCGCCTTCTGCATTCTCCCATTCATCTAGGCCTGTCAGAGCTGATACTCATTGCCCTTTGTCCAAGTAAGAATGTTTGCATCTCCTCTCTCCTTCACCACTCAGATTATGGCTTGTATTTTGCTTTCATCACTGTTTATGATGCTATTGCATGCATTTTTCCCGAGTATCAGTGGCACAGTGCATTATGGTTTCCAGACTACAGCAGAAGAGTACAGCAGAAGTCTTTGAAACCCTAGAAAGCAACAGAGACAGGATTGGGGTGGTTGGAGCAATGACAAAGGGCAGCTTCATATCTTCAGATGCACTACTTATATACTTGCAAACACAAAGATCAATAACTCAAGGTATCATCATTCTAAATGAATAGTGAGTGCATGATTCAATTGAGTAACTTGATACATTTGTCTTATATGGGAACATCAGAAAATCATTTAAGTTATATTTCCATTTTCTATTGTTAGATGAAATGTACCTGATAACCTGTCCTACTTCAGTCTGGCTTACAGCACCATTCTATACATCCCAACCCAGACATAAAAAGCATAAAAAGCCAACTTGAAAAACACAAAGTGAATGCAGAAGTGCATCAGAAGATCCCTGCTGGTTCAGGCTAATAATATTAATATTAATATTAATATTATTAATTTATTTATACCCCGCCCATCTGGCTGGGTTTCCCCAGCCACTCTGGGTGGCTCCCAACAGAATTAAAAGCACAATAAAATGGCCCATCTAGTCCAGAATTCTATTCTCCCTGTCAGCCAGTGGTTTGGAAGAAGTCCAAAATCAAGAGAAACAACTGAGGACCTTGCGGTATTAATGAGTAATTTCAAATTAGTCATCCCTAATATTCCACTGACAGAGGCTATACGCTTCCTTTACAGGGGAGAGACCAGGAGCTCACCAAGACAATAGCTAAGTTCCTCTATTTGATCTTTTGCTGCCGAAGTACATTACAGGACCCTGCCCTTGTTGGAGACCCACAGAGGTGAAATAGATTGCTGGCCTCCTCTTCCCTTTGGCAAGTGACTCTACTGATGATATGGCGACGAGATTGTACTGGCCTATTTACTTTGAATGTTTGTAAGTGATGCCAATAAAGATTTTGATACTGAATATTCCACTGACTAAGTTCTGAAATGTCCCTTCCATCTGTATGCATAATATTCTTGATTTTAGTAACTAACCTGCTCCTATGTGAATTTCTTGCAGAAAGGAATTCTAAATTCAACAAAAGAACTGAGAAAAATTAGATTTCATTATTACATTCATGCTCTGCAGTGGCTGAAAACATTCATAATCTCGAATTGCATTGGTCCATGGGACCTTTAGAGATGCTGACAATGAAGACATCAAAGGCTAATTGAGGGGGGGTTGCCAATGTGGTTTCAAATTGCAGCTTCTTTAATTACACCTTCATTGTATACTTTACATTGTGAGAGACACAGTGGACACTGTAAACATATTTATTTATTGCTTACGCTTTCCCTCTAGCCTCTCAGGCCATTTCCTGTGTATCTATTCATAATTTGCAGTCCAGTAGCACTAACCCCAGGCAGGTCTTTAGTAGGTTTGACTCCCTTCTCAAACTCTTCCTCCTCCGGGTTCTGCTGGTCATTCTCATTTCTCTCCTGATGATTTTGTCACTTCATTTTAATGTAAAACTCAGTGGGATCTATGAGACTGTACACTACTACGGCGCATCTGAAGTTGGAGTCACAGCTTGCTGTGGCTGCATTGTGCTTCATTTATCTTTCTCATTCCATTCATATCTCCCAGTAGGGCAGATTGCACCCTCTCCCCTTCTGATGACCACTGGGCTGACATCCCATCCATCAGGCTCTGTCCCCTCCAGCCCACTCCAAAATATGTTACCTTTCATTCTGGAGACTTCCTCAAACACCACTAAATCTTCTGTGTCTTCTCTATTTTTTTTCCTGAGTGCTACATGACCTCTAGTTGTTTGGAAGGCTAAAAATAACACCTCTGGACACACACACAAACCCTTGGCAACTTTAAAAACTGTTTTCTGGTATCTCTTCTGTCAGCAGTTTCGCAGCATTTCAAGACCAGTTGGTGTCACAAAAGGGAAAAGGATTTCACAGTAAGGGTGAAATCCTACAGTCAGTTTCATAAACTCATTCCTTGAAAAGTCACTAAAGTGAAGTGTGATGTTGAATGAAGTGCTCAAGTGATGCTCTTTCAGATTTCTCCAGACTGAAATGGTCATAGGCCTTGACCACTTTGTCATATGATGGCAGAGCCTCACACAGAGGTTCATGTTGGCCAAGAGGGACTCTGTATAATACCCAAACCAAGAACACCTTTTTTTTTGTTCTTGAAAATGGAGTACCATTTGGGCTTCATTCACCAGTGAGGTATTGTGGCTCATGTTCATCCTGATTTCCAGCATCCAGGTCCAATGTCATCATATTCAGATGACTCACAGGTCACAGGCAACAGGAGAGCCCTCAGCACTTCCTTCTACCCCATTCTGGCCTGAGGACCTGGTTCTATTATAACCCTCTGGGATTCCCCCCCACAATAGCTTCTCCTGCTCCACAGGCGAATGCTCAGCTATGGAATCTTCAAGGACTGCAGACAGCTATTTCAGTGGGGCAGAACTGCTGGAAGGGAAGACTCGAGCTACCTTCTTAAACCTTCAGAAAAATTTGATCGTTTTCTGATAATACCTCTTCCAAAGCTCAGTCATTAGGACTCATCGGGAGCTGCCCAGGGTCCTGAATTGCCTAACCTGGCTCTGACTGGAAGAGGCTTTGGCAATTCCTGTTGGGGCCTGAGAAGAGGCTCAAGGACCACATTTGGCCTCCCAGCCTGAAGTTCCTCACCCCTGCAGTAAGCCAGTGGAGTTGAAAATAAAAAGGAGCTTTTCACCTGACAGTAGAAGAAATCTTCAGACCCCCATAGTCAAGATGTTCTACAAAGCAGGTACTACCATACAGAAAACCTCAGTAGTCGTTTCTGTTTGGTGGTATCATTTCAGTAAATGGGGAACCCAGAGCAAGTCCACAGGACCAGCTCTCAGTGGGAGAAGAGGGGAAAAGGAGAGAGGCATTCCCTATTTATTAATGGTGACTTTAGAGCTTCCTCTTTCACTCATAACTCCGAAAGAATAGTCTTTGGCCAAGAGAGACATTATCAACCAGTGCCCTGTTGAGGAGCTACAAAGCATAGAACCATGCCTGCCCATCCAGCCCAGATCATAGGCATCCCTGCTGAAAAGAAAGTTCCAGAAACATCTTTCTGAGAGTGACAGATTCAGAATTGAAATGGCAAGTGATAGCTTTGACTCAATCACAGTGTCTATAGTTGCGAGAGATTAATACCAGGAGACACGGACTATTCTCTTTCTCTCTGTTGATACATCTGCAGAATACCGTACATGCCAGTTATGTGACTAGGAAAGAGGTAATGTCAGAGAGAGACAGATAAAATATCTAGCATGAATAAAAAGGCATCCTTCACACATTACTTTCCCCAGCTCAGCAGTGGAGTGCATGTTTTCTATGTATGGCAGAGATGAGGAACCTGTGTCCCTCTGCATGTGGTTGTACTCTCAGCCCAAACCAGTCAGGAATGATGGGAGTTGTAGTCCACCAACATCTGAAGAGCCCCAGATTGTGTGAAGCTGCTTTATGGTGTAGAAAGGGACAGGTGCCTGTCAATGGGCTTGCCAACTGGAATTAAATACAAGGGAGGCAACAGAGGAAGGGGAAGGAAGTTGGATCAGGGATAAAAGAGAGGAAATAATATTTGTGTGGGGATGTTAAGTAACACATTCCTGTCTTAGATATGTGATATTCTTGGCTACACGTATTTAACAGGCTCCTGAAGAAAATATTGTCCTTATTGTTAACATTTCCCAGTCACTTTGTACAAAACAAATGTGACTTGACAAGATAGAAAGCAACAAATAAAAGCCAGATAGAAAGCAACAAATAAAAACTGGATTTTTTCCTTTTTAAACAGAACAATACAAAATACATAAAATGTTCATCTAGTAACAAATTAATAAACACCAGCCCAACCCACCACCCCACTAAAAGTTGGGCACCACTGTAATACTAGACATGTAGATAGCTTTAAATTACAGTACTTCTTGTTTGCATGTGGCTGGTTTCAGCTCAGCTTTATTCCACCAGCACAGCAGAAAGTTCTTCCCCTGCTGCCCCCCACTTTTCCGGGGTAGAGAAGAATTTGACTTCTGATGTGCATCACAACAGTAATAACTTTTTGCTTTACCATTGATCCATAATCTTGAACCTTCAAAAAGACAGACAGCAGTACCAGTCTGAGTGATAGGCCATTTTCAATATGAGCGACATGAATTGTCGGTTTTGGGCAGACTGTACAATACATTCTTTTTTCTTTTGCTCTGTTTTCAAGGCTAGTTACCAGGTTTGCCTATACATGGTTCACTACAGCAGGAATTCAAGAAGATATTTGCCCAGCCGTCCCCTCTGCTCCCCCCCCCCTTTTGTAGCTGGTCACACACATTACTTAAGCTCCATTCCATCACACACTTCCTTTGAAAAATGACACTCTATTGCTCCACTGTAGCAGTGATAGAAATTTAATCAACACAAAATGACTTGAGTGAGCAAACAAGTGAGTGGAGCATGGAGTACTTAAAATAGTGCCATGAGGGTATTGTGGTCGAAAGCCTGTCTTTGTGGAGAGCAAGTTATTGATTTCTTTAAAGGATTATGCTCCTAGCTTTTGTTTTCTCTCTTATCCCTATTGTTTACTTTTCAAGACTGCAATGATATTCAACCGTAAATCACTGTGCTTTTTGAGTTATTTTTAGCTTCTGTGGCCGGTACACCTGCGTTGGAGAGAAAGAGACAAAATGGCACAGAAAGAGATGGGCAACCCTGTTTATGCAACAGAGGGATACAAACAACACATGTAGGAAGGGCAGGATGGAGCCCACCAACCCTGCCTCTGCTCTCTGCACATTCTGTGAAAAGTTTGAATGGAACCTAGACATATGCAGCTCTAAGCATATTGACTCTCTCCATGCAATCAGGAACCCTGCAAGATGCTCAGTCACATGTACAGAGCCTATACACATTCAGCTCTGCGTGTGTAGGCTTCTGTCAGACCTTTAACTAGATACATGGAAGTTAGGAGTAGGGCCAACAGGTATGATCCTCATCTCCTCTACACACACACACACACACACACAGGTTTCCTGTACACGCTATGTCACATGAATGTGGCTCTTGGCCAAGCTTCTCTGACCTAGTGGCCTCCTAATGTTTTGAACTGCAGCTTCCATCATCCCAGACTGTTGGCCATGCTGGCTGGGATTGATGGAATTTATAGTCCAAAACATTGTGAGGGCATCAGGTTGAGAAAGCCTTCTCTAAGCTAAAATGAATAAATTGGAACCGGATTTGTGTTGGAAAGGTAAATAAATGGAAGGAACCTTTTTTCATATGTGGTGGGCATGGAAAATAGTTAAAGAATATTGGGAAATGATATATCATGAAATGCAAAAAAAAAAGTTTAAAACGACACACACACACACACAAAACCCAGAGGCATTCTTGTTAGGAATGGTGCAGACAGAGATACCCAGGTCTCAGAAAAACTTATCTATGTATGCTAGGATCTTGTTAGCCCAAATATGGAAGGTGAGGGAGGTTCCTAGTAAGGAGGACTGGCAACTTAAGATGATAGAATATGCAGAGCTTGCAGGTCTATCAAGTAAAATAAGAGAGCAAGAAGTACTCAAAGAGGAGTGGGAAATTTTTGCTGAGTATGTATAAAATAATTGTACACAGTTGAAAATGTTTGCAGTATTAAGGTAAATTCAACAGTGTAATATATTGCAAAGGGTTGTAAGGTTGGAGAACTGAATTAGATGGATATACAATATATGCAGGAATATATTGGATATTGGATATACAATATATGCAGGAATAAAAGAACCTTGGAAGGGAAGGGAGGGAAGTCAATGAATGTATGGTTATAATGAAAGATGTCTATTTTGAAATGTATAATCTGAAAATGTAATAAAAATTATTTAAAAAATAAAAAAGAGAAAGTTTTCTTTAGGTCATTCTGAACATCACAGGTCACTATACCCAGCAATACAACCAAGAAGAAGTGTGGTATCTGAAAAAGTGTGCATGCACATGAAAGCTTATATGCAGAACAAACTTAGTTGGCCTCTAAGGTGCTAGTGGACCAAAAAAATATATTTTTATTTATTTATTTCGACTGCGTCAGACCAACACAGCTACCTGCCTGAATACACATCTGACAGCTGCAGACAACCCACCAGGCCTTACTGTACAATTCATCTGTTTGTCTCATTCATACATTACATTTTTAAGTGTACACTTTAAAATCATAGGTGTTTGCTTCTTCTTCTTTTTAAGGATTGTATTACACTTCTATAGACATATGTCTTGCCTCTGTTAAGAACCTTTCTGCTGGTTAAGAACATCTTTGCGTCCTTGATCTGAAATGAACTCTTTATAGGAGTTGGAGAATCCATAAAAGGGTTACATGTCTGTAGGTTTCTTTTTCTTGCTAGCCAGCCAGTCACCTTTGAGTTCTGATTGCAGAAATCCATTCGCTTAACATGCAAAACAGAAAGTTCTAATGTGCCCAATTTCTGTAGCCACAGGAACACACCCACCCAGTGAAACCATCCATTTAACATAAAACTGCTTGTCTTTTTTATGTTCTGTTGATTCTTACATTTGTGAAATTAGTGGTGCATGTAATCACTGGTGGACAAAGGTGGGGGTGGGGGCGGTCCGCCCCAGGTACCATCCAGGGGGCTGACACCATGGCCGCCCCACCCCTGGGACGCTCGGGGCTCACCACGCATCCCCGGAATGCTCAGCGCTTGCTGCACACCCCCAGGGTGCTCACTGCTCACCACGCATGCCCGGGGACACGCACTGCTTACCGCACCCCCCACGCACGCCACGCCCCCTGGGACACATGCCAGCCACGCCCCCGGATGTACTCCGCCCCTGGTGCTGGAGCAGGTTGCTTCGCCACTGCCTGTAAATGACAGTCACATTCCAAAGAGGGGTTGCAACAGGGCTCAGTTAGTTTCCCCCTCTTTCCCCCTCTCCTGCACCAGCACAGCTGTGCATGCAAGCAGCACTCTGAACCCTTAGTAAAGGCCCTTTACAAACTCTCCACCCTATCTGGATACAAGTGACTTTAGCGATTTGTTTCTAGACATAGGGTTGGATAGTGCTGAGGGAGGCACAAATAAACCTCCTGATGTACTGTTTGCATGTAGTGATTGGGTGGGAGAGTAAACAAGGGTCCATTGAGTCCAGTGGTAATTGCTCTGTGTGTAGGAACTGCATCCGGTGGAGACTGAATTCTGTCCTATATAATCAGTTTATAGTACAAACCTATGCATATTCACGGGGACCCAGGTGGCGCTGTGGGTTAAACCACAGAGCCTAGGGCTTGCTGATCAGAAGGTCGGCGGTTCGAATCCCTGCGACGGGGTGAGCTCCTGTTGCTCGGTCCCAGCTCCTGCCCACCTAGCAGTTCGAAAGCACGTCAAAGTGCAAGTAGATAAATAGGAACCGCTCTGGCGGGAAGGTAAACGGCGTTTCCGTGCGCTGCTCTGGTTCGCCAGAAGCAGCTTAGTCATGCTGGCCACATGACCTGGAAGCTGTACTCCGGCTCTCGGCCAATAAAGCAAGATGAGCGCCACAACCCCAGAGTCGGACATGACTGGACCTAATGGTCCGGGGTCCCTTTACCTTTATGCATATTCACAAGTTCAATGGGACTGCAGCCTTATTATAAAATAAAATAAAGCAGCTGGCACTGAAAGCTGCAAATGTTGGTTTCTCTACAAATTCACTAGAAAACTTTAAGCTTCAGGCGTGTGGGGGTGTCATATATCTGTATCCTGGCACCCCTTTAAATACTTAGCACACATTAAAAATTAGCATACCAGGGACAAAAGGTCTAATCTACCTCTTTCCTTGAAGTGATGCTTTCTATGATTAATAAATCTTATTTATTTGGGGGGGGTGATCAAATAAAAAACCTGTCATTGAAACGAAAGAGTCCTGCAAGGACTTTGCTCAGTGATATTGTTGAACATATACCTTGGTTGTTCCATGAGCATGTGCTCAGAGAAATCCACTATGCATATATTTCAGAACTGACCATAGACTATATATGGTAAGTGAAAACAAAAAAAGACTACATGTGCCAATTCATAGAGAAAGTGAAACCAACTGTTCATCATGCTAAAATATTACATGTTATTTTGAGAGAAGCTAAAGCAGATTCAGAAAGAAAAATCCATTTTAAAAGGCCAAGTAATAATTATCATGTACAGTAGACTAGCACATGAAAAAATAGGCCATGTCTGGAATAATTTCTGTCAAATGCAGCTAAAGACTGTCCTCTTTAATATACGTGAAGCACCGAGCAGGTATTAAAACCTATAGCATATAAATCTGTTGTGAAAGTTTACAATTCACTGAGTCTCAAGTGTCGCAAAGTTGGTATGTGCAAAGGGAATCCTAGATTGTCAGCTTTAAAAATAGCTTCATAGAGCATCAGGTAGCTGGTGTGAAAACAGACATGGAGCACAACTAGAGACCCTTGATTGTTAATAAATGTCTGGGGGAAATGATAGCTTCCTTCACAATCTAGAGCTCTTAAAGGTGTGCACACATTCTTTTTCAGAATAGTGTGCAAAGTTAGATAAGCATCTGCCTCAATTCACTACAAAGCCCTTGGGTTTGAGTGTAGGAAAACATATGGTGCCTGGCAGGTGAGCCTCTGTTTCACCTGCATAGTGCTTTCCTCTGCAACACATGGTACTGGCAAGCAATATGCACAAAGATAGCCAAAGATTGTAGTTTAGCATTTTTGATCCCCAGGTGACTTAGTTAAAGAAGCATCTATATTTTCATCATCCTGGACCACTGGCATTCTAAGCTGTCATGGCGTCATACAATAGCCACAAACCAAAATGGATTAAAAGTAATTGGTTTCAATAGGTTTGCTTAATAAATCCATTGCCTTTGTGTTGGGCTGTGCCCAGTCTTTAGCCTGCATGACACAAGCCCACAAAGTCTCAGCTAAGAGAAGCTAGATGGCATCTCTTAAATAACTCTTGAGAGAGGAAGGATTTGGCATCATTGGGTGGGGGGTGGGGGACAGGGGCTTCCTAGTAGCTTATAGCAGAGGCAGCCAATATAGTAAGCTCCAGATACTATTGGATTAAAACTCACATAATCCTTGACTGTTGTCCATGCTGACTGGGGCTGCCCACCAACATCTGGCCATCCTCTTCTACCCCTGACCTATGGGCTACAATATATCCAGTTCTTTTGAAGGCTCTGTTTGACCTAGCTTGTAGACAGTAGGCATTAAGAAATCTGACTTTTTGAAAACCAGCTGTTCTATTTTGCTCTAGCACAGTCCCAAGTGAGCACAAGATGTTGCACCTGCTGGAGAAGCACGTCATAGTCATATTTATGTGCTACTTATGCCCAAGGGATAACATGGGTGCAAAGGGAATGAGGGGGCCACACATTTAGCCCTGCCCCATGGTTGCAGGGCTCCTTTCAGCCTCTCACATGTCAAGGAATAACTTCTAGAGGAGGGATCCTTTTTTATCCATGTAGGCAACTAAGACTCTTAGGAACATGAGATTAGAGTTAATATTACAAAGGGGGAGCCCCTTTCGGTACAAAGTAGAAGCAGGGATCCCTTTAATAATCCTACCCACTGCCCATATGTGTTCTAGGTTAAACGAAAGCGCTGCTCCCTGAAATACATTATTAAGTTGCTTTGAACTGGAAATAATTCTGTACTTTGGAAATTACATTGTTTTTAGCACTTGGCTCAACAGTCCCATTACTAGATTCTAACGATGATGCTAGAGCTCCGTCATCATTGCTCAGCTTCCTCTGATGCCTTCCATAATAAATTTAAAAAATACAGATTTTGTAGCTTTGATAGTGCAATCCTATGGTGAAGCTAGGCAGGCTGGAGAGCTTCAGGACACTGACTAAAGACCTCTGCAAATGTTTTCCTTATTTTATTTTTATTTTTCTCCTAGGGGAGGGGAGAGATACGGTGCAATTTAATTTCAGAATGTTGCATTTCATTTTATTAACGTGAGCCACCCAAAGAATTCATGTTATACAGAAATAATGCATTGTTGAGCATTGTCTGAAAAGGGAGGAAGGCTATGCTGACTATCCCTGCCCACAATGCTACGCACATGTACATCGGGCATCCGCATCTATCATCCAAATGTCTGACGGGAGGGAACTGTTGGAGCTTCCTATGCTCCTCTGTCAAAAGTTAAACTTCCTTTTTAAAAACAAAAAAACAAAAAACAAAAAAAAAAGTTAAACTTCCCCTTCCACCTCCACAGTCCTGAGGCTTTTCAGCCTTGGCAGCCCAATTTCCTGCTTCATTTTATGACTGCATAGATAAGCTAAGCAACTGAGAGCAATGGATGGAGCATCCAGAAAGATGTTGTGGATTGACTCCTTGTGTTTCCCATTAACATATCCTCTGGAAACATATCTTCAATCAGTCCATGGCTTTTTCTGCTGTTTCTCCTCCCTCACCCACTTCTCAGAAAGCCTTCCCTGTTTTAGCCTCAGCTCCTTGCAGGCACAAAGCATCACCTAATTTGGGCAAAAGGTTCATCAGACCATCATACAAAACCTATTAGGTTTTTTTTAAAAAAAATAATGGATTTAAAACATGGTTGCTTGGGATTTTGTTGAAAACAAGAAGTAATGCTTCTTCAAGTTGGATCTGAAGCATTTGCAGCCCTGCCGCTGCACACCAGGTGCATATTAAAACCAGACATCAATGCTTCACCGAATCCAGCATCCTTGCACTGAGTAAGGCATCCCACTGCACCTTCCTCTAAAGGCCACCATTTCATTTTTCCATCAGCTTTGCTGGCTGCCTTTGATGCTCTTAGAGTGTATTGAACCCTCTTTTGGTGCCCTGTCTCTCTTTTTTTATCAAAACAGTCAGGCTAGTCCTCACAGTTGCTTTTTTTCTCACACATCCACAGCATCATGAGCTATGATTTAATTTTCATATCCATTTTCTTGTTTTCATCTACCTTGCACATGACTCCAGATGAATACCTTTTTCCTCTCTGTGTGTCTGTTTTTGTCTCACCTTTAACATCTTATTAACTTGACTGTGGGTTTTGTTTTGTTTTTGCTTGCATTCCTAGGTAACACCTTACACGTATCGTTGTACTTCACCATCCTTCTGAATCTAACAGCCCAATTCTATGCTGCTGCTTTTAAGCTGTAGTAGCAGTATCTGGTGTGTGAGTCACTTGCTTCCGAAAAGGAATGTGTACAAACCTAGTGTGTCTCTGCTGGAACCACATTGCATCACTAGAGGCAAAGGCAGGCCCAGGCCCAACAGAATAAATGGCCTCCTAGCCCCCTTTTGCCTGAACCAGATCCTATTAGAGTCTCTCTCTATTTTTTAAATATATTTTATTCAAAGATGGGTTATTTAAAAAAAAAAAAAAAAAACTTATGCAAGGCATGCAAAGTGTCAGCAGCCATTTTATGTCATCCAAATAGGAAGATAATCAATTTTTGTAGCAACTGAATTACACTTAAATCACTCATAATACTGTTGTTGGACTCAAAGGCTTCACTCTCACCATTGCAATCACATGAATGGCCTGCGTCTGGCGCACAATGTCAGTGATTAAGTTCCACATGAGTCAGTTAGGTGCAAAGTGAAAAAGTGCTAACCCTAGGTGGGCCATGTCCTCTGGGTTATGCTCAGCTCAAATGCACTGGTTCTGTTCTCAGAAATTGGCGATAAAAGAGATTTGCGAATTATTTTCCCTAGAATTAGCCCAAACTGCCTCACACAGGGATGTTCAGAATGTGCTGGCCGCTGGCATGGAGCGAGTTCTAATTCCACCAATCACTTGTAACTAGTCAAATTGTCCCAATTCTAAATGCATTGCATTTTAAATTCAGCAAACCACAGCCTTGAAATGAAGGCTGACTAGGTTCTGTTTTCTCCTTTGCTTGGTTGTTGTTGTTGTTGTTGTTGTTGTTGTTGTTTTTAAACCCCTCCAATTTTAAAATCACAAGAAAACATATTTCACACAAGTCTGCTTGCCCTCTGGTGGAATTGTTGTGAGATATATGTGTTTGCAAGTACTGTACCTGTATGTCCTCCACTCGGGTCCAAGTAGATTCCGGAGTTGAAAAAGTAGTTTGGGGATATTGTGTGACAGTTTTATAAAGGGGGGGGGATGCATTTATTCCCCCTATCTGGTCTATTTTCAATATTCCTCAGCCGTAGTCACAACTGATGCATTGCTGTTTTTAACTGGAGGAGGAAAGAGTCCTGGGAGGTACCATACCTCAAAAAAAAGCAGATACATGCATGCTTCTTTCAGTGGAAATTGTTACCAGCTGTTAGTCAGCCAGTAAATTGAAGGGAGATCCAGGCTTCCTAGATTTGTTCAAAATATTTGCTCAACATACCTTGAACCCAACATTATCTACGGCAGGGGTAGGCAACCTAAGGCCCGTGGGCCGGATGTGGCCCAATCGCCTTCTCAATCTGGCCCACGGACAGTCCAGGAAGCAGCGTGTTTTTACATGAGTAGAATGTATCCTTTTATTTAAAATGCATCTCTGGGTTATTTGTGGGGCATAGGAATTTGTTCATTTCCCCCCTCAAAATATAGTCCGGCCCCCCATAAGGTCTGAGGGACGGTGGACTGGCCCACGGCTGAAAAAGTTTGCTGACCCCTGGTCTACGGTAAGCACACTCCAGCCTCTATCACTGGCCAGGAGTCAAAGTGCACTAGGAAGCTGCACCTCCTGCCTCCCAGGACAAATGTCAGAGCAAGAGTGAAGGCCAACTTGGCCTCATTCAGCGTCAAGAAAAAGATCAGATGTAGGGAGATTGCACACATACACAGACACACACACACTTTGTAGCTAAGAACTAGGGCCCGAGTTTGCTTGTTTTCCGCCTCCTCCCTACCAATCCATTTTCCTTTTGCGTCATGCCTTTTAGATTGTAGGCTTGTGAACACTACCAACCATCTTATTAGTGGTCATTGTCAGCCACTCTAGGAGCCTTTGTGGGGAGGCTGGGGAGCAAGGTCAACATACGCCATACGGTATTGTAAATAAATACATAAATGGACCGTATGATCGCTCTCTGCACATGTTTTCATCCAAACTGCTCAGTTGAGGTTCTGCTGCTCCTGAACCTTTGCCTAGCTGATCTCTGGTGCTAACAACTGAAAAGTTCTAAAAGTAATCATATATTTAAATTGATTCTAATATATTCAAACAAACAAGGGGCTGTTCTTATTTTTACTAGATGTGGCATGGATGTCATAATGAGCCAAGAGGAATCTAGCAACAAGGCTACACTTTGACACCATTTGGTATGTGGTTTCCCCACCCCTTTCTTTTCCTCTTCTGTCTTTTATCTCTGTGCTATTTGCTTAAAGATTGCTTCAGATTTAATATGAGAAGGAAATAGCAGGCAACTCCTCCTGGAAAAGAACTAAGCCCTCAAATTCCTTTTAGGCACTGTGTATATCAAAGAGCAGAAAAACTAACCTAAGGCTGCCCAAGTGTGTTTTGGAAATGCAATAATGACTAATTGACCTCTTTTAATGAGCTTAAATGCTATCAAGTAGATAATTACAATGGATATGACATTTTTTATCTGGAGTTCCAGAAACGCTCTGATAAAAATCTCTATGACAGGCTGTTTCTAAAGATGAATCAAAAGCAATTGGGGGAAAAGGATGGTTTTGATATAAAAACAAAAAACTATGCCTCTTCATAAATTAATCCTTCTTGGCCTGGAAGGGAAGAAATCAGAAATGTTTCACAAGGTTCGTGTTATTCCTACCTTTTATTCCTACCTAAATGTAAAGAGCAACTGCATCCGTTGCTGGATTTGCTGATGATACCAAATTGTGAAGCACAGAATGAGTGGCAAGAAATATTCATCACAACTTAGGTCAGCTTCATAATTGAGCTGACACATGGCAAATTACATTTATTACACAGAAATGTGAAATAATGCACATTGTGTTCGGTATGGCAAGTATGAAATTACTGCAATAGAATATGACCCAAGAAAGCTTTGACAAAAGAGCTCTGTGTGTGGAATAGATCTCAGTCCTAAAGGGCCAAGCAATGAACAAGCAGTTATAAAACTGATTCTGGGGCTTCCAAACCATAACTGCACAGTGGAAACTGCTCTTCTAGGACTGATGGGACACAGTCCTCCCAAAAATAATGTGAAGCATTAAAAAAACCCCAAAAACAACATTGCCTCCAAAATCTGAAAACCACACACATTCCGGTCCCACGTACATTTTATCTTCTGTTTGAATTCAAAGAAGTTAAGCAAATATGTCTGTCAATCTACTGTCCTCTGGCCAGTCAGGTCTATAGCATTCAGCCAACCCTAATCCAAAAGTATAGCTATGGCAGAGGTCCCCCCCTCCATGTGTCTCCGGGCAGAAAAGCCATGTGACTGACATTTGAATTATAGGGAGAGTGCCTCTTCTCCAACCCCTGCTCTGAAGGCTCCTTTTCCAGCAGTCTTTAGTATTGGGTTGCCTTGAAGGGCAGTCTGAGCATACACAGAGCTGTTTTCTTGAAAGCCACACCTCAAAGAACATTCTCTGTAACTAGCAAAGAGAATGGCGTGGCTAGTTTGAGCTATATTCCTTATTTATCAGTGTCACGTTTATATCTACTCCACCTTTCCTCCAAGATGTCACTCATCTCCTCCTCTCTATGTTATCCTCTCCACAACCCTGTGAGGTAGGTTAAGGTGAGAGAGAATGACTGGCCCCAGGACAGAGAGTGCACATCCCAAGCATTCTGAGAAAATGAAATAGTAGCCAGATTTCTTCCTCCCCCATTTTGTTATTCATTGGTTTTTATGACCTAATTGGTTTAATTGAAATCACACTTATTTCATTATACATTTGTTATATCACCTTTTCCCCATTAATTTTTGTTTCCATCCATTCTCCCCTTCTTTGCTTTTAACTTTTGCTTTTGCCACTGTTATCATTCTGATCTTCAAAAAGATCTGCCCACAACAAACTTCTTCATCTTTAAGGTTTTCCAGAACACTTTCAAATAGCATGTCTTCAATTTCACTAGCTAATTTTACATATGTCTGATGATGTTTGGGGAGGGGTAACACCTCTGGTGGGGGACATGTCGTGCTTTGGTCCCCACCCTGCACCAAGTTCTTATCAGAGGCTCCTAGAAGCTATCAGCTGTCAGCCACAGCAGGTGCTGTGATTCTCCAGTGCACTCTATTGTCTCTTGAGACAGACGGTTGCCAGCAACAACAAGGTTTTAAGAAGTACTCATATGTGTAAATCTGGGGTTAGGAGCTTGTGGCCCTCCAAATGTGATTGAACTACAACTCCCATCAGCCCCAGCCAGCATATCCAATGGGAGTTATAGTCTAACACAGGGGTCAGCAACCTTTTTCAGCCGTGGGCCGGTCCACTGTCCCACAGACCATGTGGGGGGCCGGACTATATTGGGGGGGTGAACAAATTCCTATGCCCCACAAATAACCCAGAGATGCATTTTAAATAAAAGGACACATTCTACTCATGTAAAAACACTCTGATTCCCGGACCATCTGGATTTAGAAGGCAATTGGGCCGCATCCGGCCCCCGGGCCTTAGGTTGCCTACCCCTGGTCTAGCAGCATCTGGAAAGCCTACAGGTTCCCTACACTGATATAAATAATGACTGTTTCTAGTTTATCAGCAGACAATATTTCTGGCCCATTATGAGTGACAGTGCTGTCAGTGAGGATAATATCATTCCAATGCATTTTGTATTTTACATTCTGCAATGCTATTTCTGGCTTGTGTTTCCAATAAGATAAATTTCCTTGCGATTGACTTTGCTTTATATGCTATTTGTTGATGCATTATTTCCGCAGCTATATTATGTCTGCCAGTTAAAGTAAGGCACCCCGCTGGTAGATGTTTTATGGTCTCTCCTGGATTCGTACATAGTCTACACTTATCTGTGATATTTTCCCTCATTATAGGCTTCCGATAGATATTCGTCCTTATTACTTGATCCTGTATAGATACAGGGAAGCCCTCAGTTTCACTCCAGAGAGAGCCAGAAATCAGCCATTGAACACATATTACATCCAAATGCTTCCATGAAGTGCTTTGCCATCCCAAACATTTAACCTCTCCTATATATATTTTTTCACTGGGTGGTGTATTTTGTTTCTATACATAATTGTTACAATTTGTCATCACTTACATCTGACATGGATAAAATGGATTGTTTTCTCTTACGAAATACTCCTGTAGGATTGCCCCCCTCCATCGATTATATCTGTTTGTTTGTTTGTTTGTAAAAAATTAAACATACAAAAGCAAAAACAGAATAAGAGAAACAATCAAAGCCCTCTCCATTCAATTGCTCATTTAAGCTCAATTACCTCAGTGTAGGTTTTATAGGGTTTTCTATGAATTTCTGAAAGTTGTCAACAGAAGGTGAAAATCAGCAAACTGGTAAACCAACCTTAGGTAAGTGGAGAAAGAAAAGTCAGGATTGGGGCAAAAACAAGAGATAAAAGGAGTTATAAATTACTTAGAAGGGCAGGCTATGTACATACAATAGGAATACTTTAGAATGGGATTTCAAATGTTGAACAGTACAGGTGATGCTAGGGGAAGCTTTACAGCTTTAGAGCTCTATGTGCAGAAGTGAAAAGTTCACTGGAACAGTCAGACCCTCTTTATTTGGCAGCCCCTCATACTTCCTCCTTTAGAAAAGTGTTTATTATTATTATTATTATTAATCATTGCCTGAGAGCCAGTATATTTTAGATCACAGAACAGGAATGGAGAGACTGGCTTCAAATCCTCACTGGGTGGCCTTGGGCCAGTTACTATCACTGAGCCACGGTAACAGAATTGTTATGAGGGTAATATGAGGATTGGAACAAGAGAACTATGTATGTTGTCTTGAGTTCCTTAGGGGGGCGTAGTGTAAATGTAAAAAAAAAATTTAAAGGTTAAAAGGTAAAGTAAGAGACCCCTAGACGGTTAAGTCCAGTCAAAGGTGACTATGGGGTGCGGCGCTCATCTTGCTTTCAGGCCAAGGGAGCTGGCGTTTGTCCACAGACAGCTTTTTGGGTCATGTGGCCAGCATGACTAAACCGCTTCTGGTGCAACAGAACACTGTGATGGAAACCAGAGTGCCCGGAAATGCCGTTTACCTTCCTGCCACAGCAGTACCTACTTATCTACACTGGTACCTCAGGTTACGAACAGTCCTGCTTACGAACACTTCGGGTTACGAACTCCACAAACCCGGAAACAGGTGTTCCAGGTTGCAAACTTTGCCCCGGGATATGAACGCAATCCGCTTCCGGGGCCACAGGAGGTCTATGTAGGGAATGTGTGCCTTGGGTTAAGAACGCTTCGGGTTAAGAACAGACTTCCGGAACGAATTATGTTCATAATCCGAGGTACCACTGTACTTGCACTTGCATACTTTTGAACTGATAGGTTGGCAGAAGCTGGGACAGAGCAACAGGAGCTCACTCCATTGCATGGATTCGAACTGCTGACGTTCTGATCAGCAAGCCCAAGAGGCTCACCTTGTGTCGCTCTTTCATTGCTATCCAACTCTGTTCGTTTGTTTGAAATTTCATTAGTCATTAAACTTTTTTGCCACAACAACTCAAGGCAACTTGTAATTTTTCAAGTAAGCAAGCAAGCAAGCAAACAAACAAACAAACAGGCACATACATTAAAACCAGCATGGGGGGGGGGAATCTTAAAGACTATTATATATTTTTAAAACTAGATTAAAACATCCCACCCAAGCCAAATGTCCATAAACAATTAAAACCCAATTTATCTCATTCCTGGTATTAATTTGTCAATCTCGGATCTCTCACACTTCCTTGCTGTCTTTTCTAGACTGAAAGCTCTCAGGGCACCAACTGCATACTACTACCGGTAGGAAGTTGTACATTAAAATGGTAATAAAAGAAGTCGCTACAAGAGCCCTAATAATAATGTATTTACCAAAAAAAATGTAAAATCTTTTGTTGTTATTACTTGTAGCCAGTGATTTTTTTCTTAGAAAATGTTTAGGGGTACTCTCATTTTGACTCAAGAAAATCACCATTTCATAGTTCAAATCAGGAAAAATAAGTATAGTAAATGGACAAAACTACAAAGATTCACAAAATGTTTAGGGGTATGCATACCCCTGCGTACTTCCAGGAAAAAAGCACTGCTTGTAGCTATCCTCCAAGGGAGTGAGGGTGTTGTTTATGGGATCTCCCTTTGTAGTCCCACAACAGCTCTGTGAGATCAGTTGCAGCAGTCAGCAGGACAATGCAGCGATGACCTCCTGCCAACATCATTGCTGCAGCTTACGGAAACAGAGAGGGGCAAGGCAGTTTTGAGGTCAGCATGGTGCAATCACACTGGCGGAGTTAATCCAGTGCTCCTACTGGTGCATCTGCACCATGCTGACCTCACCACTGCCTCTCCTTTCCCCTCACTCTCTTGGAAAACTGAAGTGACACCAGTGCTAGAAATTTAGATAAGCGCTGCTGCCCCATCCAACTCCTACTGGAGATGAGTTATGTGGAAAGGTAATGATTGGCCCATGGCCAGCCACTGAATTTCCTGGGAGAAGCTGAGGCAAAGCATCTGTTTGGCATGCAGAAGGTCCCAGGTCCAATCCTTTGCATTTCTATTTAGGACTGGGGGAAGACTCCTGCCTGAAACTCTGGAGAGCTATAACCAGTCAGTACCCAGCATACCACACTGTCTCCCCCTTTTTGGGGAGGGGGGTACTTTTTCTGATACACAGACTAGCCCAAAGCTAGCAAAACAAAGTAATTCCTAAACATTTCTAATATTTCACAAAAAGTCCTTTGGGAGAAAGGATGAGGTATACATGTAATTAATTTTTTAAAAAATCCAGATAAATTATATTCTATCCCAGACAAATACGTTGCTCCCTTTGGGATCTGCTTCCCCTCAGGATGCTGAGCCCTTCTTTCCAGGCATCCCGGCCTTCCGCTAGAACTGCGTTCTTCCATTTATAAATGGCTTGTTTACACAGGCACTGAGGTGAACTTAAATGTCACCTGAGAAACATCGCAAAAGGTAGGAGGCCTGTTTGAAAAGAAACAGCCTCTTTTGCTTCATGTCAACACCACTAAATACACTGCTACAACCATGACTAAAACTGTCCAATAGTATCATCGGTGCCGACTGGTCAGTTAAAATGTTTGTGTTGTGTGTGTGTGTGTGTGTGTGTGTGTGTGTGTGTGTGTTTAATTGTGACTTGAATGTGCTTATCAGCTTCTCTTTGTGACATCGAAAAGACAGCGAGGGAAACATATGAAGACACTGTCCTTGAGGGAGAGGATTAATCATCAGTGAGTGAGCAGACCTAAGCAGATGGTCAGCCCTGCTTTCCTGAAGTCATTTCTTCTACCCACCATTCAGTGTCACTGCCAGATAGAAGAAGTGTTATCTTGACATTCAACATCTTTATAATAAAATCCCTAATTGGTGACTAATACCAAAAGTCTCCCCAGCTGTAAAATCTCAGCAGTGAGCTTTCGTTTAATAAATCCTACTTCCAAATTCTGCCCTTCCTTCTCGAGCCCTTAGGAATGTTATCATTTAATTATCATTTAGGGGATGTATTTTGCAGAACATCAAGCTTAAAGGTTTTTTAGACACATAAAAAAAATGAAAGAAATTAACAGAGGAGGGACAGTTTTTAAAAGCATATTTTTAATTAAACTATTTGACTAGAGAGATTCCATTGGAGTTTTTGTCTCAGTTATTTGGCAACTCCGAAACATTTGTCAAAACAAATTAGCACTTTGGGCGGTGGAAATATATGTTTTATGAAAGCTGCAAATGTGTCAGCATTGGACATTTGTGAACTTCCCCTGCTTTATAGAGGGTTCTTTCTTTCCTCTTCTCATTTTGTTATTTCTAGCCAGGAGCATGCCATTACCATCAGCAGCTCCTACGTTTTTTAAAAAGATAAATTCAGGATCTGCCTTGAAAAGAGTGACTAATTATGGCAGTGATCTGAACGTGTTTAATCACATAAATATAATTTCTTTCTTAATTATATTCATGCCGTTCCCTCTGAGCCCTGCTACGACATATTTTCAGGCAGTATACCAAAGGGTCTAATCCTGATTCTCATTTACACGGGGGTAAAAGTGAAATTGCTCCAAGGATAAGAACACAAGAGGAATGGTCATCAGTGGTGTGATACTTCAAATGGTTACTACCAAGGCATCCATTGGGCTATCAGCATTTAGACCAACAGTGCTGAACTTTCTCCAAGCTATATGTCAAGCTCCGCTGAAGACAGCAGAGCATCTTCCATTCATTTTTAACATGCATTAGTGCACCCAATGGTTTCCAGATTCTCTTTTCCTCATGAGGCTTTTTATTTTTACCCCTTTCTCTTAATGTGTGGGGAAATTATATGAATATATTATGTCATAATATTATACATCCCAAAATGTTGGTAAATGGTTTTTTCCCAGAGATTAGAGCATTACTGGAAAAAATAATGATTAACCTTTAAAATCAGATTGGCATTTCTTTTTTCTCCAAATGTAAAATTAATACGCATTTTTTAATCATTAGTGTAATTTTCAGGATGATACTTTTGTTCTTTTGGCTGTTGAACTGTTACGGCTGCTAGTAACCCTTCAAATTGTTTGCTTCATTCAAGCATTCTTTTCTGAATAATTCATTAGGCATTATTATCCAAGCGTGGAACACCTCATTTAGCACTGGTGATCTTTTCCTTATGTGTAGCTGACAGGCAATCAAAGTTTTTATCAGTGCAGAAAATTTGCAATTCAGAAATGTAGTTGCTGCAATTAGTAGCTATCAGGTAGCATAGGAAGGACAGCTTCATAAAAAAAGAGAGAGAGTTGAATGAGCTCAACTGATGTTCCGCACAAAAGTAATGGGTAAAACTAACCAGCTGTTTCTAAATTTACCAAATGGAACATTCCCATTTCCCCCCCTACCCTCGGTATAGAAGCTTTAATTAACTTTCTGCTATGAGGTGCTGCACAAAAGAAGTTACTAGGTGACAAGATGTTTGGTTTTCATTACCTTTCACTTAATAGTCTGATTTATTTGTGTGTGTTTTTCACAGAAGGGCACCAGACACACTGTGATATATCACAAGGATTCCAGAGTTTAAGCCTCGTGGGTTTTGGCCTGACCTTGTGTGTGTGGTACCTTAGACTGTGTTCTCAAGCCTAAGGACTCTTCCTCAGGTCCAGAATGGGCGACACTGGCCAGCTAAGATCGGCTGGAAACATGAGGCCTTGTGGTTGGCCAGGCCTTATGAAATATGTCTGCCTTTGCCTGGTCAGGAGAGCTTATTGCCACCTGGTTGTTGTACTTTAAGCTACACCTCAAGCCACTGAGCTCAGGGCCGCTGGCTTAGAAGGTCAAAGTTTTACCACAGCCTTGCACTGGCTCTGATAGCTGGATTTTGTACAGGCCAAAGGGAAGGCATCATGTACCAAAAGCATACAGAAGAGGATTTGTTTGGTTTTCACAAGAGCTAGAAGGAGCCTAACCCCTCTCCTTTCCTCTCTTCTCCTAAGACAGTTTTAGAAACAGATAATACTCCTACTTATCCGTTACAATTGCCAATTCTTTCCCAGATGGGACAGAGCTTCCAAAAAAGTGCAAGTCTCCACTAAAGTCGTGCATAAAGTTTTCAAGATTACTAACAAAGTATCACAGAATTTGCTATTTCATTCTGCTTTTGAAGCAAGTACACATTGAATGCCATCCTGCAAGCATCCATAGGATTACAGTGTCCTTTCCAGAAATGTAGGTAAGTAGTTAGTTTCATTTTAAACAAGCAATATCCTTTCCAAAGTCAGCTAGCTCTAATGAACTAAGGTGTCTACACTACCTCCAACAGGTATAGCAAGTGCTTCATTGAACCCAAAGCAGAAAACATAGAGAATCAGACACACACTTTGCCCAAAATTGCCCTTGATAAGTGATTTGTTTGGGGGGGGGGGTCACACACACAAATACACACCTGCACTGCAGGTTGGGGGAGGGGGGAAGAAAGGACAAATCCTGGAAACAGCATTCTGCCTATTCACACTATTACACGTACATACACATCTGATATGAATCATGTAAGTAAGGTTATACAACCCAATCAATTTTGTAAGTGGGCACCTTGTTGCATAAATTGGCTCAAACATTTCAAAATGTATTATGAACGCTACTGCTGACAAAGAATGGCAAACTGAACAAAAAAATGAAAACCAAAACTGTAGCAAACTGGGAGGGACTTGAGATTGCATGAAAGCCGAATGATCAAGCATGCAGTATCAAATTATATCCCTTGCCACCACCAATATACACAATACTTCCACTGTGGGAAGCAGAATGCCTCTGAATACCAGTTGCTGGGAATATTAGGTAGGGAGAGTGCTGGACTGAGGTTCTACTTGAGGGCTTCCCCAGGGCATCTGGTCTAGTTGGGTGCTTGTCTAGTTGGGCCTTTGGCCTGATCTGACAGACCCTTCTTGGGTTAACCAAATTGGGGCATTGTGAATACAGTCGCACCTTGATTCTCAAACAGAATCCATTCCAGAAGCCCATTCGACTTCCAAAAACGTTCAAAGACCAAGGTGCTACTTCTGATTGGCTACAGGAGCTTCCTGCACTCAATCGGAAGCCTTGGAAGCCGCTTCGGATGTTCAGCTTCCCAAAAAAGTTTGCAAACCGGAACATTCACTTACGGGTTTGCGGCGTTCGTGAGCCAAATTGTTCGACACACAAGGCGTTCGAAAACCAAGGTACGACTGTATAGGCATATCCTGATGTGGTACATGATTGCTGTGGGGTGTACCCAGGTTTCAGCTAAGCACCATCCACCTGAGTGCCTTTATTCATGTTTGGTTTAAAAGGTATTCCACACAACATACAATGGCAAGTTCAACAGTTAACAGAATATTCTTTACTTAGAAGTTAGTGCTGCTCCGAATGTTCTACCACAGTTCCACTTCAATGTTTGGGTCAAAATTACAGCTTTTTGAATGGACAGAATTCCACGGGTCGTCTGACACTGTAAGATGTCAACCTATATCTATAGATTACATTAGAAAGAGATTTCCAAATATGAATAATGTGTGGAAGCTTTCTGGGTGGATAGGGGTTTCTGCCTATATATCACATCTTTCTACAAACACCTCTAGGTGGCTTAGGGGGAAAGAACCACATTAAAAACTTAACAACCAATATGTCAAATAAAAGAGCACACATGAAAATAAAACAGCTAGGAAGCCATGGAATAAAAACAACAGTTAAAACCAAACAACAAACTTCTTTGTATTACTAAATGGAACAGGATGTCATCCAGGGGGCATGGTGACAATTGGCATAAACAGCTTCACTTCCAAGTCAAAAGTGTTCACATCAAAGGCGTGTATGTATGGAAAGAAACCCTACAAAATAGCTAATCATTTGCCCTCCTTCAAAATAGTCCGTGGCAGACAATTTCAATGCATTCTTCCCCTTCCTTGCTCACATGGCACAGTTTTCACTCTGTTGCTTCTTTGGGGCCAGGAGCAGCACTTCAATACAAAACAACCCCCCTTTTGAATTGAATTTAGTTTCTTTCATTCCACATGAGTGTTAAGGTGCAATTGAGATTCCCTGTCTCCTGAAACATACCCAAATATCCCCTCCAAACACACACACACACACACACACACACACACACACAAAAACTCAGACACTATAATTACTATAATACAAATTATAGCTGGGGTGAGGAAGAAGAGGGGATTTTCTAAAAAGGTGGAAACTTTTTAACACCCACACTACATCAGAAAAAAAGTTGCCACTTGAATAAACATTGCTGCTATATCATTAGAGATATGGCTGAATGAAGCAAAGCAATATTAGTAGGTGAGAAACTGCTTAGGCAAGCAGGTGAGACATCAAAATAATCCCTGAGCAATTTCCCCTAGTTTGTTGTTTAGTGGCATTTCCCACACCCAATAAATACTTTCGCATCTAGACTGGCAGATTCTTTTTTAAAAGGGTGGTTTCCTCCAACTTTTTTTTTTTTTAAAGCAAACAAAATAAAATCATACGACTTAGTCAGATGGTATTAGCTAACTTACATAACAGGTTGATGAGAGCACATATAAAAATCACTTGGGAGGGGATATATTGTGAGTGCTCTTGATATATAGAAAACATATGTCCTAAAAGAACACATTCTCCCATACAAGCATGCTCAGGTTTTAAGATCTTTCTGTATGTTCGGTGGGAATTCAAGGTAAGGGAAGGCCTTCTTGGTAGCAGCTCCCAGGCTTTCGAACTCCTTACCTAGTGAGACCCAATTGTGATGACATTCCACCAGCAGGTTTTTATCTAGAAAAGACCTTAGACCATATGCTCATGTAGTATGGCTTTTATAAATGTGGTGCAACTTATTTAATTTGTTTAAATATATATTTTTAAATAGAAAATGTTTTTTACCTGCCTTGCTTTTATATTATGTTTAACATTATTTTTATAATGATTGTGATTATTTATTACCTGCCCTTCACCCTAAGGTTCCAGCATTGTTTTAGTGATGTTTTATTGTATTTTACCATTTTATTAAGTTACCCTTGGGTCAACATCCAGGGTTCTAGGTCAGCATCCATGGAATATTTTCCTTTTGTAAATGGTTCTAGTTCAATCCCCCACCCCCAGAAAACCAGGTACAACCAATTTTGATGTCTAAGTAGGGGGACAGGTCAACTAAGCAGTGTTGACCTGTCCCCCTTTCACATCTGAGATATGGTTAAAAAACAGCACTCGTTAAATTTATCAAACAGTAGCACCGCCAACAAGAGAATTGTAACAAGGATGCAATCACAAGTTATCCCCACATCCAAAACTGCTCCTGGCTTCCCAAGGTCTAGAAGTACCAATGAAAGACTATGTCCTTTGTCCTTACTCTCAGTTAATTCAAGGGTGCAGTCAGTGAGGTGGGGTCCCTGGCATGTTCCATGCAAAAGTTGCAAAAGTTGGAGAGCAATTCTTGCATTGCAGGGAATTGGACTAGATGACCCTCAGAGTCTCTTCCAGTTCTACAGTTCTATGATTCTATGAACTGTCTCACAGGCGGTACCAGGGTGAGTTGCAAATACATCAGCCAAGTGGTGGCAGCAGCAAATCTGTCTTCTGCATAGCAGGAGGCAGGAATGAGGCTCCTGTAATTCCTTTTGGTCTCCATAGTATCAGCCAATAGGAAATGCAAGCAACATCTCAGGTGCTTTACAAAACTATCCTAGTAGTGATTTCAGCCTGGAAATCTGGGCCTATTTGTTAGTGACTTTAGCTAACTGGAATTCCAGCATAGGCTCTTTACAGGAGAGGCTGGCAAATCTCTGCTCCAAGCACTCTGCACAGCAATAGCTTGACTCCCTCAAACCTAATTGCAATCGGGTCTAGCAACAACCAATCAACTCTCCAGATTTTCCTCCACAAGGAAACAGAGTGGCTCCCACAGTTCAAGTTTTCTTTCCTGGCCAGAGCTGCACTCCCATGCCACATGCTGAGGGTGACAGACAGCATCCTGTTTGGGGGAGCGGCTGCTGGTTGCTCCTGCACAAAATCCTCTATTGCCCACCCCCACAATGTGCGGGTGGTTTGGACCAGAAAGAAGTGTGTCTGTCTTACGCTATGCATAAACAAATAAAATACACAGAACTGCCAGATTCCTCAATTACGCTAGTGGAAAGTACGTTTACTGATTTCCCCTTCTCTGCTAGTTTTCACTCATTCCTTGTGCTGCTGAAATCGTATCATGATGCTCCCTTTTATTTTTGTCTGCCTGCTCCCGAGCTCAGAACAAGATGTGCATGGATGCATTTGAGCTAAAGGCTGCTTGACACATTTGACAAGGCACACACCATCACATGTGATGCTCAGGCAAGTGTCTGTTTTACCAAGTGTACACTAATTGGGAGGCTGTAATTGGCAGTGGGTTCCCACAAATTACAAAACAGACAATTCTTTGGTCTTCACACATGGCAGTGTACACCAGCATATGTACAGAGGCTTTTCTACCAGTGTACAAGCTTGGGGAAAGTGTCACATGGGGAGCTGCCCTATATGAAGTGTTCTGAAAAGCAGACACAAACATTTGCAATGAATGCTTGCACTGTGTGTTGTGGTCTCATAGATGATATCCAACAGAAGCATCAACCAAATTGTCATCCAAAGTAGTCTTTCAAACATCATGCATAGGGTTGCAAAACACCTGGGCAGATATGGTACTGTTCTGTTTCTTAGGTGGATTGAAGAATGCCCCAACACTGAGCTGGAATTAATGGTATCTAATTTGCTGGTTTGTCTTTTAAAATTATGCATTTAGAAGGTACAGCTTCTGAGATGTAACTAGGTTGCATTTCAAGCACATACTTGTACTCACAAGGGTTACACACATGCATTTTACCATGAAAACTGTGGTCTTCACAAAGCTAAAGCCTGCATCCAAGATCACATTATGTGCTTCTTTTTATTCACTTGCAAGGAATTACAGAATTCGCCCAGCCCTGAATTTAGTCATCAGTTTCCATGTTAATACTCATTCTGCCAGAATGGTATCATGCCCACTGAAACCATCTTCATTGTCTACCCTTATCCTTCGGATTTCAAGCTGCCACTGTGATTTTTTCTCCAGCAACAGCAGACTCACTTGTCTTTGCAATTCCTCACATCTGACAATTTCAAGAAAGAAGGAAGCTTGTTTTTTGATAACATTCTCAAGGATCAGTTTGACTAACTGGGACAATGAACATTGGGAATGTGCCTGCATGCCTCAGACATGCCACATGCTCTTTTATGATCATATTCCTAATTATTAGTGTTTTACGCACCAAGTTTTCAAAGTTTATCTTGATGCTATAACCCTTCACCACCTACTTTGGGAATCACTGCACTAGTATATATGGCGATTACATGCTCATAGTGCTATGCCAGAAAGTGTGTGGACTGTCTAACTATCACCTGCTGGGGCTTTTTTAATCTCTTCTGGAATCTCTCCTGAAATTGATCCACAGGTTTGTAGGTTCTGTAGATGTTTCATGAGACAGTACTGACAACCAACTAACTCTACCATGTATGTCTGTGATTGTTGCTGTCGGACTGAGACTTTATCAGGTCTCCTACACCAAATATTTCCCACCTATAGTAAGATCAAATCTCTGCTCTTAGTGAAACTAATACTGCATACAATAAATATGTGAACAATCTTCTTAAAAACTGATTATACCTCAGCCTGTTTAATCTCAGTCTACAATCATGCTAGGATCGATCTCAACTATCTGTCAAACAGATAATATGATAAAGATCTCATCGTGATATATAGAGTAAACTTTCTTTAAAGGCCTTGGAGGATAATTAAGTCCCCAGAAGGTGCAACTCTGCAGTGCATTGGCCATAATGGTTCACTTAGGAAAGATGAACCATGGGCGACATTTGCGTTCTAGCAGTTTACCATCCAACTAGCATAACTACAAAGTAAAAAATATATAAGTATAAATATGCCAAATTGATGTCTTCAGTGGCTTTTATTCAGCTTTCCTACATTGGTAGGACTATAGGTTTCTAAAACAACATATGAAGGGGAAGATTAAGGAAGGAGGGAGAAAAGAGAATGTGGTATATTTTCAGATTTCTAGCAATCTGTCTTTCAAAATTTAGGCCAGCCTATTCAATGTGACAGCCTGAAGTTATACACCTCTATCCATAATCAGCTACCTAAAGAAATGACCTAATTTTTAAAGGTCTTGAGTTTCAAGGCAACGAGGTGCTCAACACTCTGAGAATCAAGCTTCTTGCAAACCTATCTTTGCTTATAAACACCTTCATGTAGCTCAAAGTTATTGATTCTTTTCAATTTACTGCAATTGAAAAAAATCAGAACCAAAGCTAATTAGTCCCAGAAGCTTTGCTCAATGTCATGGCTGAACTCTGGAAAATGTAAAGTCATAGAAGATAGCACATCTGAGCAAACACAGATTGCCTTTCCTCTACCAGTGAGAAAACACAGCCTTGCTTCATGTACCTGAAATTAGTAGATGTGGCTCCAGATCAAGCAGTATATTTTGCAAGAGCAGGCTTCAGTCCCTGTCTCTCTCCTTTTAGAAATTAATTCACTGATTGGCCTTCATAAAATTGGAGTGGTCCAAAGCTGGAAGAGAGTTGGAACCACACAAAGTCAGAACTGTCTAATAATAGCCCCAAATGGATCAGCCTGTACAACCAGACCACAGTCCCCCCCAAAACAGAAAATATGTACGTTGCAAGAACCCTCCAGATATTTTGGACTACAACTCCCGAAGGTCAGGTATAATAGGAGTCATAGTCTAACAACAGCTGGAGGCTCTCACACATAAAGTTCAAGGACTGTAACTCTCAAGAGCTGCTTGAGCTAAACTGGGAATACACAGGTCCTACCACTCAAGACAGCAGTCTGTGGACTGGAAATATATGTTGCCACACACACACACACCAACTGATTCCACCACCACCCAAAACTGTTTTTAAGCATCAGCCAGACCATGTTTATATATGCCTCTCCCAAAAATTCTGAGATCAGTTTTCTTATGAATGAAACTGGAGTATTTTCCCCCCAACCATACTTTGATTAAAATTTGTTAGGGCTGCCAGGAGCAAGATAAAATTGCTTCATGGGCCACTAGTTGGTGTAATTAAGTACTTAATTAATCACTTAAAAGCCATATGGTTAGTCAACTAAAAATCTTTCATCAGTGGTGAGTCCTAATAATAGTGAGAGACACTAGAAGTTTTCCTTTCATTCCCATCACCCCATTTTAATTTATTCTTTATTTTGTTCTTTCAATATTTTATTAATTCAACTTTCAATACAGAAATGTCGAAGTAAGTTGCTTCCCAAGCTAAACTACATCCCAGACACTTAAGATATCAAAGCAAAGCAAACACCTTCAGATTGATGAATACTGTGATGCTTCCATATGTTGATCCACATGATGTATGTCATTGCAACTGTTGTAGAAATATGACTGCTTATACATTAAAAGCATGTTTCAAGCTGGTGTGTGGGTGAAGTGTATGAAAAGCTTGCATGAGAGAAAGATTCTCATCTGTACTGGATCCTTGCATGTACTTGTAAGTATTGCAAGAGCAAATATGAGGCATGGAAAGTGAAAGAAAAATAACATTATTCAAGGCATTGTTTTCTCTGTGAAGGCTGTTTAATGAGCCTGTCATTATATTACTTAGATGACATTAGCAAGGCAACAAGCTCACAAGCCCTTGTAGTAATTGCTTCAGAATTCATGAATGTCTGTGCTTTACATCTTCACCTTTTAAAGAGAGGAACATCTCACTTGAAGAACTATAATGCATTCTCTTTCTAGTCACATATTTTATGTCAACAATTATAAAGGTAAACTATGGCATTTAAATGATCTGATAAGATAACGCTGAGGTTTATCAAAACAAGTCTCTCATATCATGAGTCAGGCTGAACAACCTCCATTTTCTCTGTTGCCAGCATTACTGTTCTGCAGCATTTTTTAAGATCTTAGGATTCGCTAGCAAGAATAAAATGAGAACGTATTCTTGGTTGCCCGTGTTAATTCCATATTCTGTTCAATGTTCTATGGACAATAATTACTGAAGAGAAACACCTTTGAGGTTATGCACCCAACCCAGGACAAGAAAAGGAGACAAATCAGGCTATAATCCTATACCTGCTTACCTACCTAGGAGTACTAGATTGCACAATAAATAAACTATACAATAAATAAAATATACAATAAATAAACAGTACAGTGCCTTGAGAGACACTGTGGCTCTGAAGCACACCTCTGCAATAACATTCCATCTCTGCCTCACCCTTTTTACGTAACAGCAGCAAACTTCTAGCATACTCAATATTGGTAGTGCTGTGCCAAAATCTGCTCTTCAATTTCTTGATGGCTTCCTTCCTCTACAAAAGAGGTTTCCAGCTTTCTTCCTCATTCTGGGGCACTTGAGAACTTATTTATAATTACTCTGCAGCCCATGGTTCCTCATCTGAGAAGCAGTCCCGTGGGAGACATTACCTTAATATGTCTTCTCCAATCCTTTAAATGAAGTACGGGGACCCAGGAAGACTGCAGAGCAGCAACCATTGATGAGATGATTTGTAGAATGAAAAAAAGGACACTCACAAATACCCCTCAGCCACCTCCAAAATAAGGTGGCAAAAGTCCTGCAACCTACCCATGACATTTTCTCACCCCTTTGATCATTTCCAAATGCAATTTCTTTTCTCATCAGCTGATGGAGAATGGCTAAAAAACCGTCGGAGATTTTTTTGGCACAGCAATAACATTGGCTCACTTATACCAGCCATTACAGGCTAGCTGAAAGATGAAAAAGTAGGCCAGGGATGGGGAGCTGGATCCGGCCGGTGGGCCAAATCCTTCCTTCCCCCACCTCCTGTAGACCAACTTTGACATTGGGCAGGAGCACTCCCCTGAAAATCACCAGTTGTCATTATGGCGTCAGGTGACAACTTGATAGGGACCCACCTTTGAAGTCTGTTTGTGGGCAGTTTCAATACAAACCACATGAACATGCACTTCAATGTGACATTCTAAAGGGCCCATCAGCTGATTAGTGCTGAGAAACACCACCTTTGAAATCCATATGCAAGGGGTTTTGCAAATATACTTCAAATGTGAATGGATCATGGCCAAAAGTGTGGGGGTCAGAGGAGCCAAGCATAATTGCTCAGAACTCAGAGAGAACGCAGAGCTCTAAGAAGCTAGAATAGAATAGAATAGAATAAATCTTTATTGTCATTGTCCCCTCACGGGAACAACAAAATTCCTCGGTTGCTATATCAACTCAAATAAGACACTCCATAATCTAAAATGTGCCCTGGACTTGGATCTCTGCAGCTGAATCCAAAGAGTGCATGGAGCCTCTTTGATGTCCCTCCTGCATCTTGGACATAATCTAGTACTGACACCTGTGTGGGCCCTTGTAGTACCATCTATATGCCTTTTCGAAGTGTATTAGAAAGACTGTGGAATTTGGCATCCATTTCTAATGTTAATATATCCTCAAACCTTTTGTCTACATTAGAATATCTCTTCCCCCACTGGTGCAAGACATTTTTAAAGAAGCAAATCTAGCTAAGTAACATCTTCAATATCCGTGAGGAATTTTTGAATTGATTACCATTCTGTATCACTTTACTAAAAGTGAAGATGTATTTTAGCAATATATGAAGCAGAAAAGTAGGTGCTACATTTTTCTATGTCACAATTTACCTCCAAATGGTTTTCTGTTTCATTAGCTCCAATGCAGGGCTGCTGCAAATAAATCATAAACTATTACCCAGACTAAATTTTCAAGAAGAAGTTGAGACACCACCTCATGCGACTGCCATATGTTTTTATTGACTTGTCTAAAGCACACTCAGATCAGTCCTGATAATTCCATTAGAAGAACTTTAGATAAGCCATTTGAGTTATTTGTGCAGTGATAAAGAAGCGCTGACAAAAGGTTTGCCTTGAATATCTTTTTGACCCCACAGATGAATGCTGACAGTGAATTAATTTGCCTCAGTTGATTGGCAGCAAGGATAGGAGGACTTCGGGGGTCTGCTCCTCCCACACCTCACAACTATTATTTCAGTGTATATTATTGTTTCATAAAGTATTAATATTATATGTAAGTGTTTCATTTGAAGCAAACACATTTATACTATTGAAACTCAACAACTGAGTGGAAGATAGATCACAATTCAACAGAGTTCTCTCTAATTGTTCTTGATCATCATGGTTTATTCCTTCTTACCCTTGCCTGTCTCTTTCACTCCTCTATTGCCTCCTCCATTCACTTGCTTTTTGAAATGTTAAGTTCCTCAGGGCTGGAACCAACCCTCTTTCCTTACCTTACAATGATGTTAGTTACTGGACAGAAATAGATATTTTTTATACTTATCCAGCAATGATGAAATAAGTAATAGACAGGATACCTCCATTGGTGTGATCCATGTTGCCATTGGCTCCTGACAGGGAAGAGGGGTGGTGCCAGCAACAAGCGATTCAAGATCTTCCCATTCCTCCTGGTTTCTTCTGAAGCTTTCTAAATGACTGTGAGCCACCCTATTGCTGCCAAATGCTTCTGTTGGCTTCCAGAGATCGAAAATGCACCAGAATGGTCTAACGTCAAAACGCATGTCTGAAACTGGGCTAGCAGGATCAGAGATTATTTGCAGCCAGTTTGGTAACATGGAAATTAGCTGTGGCTTGAGATATGAAGGCCTGGGGGTAGACCAGAAAAAAATGCAGGAAGACCATTTTTTGCTGGTTATTGTTTTTTTTCCATTTTTAGGAAGAAATAATAAAACAGGGGGAATGGAATAGTTGAAAAATGGAGAAGAAACGGTTTTTCTTTTCCCCAAGGCTTTTACATGTTTAACTATGGCAATTGTCATTTACCAGAAATTAGCCATGGTAAGCGGAGTGTGATGTCGTATGAGTGACAAGTGGGTGTGGTTTTCTGGGACAGGTCTGGTGGGCCAAACAGGGAGGCTAGGTAGGCAGAACAGGCCCATAAGCCAGTGGTTCCCCACTGTTGCTCTAAAAGTACAACATAAATGTTTATTGTTCTTCGAGGTCGTGGTGTTGAAATGAGGGTTTTGTCGATTCAGAAGGTCGTCTACGGAGTTTTTAAATTCAGAGGAACTGTTATTTATATTCCAAATAACTCTGCCCTTAGTTACAAGCCCATATTTGTATTTTTTCTGGTCATTACAAATTTCTCATTTTCCATGGGAAAAGGGTAAGTATACATTTCAGCACTTTTGTTTTGCTTTTTTTGTCCCTAGGCTTTCCAAGGATACTACTTTCTGTAAGGTAGCAATGACAGCTGTTTGTTTACATGGCAAAATCTGTTTGCCATTTCCAGCTGACAGCAGTGACTTAAGGGGTATTTATATGTTTACGAGAAAAGCTATAGCAACCTACGGCAATTTAACTTCAGTTTCATCCTGACAAACCAGGGAAAAAATAGAAAGCTATCGTTAAAGCTATGGTCTTCCCAGTAGTAATGTACGGAGGTGAGAGCTGGACCATAAAGAAGGCTGATCGCCAAAGAAATGATGCTTTTGAATTATGGTGCTGGAGGAGACTCTTGAGAGTCCCATGGACTGCAAGAAGATCAAACCTCTCCATTCTTAAAGAAGTCAGCCCTGCGTGCTCACTGGAAGGACAGATCCTGAAGTTGAGGCTCCAGTACTTTGGCCACCTCATGAGAAGAGAAGACTCCCTAGAAAAGACCCTGATGTTGGGAAAGGTTGAGGGCACAAGGAGAAGGGGACGACAGAGGATGAGATGGTTGGACAGTGTTCTCGAAGCTACTAACATGAGTTTGGCCAATCTGCGAGAGGCAGTGTGGGATAGGCATGCCTGGCGTGCTCTGGTCCATGGGGTGACGAAGAGTCGGACACGAACAACAACATGGTCACTATCATGGTAACTTATGAGTAACAAGAACAACCCAAATCAGTCAGTCCCACACTCATTAATGACACAATTTATACAACCCAGAAACAGGTTTTCTTGAGAAGCGTTAGAACCAGCCAGGAAAAATAGTTGATGCTTGTCCAATGATCGAAGCCACTATCTTCACAATGAATATGACCCAAGTAAAGAAATGTACACAAACTTATGTTTGCTTAATTCCTTTCAGATAATAGCTAGATAGTTCAGATATATGTGTTCAGTATAAACTGCATAAATTGTCCCAATTTGCAGTGAAATGGGAAGTGCTACCCTGCCCTGCTGGTGCCACCACTGCTGCCACTCCCGTCCCTGCCATATATGCTGCTAACCCTACCAGGTAGCTCCAATTTCAGACAAGATTGCACCCCATATGACCTGAAATTGCCAGTGGAGATGGAGAGACAGGCAGGGCACCTGGGGAAGTGCCACCTAGGGGGCTTCTGCCGACTGAGGAGGAATGGATGTGTGTGGCAGTTGTGTAGCATTTGCAAGATTACAAATGAATCTCAGAAACCGCATAAGAAGGAGCAAACCTAGCAGTGTGCTACTACCAAACTGTGTACAAAACAAATACAGTATTCAGATCTTAGCAGCTTCCTTTCCCTGCTGGTCTCACCCAGAATTGATTCTGCTCAACCCCACATACAACCATTTCTAAATCACTTTAGTTCCTGCTCACATTCCAAGACCCACCTGCAAGGTTACCATCTCCTCCAGTTCTACCCCAACCTTTCCTCATTGTTCTGAAGTGGGATTCTAAGTGGGTTAAGGTAAATACACTTGGAAGCCTACCCATGATTGGGAATCCAGGTAACACAGGGTCCTCAGATGCAAGTAAGCTTCCATGTGTGTTCAGCTGGAAGTACTTAAAAAGCCCCCTTCAAACAGTCCTGCTAAACACAGATAGATCAGAGGTGGAGCCAATGCACATGGAGACATGGGGTGGGGTGGCATGCATGGTAGCATGCATATAGATCGCTGCAAGATCAAGTGAGGATTCACACATTTGAAACAGCTATTACAGAGCAAACACCACAGACAGGGAAACTACAGACTTTCTCCAAAGCTGAGACTTTTCAGTGGATGCAGCTTACATAAACGGTTGTGTCTTATGGTTGGACCAGAATTAGCAAATACATGTAACATGTATTTAAAGATATCCATGCATGTGTGCATATGGCATCCACATGTTATATATTTTTGTGAGAAACACTGGTGTAATACAGATCTTTCCCACAGCTAGGCAAGCTCCTTTGAATAATGAGGCACTGAGTGATGTACCTACTTGAGTAAATCACTCCTTTGCTTTACTGCTTCCAAGTAAATAGATTGTAGCCAACACTGCTATTCTGCTTCGGCAACAGACTTCCACCTGTTCAATGGAACCACAACCCCTTCTCTCTCCTGCAGCCCTTGTGCATTCTGCAAGGGGAGAGGTGGGGAAGGGAAAGTCCTGTTGTGTGAGCAGAACAGCAGCACTGATTATGTAACTCAGTGCGTTTAGGATCAGGGTCCAAGGGACAACCTCTTTCTTATGCCTGCTGAACTGACCACTGCAGGTAGTGCAGCACGTACATATTGCACTGTATAGTTGGTAGAATTTTCTAAACCATTACCAAGTTCTAAAGATTCGTGGCTGGGAATGTACTTCTTGAAATAGTTCAGAGATCAGGCACTACGTACCTAAAAGCATTACTTTGTGAAAGATTTTGACTGATCTATGAAGGAGCAACTGGGTGCTGGGGGAAAGTTTCAAACCATCTTGTTTCACCAATGAAATTCTTTGAATAAACGGCTTGCGGGTCTATTGGCCTATCGCCTACATTTGTAATTTAAAAGGGAAAGAAGAACAGTGTTTAATTAAAAAAACAGAAAATTATTTTCAGCAGGTTGGCTCATTTCAGTGAATTGGGCTTTGTTATAGTGGATGTATCTTGGCCTTAAATGTTGTGAAAGGTAGAAGAAGACTGTGGAGAAAAATTGAATGGGGCAAAATACATGAGTGTTAGCCCCCTCCTAATGTGGTCTCTCAGAATGGATAATAATATAAACATTCATCCATTAGGGGGGAAAATCCTACCCTTTACTGCCCCCATTAAATACATTGGCAGTCTTATTAAAATACAAGTCAGATTTGTGTTTAATGATCTTGAAAGGAAAGTAATTGCTTGAGTATTACCATTCAAATGTTCTTACAGGGACATATAATATTTACTGTCTAAGCACCACTTCTGAATGCTATAGACTCCTGCAGTCTCCCCCATCTTTTCAAGAAACCCCGAGTGAGGGTACCTGGACGTTTAGCTAATGACTTGATGCAAAGGGGACATTTCTTTAATATAACATTCAAAAATTAAAATTATTTTAAGATGCAATTAAACTGAAAGAATGACAGTAATCAAATACTGCAAGAAAGAACAAAATTAAGGCTCAGTAGTAGAGCACCTGCTTTGCATGCAAAAAGTTCCAGGTTCAGCTCTTCACATCTCCTGTTAAAAGGAACAGGCAGCAGTGTATAGAAAAAGTCTCGACCTAAAAGCCTCTGCCAGTCAAAGTAGACAATATAGGAGTAGATGGACCAATAATCTAACCTGACACAAGGCAGCTTCCAATCTTCCCTATATTCACTGGCCTCAGTTCAAAGGGTTCAGGAAACTCTGTGTCTCTGTAGGGGCTCTTATCTTCTGTGACAAAGGAAATAGTGTGCTTTCAGGTGCACAAATCACAAAAAGGGTCAGGATTCTCCACACACAGAAGAGAAGAGGCATCCTTGGCATGTATGGAGCTCTGGGTCATAGCTAAGGTGCAGAGAAGTAATGAAGGCGAAGGGTTGGATCCAGGGTTCGCAGGAGCAGAATTCCATCTCTCTCCATTGTCTTTTTCCTGAGACTGATAAAAAAGAATCTGGATGTAATGAACCAAAATCAACTGCTTTTTTCACTGGAGACTTTGTGGATTACTGACTTGGAGCCATAGCAGAGTTTCACTAACCTCAACTTAAACTTTAATGCACCATCTCTCCCCAAATGGAGAAAATCAATTATAAAACTTTTAAAATATGCTGACTATAAAGCACTCAGGGCCAGGGTGCCACAATTTTGCTTGTCAAGCTGGTGCTTTAAAACATTTTCTTCATTTTAATTGCATGTTACTAGGAATCTGGGTTCTATGTGATTATTAATAATTTCCATCAGTTTAGAAAGCAGTAGCTAAATTTATTGTGTGACATATTCCACAAGCAATCAGTGGTGGGGACTGTTGCTATTCCTTTGGGCAATGTCACTTGATTTGTTCAAATTCAGACCTGAATTCCGGCAGCACCTGTGCATGAGAGAGTACAGATGAACTTGGGGTTTCACTACAGTGTCTTTGGCAAACTATAAACTACTTTGGCAAACTATAAACTACTTTTTTATTTTTATTTAAAAAAAAACAACAACAACCTCCCCAGGTATAAATGAGGATCTGGTGGTTTAGGGCTTGGAAGATGAAAATAATTTTACATCCTGAAGGATGCAAATGGTTCAAACAGATATGCTGTTGGAGAACGTCGCATGGGTGCTTTTTCATCTCAAGTTCATTCAACAATAAGATTGAAATCGGGATACTAAACCCATAACATGAAATTAATCACTGGAACCAAATAAATGCCCATTCACATGCTGGCTGTATTTCAGATCCATCTATGGAACTCTGTAGAAGCTCTCTGACTATAACATTTAGGATCAGTAATTAAGAGTGTTTCAAGATTTGACCATTTTCTTCGACTTCAACTTGCCTTTGGAACTCTTTGGAGTCATAGGATTCAATCCCTTTCACTCTTTAAGAAGCACCTCAAGCCATTTCTGCTTTCCCAAACTTTCTCTAATCTGCTTGCATTTTAACTGGGGATATAATCCTATTCATGCTAACTCAGAAGTGGGCACAGGATTGCAACTGGATCCTACACACATTGACCTGGGAGTCAGTCCCATTCTACAATTTAGGGGATTTAGGGGAGCACGACTACAGTAGTTGAGTCACAGGATGCAGAGCCTTTGAGGTGCTACAGAGGGCGCCACAACTATGATGTAGGATGGAAGACAAGAGGCAGGGGGCGCTGAATTTGGGCATAGCACAGGATGCCACTGAAATTTGAGACCTAAAGGTAAACATGAATGCCTTCCTTTCTGTCACATCTGTTTGCTTAGCTTGTCAGCCCACAGGCAGGGTTGTAAGGCTTTCAACAACTCTGTAAGGTAAATCAATATTATTATCCTCCATACTGTATTGCACTTAGAGGAGCTCAGGCTAAGAATGAATGACTGGCCTAAGGCCTCCTAGTGAATTCATTTGCAGGCTGAAATTTGAACCAAGAACTTGCTGGTTTGTAGCACAGTTCCCTTAACCACAATGCTTTGGATTAGTGCAAAAGGCTGTCATAATAGCATGGCTCATTATCTTCTTTTGTGTAAAAGAAAACAAAAATAAACAATAAGCATGACTACCATTAAACTCTCACAAAGCCTTTGTATGTTTACAGGGTGCCTGCCTAGGATGGCAGCATTTTTGAACTCTGATCCTTCCCCTTTAAGCACAGCCTGGCATTTCGAAATCAGGCACGACAACCTTTTCCTGAAATAGGGGTAAGTGATGAGAAGAAGCTTCGCCTGCTTAATCCCTTCGTATCCTGCTGGCGTTACTGGCACATGAGCAGCATCAGAAAACCATCTGGCAACCCTGTTCCAGACCTTACTCATTTTTAAAACTAGATTCCTAAACAGACTTCAGAGAATTTGAACAATCTGAGTCAGAAAACACTCACACCCATAAAAATGAACATGAGGGAAAGAAATTACACCATATCTGGCTTGATTATTACTGTTCCCCCCGGGTGTTATTCTAGCTTGATGACCAACTGGTGGTGCTAATGCTTCATTGGACGGGAGGTGAGAGTTCATTACCTCTTGCTAAATACGTACATGCATTACACAGGCCCTGCTGTTTCCACCCCGCCTTGCAATTAAAGGATTCGACTTTTAAGAACAATAGTTCATAACGTTTTATTTCACTTTTTTCACAGGGTGATGTATGCAGGTCAATCATTCCCCCTCTCCCCCTTCATAGAGTCAGCCCTGTTTAAGATTCTCAACATGTCCATTCCCTTAAACTGGCAATGCCTTGTTTGTTTAACTTCAACACAATACTTCCGTTCTTCCTGGTCCATGATGGCATGCTTTTCAAAGGCCAAAGTGTGTAAAACATCCTGGAGAGAGTTGGGTAGCATTCTGTAACCTGTTCCCAGGACAAGCCCAAATTTCAGCAAACAGCAATAGTAATGGCATTCTACACTTTGAAGTGCTCGAAGCACTTCGCATAAATATCCTCACAACAACCCTCTGAGGTAGGGTTAATATTGTTGCTCACATTTTTTATTTTAAAAAATATTACTGCTGGGCATGTTCCCTTATTTCACACACTCAGAGCTATCTTGCAGATGCTTAAAAGAAACCTACACCGGTGGCTTGGTGGCAGTCCCAACAACAGGATGTGACCCACAGTGTCTGCATGTTGCAGATGAGAGGCTAAAGAAGGGAACACTGATTTGCCTGGAACCATCTAGCGATTTATAATCTTCGTGCAATTTGGACTGAGTACTTTTAAGTTTTAACTAGGATTGTGTGTCTGTGTTTGTTATATTTATGTGGAAATAAGCAGCTTCTTCCCTCAAGCAATCTATATTCTATGCCAAGAAAAACTGGATTCTGTGACCATTATAAATTAAGCAAATAGCATGTATTTGTATGATTTCATTATTTTGCAAAAAAATGCACTTATTCTGGTTTCACCACTGGTGGGAAAAGAGCAAACCTACTCCCAAAGACTGAAAACCTTCTTCAGCCAGCTCTCTCGCCATAGGAACAAATGATGCAACATTCAAAAAGCAAAAATAATGAAAGATCTAATGAGGCTGAGATTTTGAATGAGGAAGCAAGAAGCACTGCCAGGGAGGATCTGCTTCCCTTTTTCCCTGCTTGAAGTTGTGGCATTCCAGATGCATATTTCAAATGTCCTTGCCCCTCACTTTCAGGTGTAATTTTGTAGCCATAAGGACTAGAATCTTGCTTTTAAATGTATATTTTAAATGAATTCTGATGGTTACTTCTGAGCTTTCCTGCCATCCCACAGAATCACTACACATACTCTCACTCTTGCCCACACTAGGCCTTCTTCCCTTAACTGAAGCGCTACACTGGATTCACATGCCATACTGGAAAAGTCTAGCTGGACTGTATGACTCAAGATGCCACTGAAATAGTGGGCAGCAAACAGCCCAGCCATTTGATTGGACAAGACCTGTGGCAAGAGGAGAAGTGGTGGAACTACCCAAAGGATGAGCATGCTCTTACTTGTGCAGGAAACAGCTGCTGTTTATGCTACTTGAATGCTTGCTGGTGCCACTGTCTCACGCGTCCTGATGACTAACTTCTCCAAGCATTTCATGACTTACCTTTGTTAACAAGGGTAGCTCAGTTGAAATTAAATGTTGCTGCCACTCATGATTTGGCATATTTTGTACGTTACCATACAAATGTTGACAGTGGAATGCTGAAATTCAGGCTCCTTTTCAAATTCAGGTTCTTTTCTGTAGACAGCAGGATGTTTATGGGGAAAGGTAGAGTTGCCCCTTTTTTTTCTTGCAGAGCTTCTTAGTTTGTTTGGTGTTTTTTTTCCCTAGCAGGTGCATGGCAGCTAGAAATTCAGCAGGTAAATTCACGAAGTCTTCGCCGGTTGAACTTCTGCTTCTTGCGTACTGTTAAAAACGTAGGAGCTCTCAGCTTGAAATTTCAGGGCTCATTGAAGGAGAGAGATTTCTAGGAACGGGGATGGCGGAACCTGTGGCCCTTCCAATGTTGTTGGACTCCAGCTCCCATCAGCCGAAGACAGTGCGGCCAATGAAGGGATTTGTAGGAATGCTGGAAGTTGTAGTCTAACAATATCTGGAGATTCCCCATGTCTGCTCTAGGACAGTCTAAATGAGTTGGTCACATATTCTTCTGATGTTGAGGTCCTGAGTTATGATTTGAGGGAAGGAATCTTGCCTGAAGCTCTGTATGAAACACCAGGAACACTTGCAAGTTAAGAGATACTTCCTTGCAATGGGCCAGAGGGGCAGTGTCAAATAATTCTAAGATTTAAATACTATTGTTTCCCCATCCCATCTCCTCTCTCTCTCTTTTTTAAAGGATGGCTTTAAGCTATTTGGAGAGTGAGTTGTAAGGATAGGGAGAAATGAGGAGGCTGGTTGTGTGTCCATTTCAGCTTGAGAGCCAGCCAGAGTGGGGATAATTTTGTTTGCCTTATGAAAAAGAATAAGTATTCAAGAGACAGTTTATAGTTTTCTTTTTTTAAGAATGAATATTTATATGGATAGCTGACAATATATATTTTATCTTTCCTGTGCTGAAATCAATTCTGTGCAAAGTTTTTTACAGGCAGAGTGACCCAGCGGAAGACAGCCAAATTAAGAGGGATTTCACAAAGTGCTCACGTCCTTTCCTTCTTGCAACATTTCCAGAACTCCAGTCAGGCTACCACCTGGTTGGCTTTCCCACCATCTGGGAACTTTTGTTCCAATTCAGCTTCACTACCATGCAACCAGCAACTTTAAAATGTGAGCACAGGGCATATCAAACCATTTTGCTTTGTCTTTGGTTCGTCTTATCCTCATTTTCTGATCTTGGTGTTCCTTTGCCATTCTGGCACCCCTCTCCCTGCTTTTCTGATCCCATGTATTTCCTTTGGGCTCTGGGGACTTTGGAGAGCTTGCCTTCCTGGCTTGCTAACTCTGGCAGATTAGCTCCCGCAGCTGCCCTCGCTATCTGCTGTGATGGGTCTGCCTAGCGTTGCTTGGCTTTCTTTTCTAAGATCCACATGCTGTCTAACTGAATCATTAGAATCAGATCTTTATTGAAAAATATACTTCCAAGTTGCAGCATAAATACTTTCCCTTTGTCTTTAAATCTGCTGCTGAAGGATGAGGTGAGCCAGTTGTCCCTTCATCCTGTTTCCCCCTGTTTTCTGCTCTCACCTGCTGAGTGGCAAACCTAGAGTCCTACTGCAGGCAATTGGGCCCTTGCACCAAGTACCAGCCTTGAGCATTAATATGAGTGACAGAGGGGAGGGATACACTCCCCCCACTCTCCCCCCTCCCCATATAAAGAGGATCACTGACCCAGCAAGTGTATGAACTGGGCCTAAGTGGTGTAAGGATTGTGACCATGATGCAAAAATTATACTCTTATTGATTTCCTTTTACCAAAAATAATAGCCCACTTGCTCAGCAGATTGTGAAATGATATTTTTCTTCACCAGAGTTGCTACTCTCGGCACTATATGTGGGTCTTGCTCAGCATTTTCAACATAATGTAGAATACTGTAGAGCCAATTTTATTTTCATTTGTGTCCCAGTGTTAAAACTGAGAGAGCCATCATCCACTAATAGCACAGCAGGCAAGTCTAAGTGTTTTTTAGCTCAAAATATGGCAATCTATCAAAGAGGAGCAACAATAAAGGACTAATGAGTGGAATAAAACCAGATAGTTAAAAATGATGTGAGGTGCAGTCTTAATTTTTTATTATTAAATTCACAGGACATTAAATATTAAGACTTCATAAACTTTGTTTTGTGCAATGATAAATTAGTAATATCTACATAGACATGTTCTTTTCTAACAGGGATGTCGGGAAACATGGTACCCCAAGGGCTGTCATGTTTAAAAACTGTAGTTATCCGAAGTTAGTCTCTAATCTTCAGTCATAAAAAGGTAGATAATGTTATTTCTTATTGCTTTTGAATGAAAGTATCTTGCAGGATACCACACGCATAATTACTGAACACAAGTACTAGGGAATATGTGGAACTGCTTAGAAATAGATGTTGCCAATTTAACATACAGTGATAAATCCACTGAAAGATTCTCAGGTGCATTTTTCCCAGCATTAAAATTAATGTCTAGCCATTCTGTCAGTGGGTTCCGTAACTTGAGGTTCCTGTCCAAGTATAATAAACTTAAAATAGATGTACTTCTAGTCTGTGACTAGTCAAAAAATGATCTCTGACAAATGATACTTGAAGTTCTCTTCTGTGTACTGAAATAAGGTGACATTTTCTCCTCTGTGGAAGGCAGGCCTGGGTTCTAAGTTCCTTCTGCTTTCACCATATCTCACCCACAAAGTCGCTGAGTAAAACAGAATGAAACCTTATCCTACAAAATAAACACAGTTTTTGAAATAAACCTGTATCTCTCGTTTAAAAAATGTAGTATACTTACCATAAGCGTATGTGCAGGAGCCACAGTCAATCAGGATTCCTGAATTCACAGAGAAGCCCAATGCCTGTATATTGGTATGAACAAAATACACCCTTCACATTACCCCAGTCTTGCAATCTAAGAGATGTAGCTAGTCAGTGAGTCAGAATCAGGGGGCAGGATCCCACATCCCCCATGCATTTATTGAAAGGATTGAGGAGGAATCCCTCCCCTTCAGTGTTCTGAGGACAAAACAATTGCTATCTGGCTGTCTCCTGTGTGCCAATAAGCTCCATGGCACCACCTTTACAGAGATAACAAGGAGGAGGGTTGTAGCTCAGTGGTAGAGCATCTGCTTGGCATGCAGAAGGCCCCAGGATTTCAGTCCCCAGCATCTCCAGGTAGCATTGAGAGTGTCCCCTGCCTGAAACCCTGTAGAGCCACTTCCAAGGGCATTTGATAAAGAGTACCCAGAACAATACTTTGGCCACCTCATGAGAAAAGAAGACTCCCTGGAAAAGACCCTGATGTTGGGAAAGATAGAGGGCACAAGGAGAAGGGGATGACAGAGGACAAGATGGTTGGACAGTGTTCTCGAAGCTACTAACATGAGTCTGACCAAACTGCGGGAGGCAGTGGAAGACAGGAGTGCCTGGTGTGCTCTGGTCTATGGGGTCACGAAGAGTCGGACACGACTAAACGACTAAACAACAACCCAGAACAAATTATGTGAGTACCATTGCCGTGGATTGGAAGGCAGGATTTCTGTGAAACATATGGTATGTCAGGCAGCAAGCTCCAATTATTATTATATTTTATCAGCATGAGGGGGTGCCATTTGGATTTTCTTCCTCAGGCACCAAAACGCCCTCGGCTCATCCCTGCTAGGCAGCCCATCTTAAGTGCAAAGAGCTTCCAGAGTGCTCTTCCATAAACTGCCCAATGCTGTGCCCCTCAGAGGATTCAGGTTTAGGCCAGCAGAACGGTGGCATAAAAGCATTTCTGCCCTCCCCCTTGAGCTTTGTCAAGTGCAAATCAGATACAATTTAGGACTGAGCCCTGGATTCAAAACATTCAACAGCTCCCTTTAAAAAAAATGCTTTAATGCTTGGGAAATGAGATAAAGTCGCTGGAAAGGCCACATGCTGTTAACTTGGCATTTTATGGGGAGTGGGAAGTTTTAAAATTGTCACTTTTACTCCTTCATCCCACTCACCCTGTCACCCCTCACTCCCACACAGCTGCCTCTCTTCATTTCCCATAGCCGCAGGGAGCCTTTATTATCTGTGTCCCCCATTAACTTTCACTCTCTCCTGTTTAACATAATGGGCATAGGAATTGTTTGTTTTACATCTCGGTGATGAGGTTCCAGCTGTGCTCCTTTGAGTGCTGTTGCGCAGCTGTGAGATCATCAAAATGGACCTAAGTGGTCAAGGCCAGTCTTGCTTTGGACAATTGATATGAGCTATTCTCTTCATACAATATTGTCGCTGTTGCATAAGTTGAGCTTATGGTAGCCATTGACACTTTAGAGAAGAATGGTCCATATACCGTATATTGTCCCAAACACTAAATAGGCATCAAGGCAAAAGCTTTGGAGCAAAATCCAGTTATGCACACTTGAAACCACCAAGAATTTAATGGATGGAACTGTGTGCAGGATTGCAGCTGTGTCGTTTTTAACACTGAGATTTATGTGTTTAGATTTATTCCATCATAACATTTTCCCCCACAAAGGTACTTTTCAAATTAATCCTCTGGTAGAATATGTGTGGGAGACATAGTCATCCATGTGGGCTTTCAATTCCCATGAAACATTTTCTGCTTATATTCCTCTGGATGAATAATTCAAAAAGTTTTACAATGAAGTAAAACATTATGTCGGAGGGAACCAGCCATGTGTACCATTGGATGGACTGGAACAGTCATTCATTCACAATCCAGACAGGGAATACTTATATCCACGGTGCTGTGTGACTCTGTGTTGAGTGTGTAACAAAGCACAAAGTTGGCACAACAGTTTATTATTCTTCAATTCTACAACTGTGCAATTTGTTTGCTGTTTTAAATGCAGAGCGAAAGTAGATTTGTTAGTGATTGCCCTCATCTTGTCTGTGAGTCCTGGAATACCTGCTCCCTGCCTTGCAGGCCTTTTTCTACCTGGCCTGGGAGGGCGGGGCCCTGACTGACTCCAGCTACAGAAGCCGAGGCTGCTGAAGAGGCCAGAGACCACCTTGGCTATCTCTTAGTACAGACCCAGGTCATGAAGCCTGAGCTTCCACAGCTGTCCAGTCTGCCATGAACCATCATAGGCAGGACCAGCAGCCACAAGAGCATGTATGTTCTATGCTTATGATAATATTTTATTCTCTTGCTAATTATCCTGTTCTAAATGTACATTTTATACATGACTTCCTTTAGTAATGTTTTATTTTGAAATCTTTGAGATAATATTGTAGTTTCTAAACAAAATAAAAAAATTCCTTCCAGTAGCACCTTAAAGGTAAAGGGACCCCTGACCATTAGGTCCAGTCGTGTCCGACTCTGGGGTTGCGGCGCTCATCTCACTTTATTGGCCGAGAGCCGGCTTACAGCTTCCAGGTCATGTGGCCAGCATGACAAAGCCGCTTCTGGCGAACCAGAGCAGCACACGGAAACGCCGTTTACCTTCCCGCCTATTTATCTACTTGCACTTTGACGTGCTTTCGAACTGCTAGGTGGGCAGGAGCTGGGACCGAGCAACGGGAGCTCACCCCGTTGCAGGGATTTGAACCGCCAACCTTCTGATCAGCAAGCCCTAGGCTCTGTGGTTTAACCCACAGCGCCACCTGGGTCCCTTAAGTAGCACCTTAGAGACCAACTAAGTTTGTTATTGGTATGAGCTTTCATGTGCATGCACACTTCTTCAGATAGTTTCCTGTTAATGATGTTGCTTTGAATGTATACTTTATATTTGACTTTCTTCAGTAATGTTTTATTCTGGATTGTTTTATTTGATGTTTTATTGTCGGTTGTGAAGAACTTTGAGATTTTGTTTTCTTTAAAATATAAAGCGGTATAGAATTAAAATGATTAATAATAATAATTAGCTTACAAGGAAATGAAAGTTTAGAATAATCACGGTAAAGGCTATGTTTTTACATGATATGCCAGCTTAGAAACATTTTATCTACCGGTAATCAAAATGGGTCTAGAACTGAGAACACCTGCAAGTGGTTTATGATCTCACTTCAATAAAATTGTATCAATATCATGAGGAGCCGAATTTTTCACAAAAGAGAACTCTCTGTGAACCAAAACTGTGTGTATGTAAAGAAATGCCACAAATTCAGTTGGTGAAAGGATTTCTTCGTCTGATTTAGGATCTTATACCAATGGGCTTTTCACCTCAGCTCTGTTCAGCCAAACTGAGCTGCCAACATCTCTTATGGAAAGGTCCAGAAGCATGCAGATCCAGAGGTTCACATTGGGGGAGGGGGTGTCAGGGTTCCACATCTCAGCCCCCTCTGTGCTGGTCATCCCAGTGTAACAGTTATTATGTATTTAATTATCCTTTCATGTTAAATGTCTATGAATTGAGTTCGTAGCAAGTCACATATGTTATATCCTTGTGGGTCCCCCCCCCCTTACCAGCCTTGATTTTGGTGTTCCTATGAAGAAGAAAGGGACCAGGTGGCGCTGTGGGTTAAACCACAGGCTTGCTGATCAGAAGGTCAGCGGTTCGAATCCCTGCGACGGGGTGAGCTCCCGTTGCTCGGTCCCAGCTCCTGCCCACCTAGCAGTTCGAAAGCATGTTAAAGTGCAAGTAGATAAATAGGGACCGCTCCAGTGGGAAGGTAAACGGCGTTTCCGTGCGCTGCTCTGGTTCGCCAGAAGCAGCTTTGTCATGCTGGCCACATGACCCGGAAGCTGTCTTCGGACAAACGCCGGCTCCCTCAGCCTACAGAGCGAGATGAGCACGCTACCCCAGAGTCGGACACGACTGGACCTGATGGTCAGGGGTACCTTTACCTTTACCTATGAAGAAGAAGGTGTCTAAGTACTCCATCATTGAAACAAACACGGATTTAGCATTCTGAGCTACCCTGTACTGTATAGCACAATAGTAAACATGTCTACTTAGAACTAGGTCTCGCTGAGTTCATTTAGTGCTTCTCACCACCACCAATGCTGACTGCTGATTGGTTGCTTTGTATTTCTGCTCAGTGGGTGGTAAAGACAAGAAACTCCAAGGAGCAGAATTAAATCTGCCTCTTGCTACTCAGGGTATGGTAGCTTGGCAACCACAGAACTATGGGCAGGTGCAGCATTTTGCCCTTAAGTTTTCAGCCTGGCTATGTTACTAAATTGGCCACCCAATAAGATAGTTTGACATCTTTAAAATACTATATTTAAATCTGCTGCTTTACGCCATTACAGTGGTGGTTTGATTTTTCTGAAACCACCGACCCTAGTTTAGTTGGATGTTTCCAATAGGATAAAATTATATTAGATTATTATTTTTTCCTTCTTGATCTTAAAAGTATATGTTTGGTCAAGCATTTGCCTATGTAAATGCTTCATTTCCTACACAGCAGTTTGAGGGGTGCTTTTGTTCATGCGCAACACAACTTCTTTTTCTACCAAAGGTTTGAGAAGAGACTTTGGGGAGTTAACTGGTAGCCCTGGGCAGCTTTGAAGCATCGCAAGTGGAGATTGCTTTGTCCCTTAAAGATTTACTAGCCATGATCTTTTATTTGGTCATTTTATTAGCCTTCTTTTACATATCTATGGAGGGTAAGGAGAGAGGGGGCTCCCTTGCTGGTGCAACGCAGAGTCTATTTCCTCTGTGGCATTCACAGAATAAAAAATGTGAAGCCCTGGGCCTCAGCATCTCCTGAAATCTTGTGCAACATTGTAAGTATGTGGTGTTGTATTTTTTTTTCCAGACACTTGAGGCCTTCTCTCCTTGCTTCCTTTTTCTCTCCCCACCCCCACTATGCAGAAAGGTTGACACCAGGGTAACAAATTCTGCCGCGAGAATAGAGGGCTTGACATTGGCTGTAGTTTATGACTGCTCAGATAAATCTGTATTCGTCCCCGTCCCCCCCAAAAGAAATCGGAACAGTTTTCACCAGCTTGGTAGGATCTGACAACTTTACTTGGACGTTCTTGTGAAGCCAAGCCCTGTTGCGTGGACAAATGGGATGAGTTAAAAAACAAAACATTTAAATGTTACCACTTTGGCTTCTCCTCAAGTGGTGCTGAGCACAGATGCTTGAAGGGGCCCTCATGTCCCACTAAGAATGGGGGTATTGTGTGGCTAACCTTACAAAGGGCAGAATAGCCCTGCTCTGCTGCCAGGCGCAGGATCATCCTATCTTTACATGTTGATTTATTAGGCCAGGGATGAATGAAAATGTAATTAATATTACTGAAGCATTAGAGTCTATTTAATTTAAATGCCACTGAATATTTCACTTTCAGTTGGGAGTGACAATGTGTTCGGGACTGTCGGTGAAAGCCTCAGCCATCTGTTACCCCGACTAAGACAGGAGAGACACAGGGAAACAGAGAGCATCCTGCTTTGTGGCTTTTCGGAAGGCTCCGGGATCATCATTTAACTCAAGGGCAGCCAAGAAGCATTCCTATGCATGGGACCCTGGGCGTTTAGGGAGAAAGCAAAAAGGGGCAAGCAGTGTACAGAAATCTAGTGCCAAGAAAATAGAACAAGGGTGGATCAGGAAGCAGGCCAAGTTACAGTTGGTCTAGTTTTCGTTTTGTTTTTGAAGCAATAAAGGAATCAAAGCTTTTCTTCTTCTGGTGTTGTTTTTAATTAGTGACAAATCAGGCTAGTTCTGTTCCAGAGCAATAAATATTGATGGTGAGATTTTGACAGGCATTCAAATATTGGTTGGCGTGATGCTTTTGGAGATGTTGTTTCAGAGCTCTGCAACAGAATGCCCCCACCCCAAACAAAACGAATTGGGAAAGGGATGCAAAAGCCGGAATTCTTATTGTCAAAATACTGTGCCACCTGGTTGAATATCAAACCTGGGCCTATGCTGCAAATGAGGGGAAAGAGGTTTCGGGGGTGGGAAGTAAGGAATCCTCCGTCAGGAATGAGAAAGGCCAGCTTGCAACTTGGTCAAGGGACTTTCCACAGCAGTTCTGGCTGACTGGGTCTGCAGGCAAGGAGAGGAGAAGCAGGAGAGACTAGAGCAAGCAGGAAGGGGGGAGGCTCCAACCTTCGTGGGATGATAATTAGCACAGTGGGTTTTCTTATAATTGGGATCATTTGTTCCCCCAGTTTTTCTCCCACAAACTGATTTCATGCCCGGGAGAAGCTGTGTGACTCACACCTTGCCATGCCAATTAGCTGATAAACATCAAATGTAAACAAAGATGGTCTAATTAAGGCTAGTCACCAAACCTCTCTGTGCAGCTTGTCAAAATTGCACTAACATTTTGCATCCAGGTTTAGTCTCTGGATCACAAAGAACTGAAATGAGCGGTTTCTATGCGTGGTCTCTTTATTCCCCCCAGTGATGTAGAGACGGCAGGTAATGAAGAAAATTGAAAGAACACAATGCAAAGGAGATTAAAGCCTCTCATTCATCTGAAAGGGGATGCTAGAGCAAGGCTATTTCAGTGTAATTTGAGACTGGAAATATGGTAGGCCTGCAAATCAGGTAGTTGACTCCCAGGAGCAGGGACATTAACAGTGTGGTAGGATGGAGAACCAGGGACCCAGGTGGCGCTGTGGGTTAAACCACAGAGCCTAGGGCTTGCTGATCAGAAGGTCGGCAGTTCGAATCCCTGCAACGGGGTGAGCTCCCGTTGCTCGGTCCCAGCTCCTGCCCACCTAGCAGTTCGAAAGCATGTCAAAGTGCAAGTAGATAAATAGGTACCGCTCCGGTGGGAAGGTAAACGGCATTTCCGTGCACTGCTCTGGTTTGCCAGTAGCGGCTTTGTCATGCTGGCCACATGACCCGGAAGCTGTATGCTGGCTCTCGGCCAGTAAAGTGAGATGAGCACCACAACCCCAGAGTCAGACACGACTGGACCTAATGGTCAGGGGTCTCTTTACCTTTACCTAGGATGGAGAACATCTACAGTCTGATTCACAGGATCCCTTAAAGCACATTCTCACCCTTCCAAATAATCCTGGGAACTGTAGTTTGGAAAGGGTGCTGGTTCTGTAAGATGTAAAACTACAGTTCCCATGATTCTTTGGACAGGTGAAAATGTGCTTTCAGACACCTTGTCTTTGAATAGTTCTGTTGGAATCACAGTAGGAAAACTGCAAAGTAAGAAATAGTAATAACAACATCCATCGGTATTCTTTAAACACTTGGAAGATTGGCAGCATTTAGGAAAGGGTTTTACAGTATTATATTTGAATGATTTTTTTCACCTCTAATTGTGTTTAAATAACTCACTTTTATTCTCTTACTCAAATATAGATATACAGACATGTCCATTATCACTAATGAGGGGACATTATCAAATAGTCTGTCTAACTGAGTGACTTTAGTGTTAAGTACTACACAACCTTAATGACCATTACATATATTATTGCTGACTGTCCCAGTACTGGAATAATGTCTGCCCAGATAACAGGGTTTAATAAGGAAAAGGGAGAATAACCGTCTAAAAAGAAGCAGCACTCATGTCTCTTGCATTTGGGAAGAAGGACAAGTTCTCCTTAGCACCTCATTTAGAAGTGTGAAAAAAGCAAGTGTGGATCACTCACACCACTTTCCCCTTGCATTAGTCAGGGACAGAATCACCTCCCACTACCATTTTCCCAGCATGCCATGGGCTATTTTGGCTCATAGGAGCCATGACACTTAGCACAAAGCTACGCCACTTTGCAGTGTTGAATTCCATAAGGAGAGTGTAAAAACTTTTTATTAACAATGTCACTCAGGGCTGTCCTGCTCTTGAGACATTGGATTGTGCCTCACTACTTCTTGTGCCACCTCAGATTAAGATGACCCAACACATCAGACTACCCAGTGCCCATCATCCATCTTGCTTTGGGTCTCCTGAATCCACAAAATTGTCGCTGAGATGATGCTCTGTTGCACTGATCAGAGATTGCTTGTATGATGCATAGAAATACTACTCAAATTTGTTTTGTTTTCTTCTACCGGTCTGGCCAAAATAAATAGTTTGTTGAATGTATTGGAGATTGCCCAAAGGGATGTAGTTTAAGAGGTTTGAATTGGCAAGAGTTTAGATTTCAGCTTAGTCACACGAGTGGTAAAGCATACACAAATACCATCTGATTCTTCCTGTGAGTTAATAGGTGCTTTCTCACTGCCTGTTTACACTAAATCTAACCAAACTATGTTTCTCATATTATGCTTAGCTAATGTAGATGACTGATCCCTTATATGTGTTTATTGCTTTAAGTGGGTTTGTTTCCTAATTGCAGTGACTTTTCATGCCTTGCTGGTGACAATTTGAGTTTGGAAAGTGTAACTTGATTTCCTGCAGGCAAGTCATGCCCTACAGACTGTGTTTCTGAGGTGTGTGTGTGTGTGTGTGTGTGTGTGTGTGTATCCAATAGCATAAACTGACACTTTCTCCTCTGCAAGAATTAAACCAAAATCTGTATCCAACAGTGCAATAAAATGTAGCTACCATTTGCATTAAATTGATATTCTAGTCTATTTCATGTCAAATATTATTTTGATTGTGACTTTATATATTTTTAGATAAAAGAGTAAAAACTTGAAAAGTTGAGATATACCAGAGATATATGCAAAAAAAAAACCTGGCACAAACCATAAATATATGCAAGAAATCAGCAGGGTCTCAGGCAGCAGGGTTGGAGATCCACTGCTATTCCAAGTAGACTATACCCATATGAATATAGACCATCCACAGTGAAGAGTCATAGCCCAATGGTAGAGCACATGCTTTGTATGCGAAAGTCCCAGGTTTAATCCAAAGCATCTCCAGGTAGAGATAGGAAGAATTCCTGCTTGAAACCCCTGAAGAGCCACTGCTTGTCACTATCAACAATACGGAACTAGATGGGCCAATGGTACGTCTTGGTATGAGGCCGCTTCCGATATTCTGATCTTCCAATTGATCCTTGACCTGGGAAGAGGGGCGTTCATGCTTTCACGGGTTTCAATCTTCTCTGACAGTCTGCCTCTAAATTCATGCCTACTTTCCCATCTCCCTCCCTTTCATAACGTTGGTTTAACAAAACAAAAAAAGTTAACAGACTTTATTAATTAATGATTTGTTGGTTACAACAGTACTTGACGTCCCCTTACATAGTCATAATAAATTGAAAGCATCATATGTAGATTACAATGGGACTTGACGTTCCTATATTTAGAGGATTAGAATAAACTGAAACATTAAGAACATAGTCCATTTTCCCTTAAAACTATTTGGCTGATTAACTTGCATTTTATTTTATTTGATCGTTACCCTGATGGACCATATTCTATCTATCCATTGAATAAAGGATGGTGCAGTACTCTTTCCCCCATTTTAGCCATAGTTATTTTTGCAGCTGCTAATAAATTAATTGCTACCGTACCTCCAAATCACTTTCTGGAAGTACATTCTTTAAATATTCAAGCGCAGCTATCTTAGGTTCTTGTGGTATATAATATCCTAACATTTATGCAATAGCATTATATACTTGTATTCCAAAACATCTGGATTTGATCTTCCAAATTTTGACTTGATTTACATCATCTGCCATTCCTCATCTGCATTACTGAAATTATCTCTCCAGCCACTGTTTTATTTCAGTTTAAACCTACAGCAAATCTTTGTGAATTTGCTTTCATTTTTACTTCTTCCACGTTTACTTGGACCTCTGTTACAAATTCAGAGCCAGGAACAAGACAGTAAATAGCCTATTGACTGTAATAATGAAACTGTGTGCCAGAGCTTGATCTGAGCCAGAGTTCCCAACATGCACACAGACACACCCTCTACGCATCTAGATTTATCAGGCATGGCTGCAGGAAGATTTGAGACTCAGCACCATGGCTGGAATCATTTATTTCACAGTGTACACAGAATGAGATGGTAACAGCACAGAACATTTGGGGAAATACTTTCCTCAGGATAGGACCATTCTTACCATTAGACAGAGTGAGGTAGCCACCTCAGGTGGCAGGTGCCAGGGCAGAGAGAAGTGACAAGATGTTGGAGGACAAAGCTATGCATGCTATGAAGCCCGTCCTGTGCCCACAAAGCTAACCTGCTGCCCTCAGGTGTGGTGGAGGACCTTGTCCAGTCACCATCATTGAAGGAAGATGCAACTGTCTGTCCAGTCAATTGCTCATGAGTGGTTGATGGGATGGAATGGCATTATATTCTTTGCTTCCCAACACCAGTGTTGCTGCCAATTACCATGGGGGGGGGGAGAGAAGCAGTGGGGAGGTCAGGGTAATGTGGGCACAGTGATGAGGCCAATCTACCATTCCTGCCCACCCTGTGCCAACCTCTCACCCCTCACCCTCTCAGTAAACAACAACAACCCCAACATTGGAAAGTCAGGCAAGCAATGCTACCCCATCTTGCCCTGCTGCCTGCTGCTACTGTACATGAAATGGGGATGGGGGTTGCCTTCTAGCCCTTTGAAACAGCAAAATGCCTTGGGCCAGTCCTGCAGCACATGGGCTAGAACAAGCTATACAGAGCAGTCTCTTTTCACAGGCTAAACAGGAATGGGAAAGCTGAAGAATGTCTGGGATTCTTGTGTCTCCAGTTTTTGAAGTTATGCCGATCACCAAATTTATGGCCTTCCACCTTGAGTGAAGTCCGCACTTTCACTGATGAATCAGCAAGCTTTTCAAATTGTATGGTTGGAGTCTATTGTCTTATTGGGAGCATCCACTGGAGAAAAGATCCCTTAGTACTGGAAGACACAAAAGAAATATAAAGAGAAATATAAATAAGCATTTAGAAATAAATAAGCATTTAGAAATGCAATGTTTTTCTTCTGGCTCTCAGACAAAAGGAATGAAACTCGACACACACACACACACACACACACACACACACACACACACACACACACAATAAACCTAAGAATTAAGATTTTTAACATGTATTCCCTGAAGTCCAAATTCCAAAGTAGAATGGGAAAATAAATATACAAAATTCAAACCATTGCAAATTTGAAGATGTTGCCGAATATTGTATTCTTGTAAATGAAAACCCATTGTGCTCTTATCCAACTCTACGTTTTGTTAGATTTTTGTGATTTTACATTATTTGTGAGCACAATCCATACCCACCCAGATGTTGATGGATGGAAGGTTTTGGATGGTGTGTGGGTAACTCTCTGCTGGCCTCCACTGGCAGAGAGGTGCTGAGGGGAGGACTGCACACAACGCAGGAGGCCCCAAGCAGTTGCAAAGCTATCTCTAGCAGTTCTAATGCCAGCAGTAGTAAGCAGAAATGGGGCACTTTGTGATTGTGGTGGGGGTGGCATAGCAAAAATAAAGGAAGAACCACCTTGGCTGCCTTGGGATGTGGCCATGAATCGATAGTGCTGCTCTGACTCTCCGCTTCACAGCTCCAAGTTAGGATTCCTTTGCAAATAGTTTATCATCCAGCGAGAACTTTTATTATGGAGCAACTATTAAATTAATCTACTTGTACCTGCAAGTTGGAGGCTGAAACCGAATACAGAGGTGTGGGAGGTACTACAGGGTGAAGGGAAACTGGCAAAAATTGTGCACTTCCTCCGGTGGTAGCCTCCATTGTCTCTCAGTCCCTTCCATAAACAGAAATAGCCCTGCCATTAGTAAAGTGCAGAAATTCAATGGTACTTACCCCCAGGTGTGTATGCACAGGATTGCTGTCTTACAGTGCAATCCTAACCAGAAATCTCTACTCCAAAATAAATCATATTGGATTCAATCCAGACTCCCCACTCCCATCAGTGGAGCTTTGCAGAGTGGCAAGATTACTGTTGCACCCACAACTCTGCTGCTCATGGTGGCCATGGTGAATGAAGATCAGAGGGAAGGGTGATCACCCCCAAACTAAGCCAATGGCATCATATGAAAGCCCTGTTTCAAGACTTCTCACTGGTGGGAGAGCTAGAGGACCTCCTGCTTGTCTACATGTTCAGGCCATCACCAGATCTTGCAGCCGTGGATTCCATAAATTCATAATGCATTGTGTGAAGAAATGCTTTGTGTATCCTCAGTCTACTGCCAATAAATTTCAGAGGGTGAAAGACTTTGATCAAAGGCTCTTAGAACGTCTATGTATGGAAGGTACCATCTTCCATTAGCTACAGTCTCATTGTCAATGGTGAGGGGTGATAGGAGTTGCAGTCCAACAACATCTGGAGAGCACCAGGTTGGGAAGACTGGTCAGTCGGATAACCCCACCCACATCCTTGTTGACACCATCAAATAATTCCAAACAGTTGTAAGACAGGACATCTGTTTGAAGAAACCAACAAGGCTTGTTCTTTAATATGCTTAATAATTCTGACATTAATGTCTTTATGAAATGTCTGTGTGTGAGTTCTATAAAGGAAAGGAAAGCACTGAAAAATAATTATTATTTTGACATTAATAATGCTTTTCACCAATTTACCTACCAGTAGAAGAGACGCTAAGATAACTGACCCGTAATTTCCTGGTTCCCTCCTGGATCCCCTTTTAAACTGCCATTACATTGGCTATTTTCCAATCATCCAGTGACAAGTAGCCTATTTTAAGGTTTATGCCATTCAGACCCATTGACTTTAATATATATATATATATATTAGCCCTAAGAATTGACTTTTTACCTCTACTTTATTCACATGAGTCTCCTCTATGTTACCCACATTAACTCCATAATATGAAAAACTCAACTCAGACCTGTTCAATTTGTATATGCATCATGCGAACTGACTGTATGGATTGCTTTTCTGAGGTCTATTTTCTCTTCTTTTAAAGCCCAGACATGTTTGTCTTATTGTGCCAACCCGAAGTTTTCCATCTCACCCTAGTTCACAATTAGTTCTTCTGCGACCTCTGGAATTTAATTTCATAAGACTTTGGTGTTTTAGTCCAAAGTAACAGATGGAAGGACAATATGAAACGGATTTCTGCCTCATTTGTACAGAATTATCCCATTTGTGGCACACTTTTCAATGTTTTCAAATCTGATCTATCTTCAAAAACCATCCTAGCACATCACATGTTTTTCAAAGCTACTTTCAGGATGTTGAAGTTCTAATGTCTAATTAGTGACCTAGTAATAAACCATTGAAATCAGTAGGAATGTTACGGTTGACTCCAGTTGGGGAGGATCAAAACCTCAATAATTTTATTGTCACTAATGACGAGCCATTTTTCACAAATGAGTAGGCCCCATCCTGAACTCTGGCCTCCTGAGTGTAAATAGTTCCCCTTTATTACTGGATTGTGCCCCAAGTGGGATATTTTGTGCATGGTTAACTTAGCCAGGGCTTTAAATGCTTGCCAAGTGGTTTTAATAACAGGATGTTGTTTAAAAAGATTGGGAAGGATTGTGGGCAGTCACAGAGATAATTGCCAAGGAGGGAGAAATGAATCTTCAATCTAAAACCCACTTGGCTTTATCTTTGGGTCAGGAGGAAAGATCCAGAAAATCCCCTAATGATAGTTTTGAACTCAGAGACGTTGGCAGCTCTCTGGATTTTAGATCAAAACATCTTGTAAAGGCACAACACAGACAGGTTTTTCTATTTCCATATAAGGGCATTTCTTTTTCATTTATGTGGGAAAATGAAGATCACAAAGATGGAAAAAGTAAAAGCACATACCATATTAGATGAAAGAAAGAAAGAAAGAAAGAAAGAAAGAAAGAAAGAAAGAAAGAAAGAAAGAAAGAAAGAAAAACAACTGACAGTTTAATGGGGAATTACTTCTTCTCTGTAGTCTGCAAAGGACAGTGCCAAAAGTTCAGTGGTAATAAAGACCTGAGGAGCTAATAGCTATGCTTTTTGTTTGCAGGATGAATGCTCTTATAAAATACATATTTATTAGAGCTGCAACTCACTTAAAGAAATGTTACTTAATTAACCATCAGGTTTTTAGTCAATTCATTGATCTTATCTATCCGTTAAATCTGCACATGAGTAAAGATATAACTGAAGCAAGAAGCTTACTTTCATTCTAGACAATTGCATGTTTGTGTCATAGCATCATATCAAAAGGAGCATTCTCTTGTATGTGAGAAAAAGGGAAGTTCATATTTTAAGATGGTGCTTGCTTTCAGAACTCTTTGTAAGTACTTACATATTTTTTTAAAAAATAATTTGATGCCCAATTAATTTAGTTGTTTAACCTGAGATTCAAGGTTGAACATTTTAAAAAAAAGATTTTTGCATCTAACCTTCTTTCTGGGAACAGAACCCCCATTTGAATGTTTTTCAGGTCATCTGTAAGACAGAGGGGAGGAACTCAGCTGTCTTTCCCACTGTATACTGATTCTAAAAATTGGAATGTGTTTAGGTTATGCGGTCAAGGTTGCCAAACAATGCTTTGCTGATTGAGCATTGAAACTTTGCAGCCCTAATCTATTTATAATATGTTCCCTATGTTCCCGCACAGCCTCATGTGAACAACAAATGTAGCAAATAGGCAAAAGGATGGCCCTAGGATGCATAGGTTCCTCTTTCACATATAACTCCCTACTAGCAGGGGTAGTAAGTGAGTGTTAAGAGTAATAGAAAGAGAATGAGATAAGCAATCACAGCACATCAAGATCTATGCATTCAAACCTGAATTTCAAAATCTGTAGAGAGTTCATTTTCCAAAAGGGGAATTTACCGGTAGTTCAAATTTTCACAAGAGCCATTAAGTGAATGTCTTTTAGTCAATGGTCTATTTGTCTAGATTTTATTTGACTAGCAAATCATGTGTGTGTGCAGAGGTATGGATGGTGGTCCATAATTTCCACTAAATGTAATATAACTTATTTTTTAAAAAGTTATCTCACATTCTTGAAAGAAGGAAATCTTTATTTTCTGAAAGTTGTGAACCTCGAAGATGTATGAATCCTTTCATAATGGTTCTTTGTGTTTAGTGCCATCACTGGAGACTGTGTTTTGCTAGTACAGTAGTAATTTTCAGAGTAGAAACAACAAATGGTGATTTCCACAACTAACTGGTATATTTTTTTCATCCACAATTAAAACATTAATTAATTAATTAATTAATTAATTACACTGATTTGCAGCCAATTTTGCATCACCTTGAATGTCAGGAAGGGAACCATTCTGTGCAATAAATGGAATGTAACTTTTTGTTTAGAATAACTGCTTTCTGCAAAGTTCATGGAATCACAGAGTGGGAAGAGACCCCAAAGACCACCCAATCCAACCCCCAGCCCAGTGCAGAATCTGGTATTCCAGAATTTCTGAAAATGCTTCACAATCTATGTTGCCATTCCTGCATCTTCTGCACCAGGCATGAGCATCATCAAAAGGAGGCCAGTTTAAACAGAGACATCCCAAGGCATTCTGGTGCCCAAGGGCAAGTAATCCATATGGCACCCTTATGGTGGATTGGAAATCTAATACTAACCTAAATAACTGCTCATTTGTTTCCCTTTACAGTATTTGTACTGGGAAAAGAGCTGATGCCTGAGGTGAGTTTAATCATCTTGGCTAATCGGGCCAGAACTGCATTTCAGTGCTATAGCTCTTACATGCAGGCTCTCAAAAACACTTGTCCATGTTGGTACTCCATGTATGGCAGGCATAATCTTCGAGGTCTTCTTACCATGATGTATCGCCTCATCCACATGCAAGGGGGGTATGCCAGCATTGTATATTCCTGCCACAGTAGCCACACTGGCATGCAGTTATTGTGAATGTATTGCACACATAGGAATTGCTGCTTTTCCACACATACTGTGGAAAGCTTATGCAGGTAAGTTCTTGCCAGCAACTTTCCTATATGGGCCATAGCATATAAATCAGAATACGGTAACAGAACCCAAAAGCATTTTAAAGATGTAAATTTCGTTCCCTTTCAAAGAAAACAGGAGTGCATCTCAAGCAATTGTGCGCTCTCTCCCTCCGTCTCTCTCATGCTTCATACCCTTAGACTTTAGGTCCCTCAGGGTTCTGTTCACAGCCCACTTCCCTTTATCTCTGGCATGCTCACACTTGGTGCTGTTATTCAGAGATCTGAATTTGATTATCAGATTTATATGGTGACACCCAGACCTGCTTGTCTATTCCTGCAGATTCTACTGAAGTGCTGTCATGCCTTATTACTTTCTACCTGAGATTCAAGGTTGGGCATTAAAAGAAAAAAGAAAAGATTTTTGCATTTAACCTTCTTTCTGGGAGCAAAAAACCCCTTTTAGATGTTTTTCAGGTCATCTGTATGACAGAGGGGAGGAACTCAGCTGTCTTCCCCACTGTATACTGATTCAAAAAATTGGCATCTATTTAGGCGATGCGGTCAAGGTGGCCAAACAATGCTTTAGTTTCATCTTCTGAAATTATTCCATTTTAGGTAATCGGGGTCAGGAGATCAGAGCTGGTGCGTTTGGCCTAATCCAAACTTATCCATAGCATTTCACTGATAACTGGAAACCTTTCTCATTCCAGCATTTTCAGCTGCTGTAAAATTCTGCAGTTAATGTCATAACAAGAATTAAACTGTCTCATCACATTACACCCATCTCATCTGACTTTGCTGGCTATTAAGGTGACAGGGCATTGATTGAAATTTATGTGAATTGTTTATAAATCAATGCTTAATTTTCCTTCAGGTTCTTTCAGCCACTCTGTATCTGCAGATTAGCTCTGCCTTCCACAATATCTGGATGGGTTGTTTTTAAAAAAACAGTTTTGCTTTGTAGCATGTCTCTGTTGGACGGGAGGGGAGGAAATGGGGGAAATATTGAAAGCATCACAGGGAATTATAATCACAAGGAATTTCAGATTGAGAGGTCCTATGAATCCCCCCCTTTTTAAATTATTTGACAGGAAATATATGTGCAGAACTAGCATTCTATGCCCATTGCTGGTACTCATCTGTGTGAACATCTCCAACCATATCACAGTGTTCATCTGATCCTGTTTGAACTTGCTGGATGAAAAATGAGGAGTACATCTGCACTGGGGGCCAGCAGTTACTGTGCATAAATAACTATCTGCAACTACAACTACCTCAGGGCCAATATTTGTGAAATTCACAGGCTGGTGGACACAAGCAAAAGGCCTTTTGCACAGTAGCCCCTTGCTTGTGTGATGACTATGGCCGGCCCTATCAAAAGGCAGAGTGAGGCAGCTGCCTTAGATGGCAGGTGGTGGGTGGCAGTGATGAGGTGTTGGAGAAGAGAGCTGTGTGTGTCAAATAGCTCAGCCTGTGCCCCCTACGCTAAACTGCTCCACTTAGGTGTCATGGAGGATGCTGTTCTGCTATCAGCATTGAAGTAAGATTCAACCGCCAGGCCAACTGACTTCTGCACATGTAATTGGGAAGCTGCCATCTTGCCCTTTGTCTTAGGCAAGAAAATGTCCTGGGCCGGTCCTGGGCATGGTCTACCTAGTATCTAATATAATATTGTTTTGGTACCCAGCAAAGATCCTTTTTATTCTCACAGGCCCTTTAAATCTGTTACTTTATCCCGGGAATGTTTTTATGCAGTGATTGTTTGTTGCTGCTGATACAGCTTTAGTTTTCTGTCTGTTTTATATTGATGGCATTAATGCTGGTTTTTTACCATTGTGTTTTGTTTTCCAGTATTTGATAGTTTTTTCTATGTTGTACATAATGCCCTTAGTTACCGAGCAACTTTAAAAATACAGTGAATAAGTAATAAATATATAGAGGGGTCTTCACGATGCCTTATACCTGTAAACGGATGTCTGGCTCTGTCAAAGGAGCAGTGATCCCTAGCTGCTTGGTGCTCCTGTATTCAGTCCCCAAACTAAGCAGGACCTTGCACTGTTTGATCACATAAACAGACCTCAGAGAGCCCATTAATGTCCAAGTCTGGAAGAGTGATCAATATGCAGAAATATGTTTCTACATGCAGAATGCTGTCCTGGATTGGGGTCCTGTTCCATGTAAACTTGTGGAGCCCTGCACAGGCTCCACCTGATATATTATCAGAATATAATAAAAGTCATCCTGAAACAGTTTAGAATGAGAAGCAACAATGTTCTCTATTTTCCTTCATCCCCCTTTCCCTCCTTCCCTCCTGTCACCTAACACTCTCTTTATTTTATTTTCTTCTACTGGAACCTCCCTATTAAGTCAGCACAGACGCGATGCTTCTTTAAAATATAATTCCCTTGCAGCATATCTTCTTTTTCATTTATTTATCTCCACTTTGCACACTATTAGTGGTCATTTCAGTTTTTAGTGTTCAGATCTGGCGGAAAGTTAACTCTCCCAACCACCATCAAAGGCCATTTCATTAGAGGAAACATGCACTATTTATATTACATTTTTGGAGCAGAAATGTGCCTCTTGCTTTTATGAATAAAGCATAGGCTCTTCCAGTCCATTTATGGCTGTTCACTGCACACAAGCGGCCCTCTGCTAGCTTCTGCAACCAAGCATCGCTGGATTCCAACACGGAGAGGAATGTATTTTAGTAACTCCTGCAACTACCCTTGCTTCTGATTTGGTTAAGAAACAGATAGATAGAGGGACTGTTTTCTTTTTAAAAAATATTGGCACCTTTTCCAAGGTAAAAATTAAAGCTTTGTCCCACCATTTTGGGGCAGTTGGGCCTCAGGGGCTCCCTTTTACTACCATAAAGGTAAAGGGACCCCTGACCATTAGGTCCAGTCATGTCCGACTCTGGGGTTGCGGTGCTCTTTTCGCTTTACTGGCCGAGGGAGCCGGCGTACAGCTTCCAGGTCATGTGGTCAGCATGACTAAGCCGCTTCTGGTGAACCAGAGCAGTGCACGGAAATGCCGTTTACCTTCCCGCCGGAGCGGTACCTATTTATCTACTTGCACTTTGACGTGCTTTCGAACTGCTAGGTTGGCAGGAGCTGGGACCAAGCAACGGGAGCTCACCCCGTCATGGGGATTCGAACCACTGACCTTCTGATCGGCAAGCCCTAGGCTCTGTGGTTTAACCCACAGCGCCACCAGCATCCCTTTACTACCATATTAGCCGCTAATTACAGTAATATACAAGATAGTTGGACTATGAAGAAGCAGAATCTTGTCCTTCCTATTGTATAAAGCCCTAAAACTTGCTGTGCCAGTATATCTACACTCAGGCAACAACAGCTATCCCAGCAAATCATCTTAAAATATACTGCCATATTTCCGCAAATCATATGCGCCATCGAATCTAATGTGCACCTCAATTTTCAAAACTTTGAAACCCAAAAAGTATTTGCTATGTCAGTGGTGTTTTTCAAGCTTGCAAACAAATCTAATGCACTATCAAATCTAATGCGTACCCTAATTTCCGCAATGTAATTTGGCCGAAAAAGGTGCGCATTGCATTTGAGTAAATACGGTACTTTTTCTCCTCCTCCATTTTTTCCAGTTTCATGGTCAGATCTTCCGGTCTTGCTGCAAATTCACCACCACCACCACCCCACCACAACATATTGACATCTCTCAGCCCTTTCCTGCACTGAATCCTAACATGGCAACCGCAGACCCTGGCTTCCTAGGGCTCCAAAACAGCTTGCCACCTGACAATGGTAGTGATCAGAAGAAGCAAGAAAGTAAGTAAGCAAGCAAGTAGGCAAGAAGTAAGAAAAAATTATTGTTCTAGCAAACACAGTCAGTGGTTCCATACCAGACATTACCAGAATTGGGATGTCAGGACAGAAGGTGTCAAAAGGTGCTCCTAAAATACAAGGCGCCTAGGCCAGAGTCAGGGCAGATGCCAAAAACAATGTTAATCCATTTCAGAACTTGATAGATAGACTTCCACATTCAGAGCTCTTAAACCCCCAAGGCAACCCTCCAGCTATGCCAGAGCAACATCAAAAAACATGAACGAGTAGTACAAACATCCCAAGCAAATACAGCAATGCAAATATGTGAGGCAGGGTCAAGACTGATGCACTTGCAGACATCATCATAAAGGGAGGTGGGAAGAATAAAGTTGAGTTATTGTCCTAAGCCTAACCTCAACCTGCTCTGCACATGAAATGACAATGGTCTTGTTTCAAGAATAACCAGAACAGGCCCACTAAATATGATGCTTCACTTTGTGACCTGGAGTGGTAATTTGTGCTTTGAGCTGCCTCTTTGCTCATACAGCAACCCATAGGTTTAAGTCTCTGTGGCCTTTTTTATTTTTACAGAGAAAGAGAACCAACATTGCATTGGAGGTGCTGTGCCATTTTATTCTGCCAGGAGAGAGAGGCATTTTTCATCTTCAGGGAAAGACAGAAAGGAACAAATTAAAGGTAGATCTAAATGTTTGCTGGTTAACCAGCTTCGTCTGGATTCCTGTGAAAGGTCACAGAGCTTTGAAATCCCCATAGGTCTAGGAATAGGTCTTTGTCTCAGCATATCTAAGCAGAACTTGATTTCATTTTAAAAAAGAAAAAATCCTCCATGATTTTCAGATATTAGCACTCAGCAATAAACTGCTTGCGGTTTGAACAGCAATCTGAGAAGGTTGCATGACTCACAGGAATGCCTTTGAATTAGTGCTTCTCTTGGGGCTATCCTCAAGGTGGGGCAGTTTAGCATTTAAGAAAGGTATTTGGATCATAGTGGTTTGTAATCGTATGACGGATGCCACAAAACAAACAAGGGGTGTTTGGTTTTTTCCGCCAAGCCCCATTTTATATTCTGCTCTGATCTGCATTTAAATAAGCTTATCTTTCCAGGTCACTAACTATTTTGGATTTCAGACACTTCAAAATGTGTTTTCTTATCAACCTCCTTATCTTCACATGAAGCTTTACACATCTTTCACAGCTCAGCCCACAAACCCTTAAGCCAAGTATTTGAATCTTGGATGCAAAGCTTCAACTTAAACCCAGTTATGATGACTTGAAGTATTTGTGGGTTTCCATTTTCGGTTTTAACCTGCCACACTTACTGAATGGAAATTTCAATAAGACAATAGTTGAGTCCAACATCTGGAGGCCTCCAAGCCAAATCTACCTCAGGACCTCTCAACTGCAAACTTAAGGTGAATCTGCAGCATAAGGACAGTAGGAACAAGGGGATAGTCCTAAGGTGGTAAAATGGGCTGTACCATTTCAGACAGTAATTGGGAAAGTGTATGCTTAATGTACACACTTGTTTTTTTAAGCTGGAAACTTCCTCCCTGAGCTAATTTGCCATTTGCAGAGAATATTATACCTGGGAAGAATCATTTAAAAATGTTGCCCTCCACTTGAAGTATGAAGTGGTATGGTCCACTCTTCCCCTTTATTCAGCTGTGTTGCATGCCTATGACTGGGTTAGGGATCCTGATTAACTTTTAGTGATTATTTGTGAGGTTTTGAGCTTTCAGGGTAACAAGCTCAGTCTGTCGCCCTGCCTCCACAGGGATGACATCACACATCCGGGGGCTTATCTATGTACTCCATTATGTGATGTTTGTAATCTTGTATATGTGATACTTGTGTGTTGGACTGCGCTCCAGTCCGAGTTCGGCTTGCGACCAGGATGGAGCTTTCTTCTCCAGGCTCGGAGCCCTGTAGTAATAAATCTTCTTAATTAAGCTGGAGTAGCTGTGATTTATTGCCAGGATTAACCTTCAGAAGGGGCTCTCTCTCAGAACCTTTCCGCTGTGGAATTCTCTGCTAAGAAAGTGAAAGGAAAAGACTTTAAGAGCAGGAACACGCAAGGGAAGCGTGTGGACTCTTTTGTGACGCAGCTGGTATATAGCTGTGGGTTTATGTGTATTCTGCATTAATCCCAGCTGCTGCGTGGTCTAACTTGAGGGTTAGCCCAAATTATTAACATGGAACTATGGGACGTTATTTATTCCAGATTAATTTATATGCAGCATGAGTGTGTGTACTTAAGAATTTTGTGGTATTGTGTTCTTGGCCACTTGAAGGCAAGAGGTGAATGCTCTGTGCTTAGGTCATCAGCTCCCCAAGAGAAAAATAGGAATATTCTGTTGTAAAGCACTTTGCATACTAAAAAATGCAATGTGAATTACATTTGAAGGTGACATTATCTCAAATTTGCTCTACAGGAAAAATGTAGAACAAATTTCAGCTTCATTTCTGAAGTCTCACATACAAGGAACAAATGGATATTTAAATGCATCAGAACTCTCAGTGGTTATGATTACCAGGTATTGCCACATATTCTATGTCTTCATTTAAGAACATCATACAATCACAGCACAATTCTGGACAGGTACTTTTCACTCAAATATACTGCAGAATCATGATTTTGCTTGCTATTTATCAGTGAATCATTTGACTGGATGTTGTCAATTAATTCCAGTTTCAAAGCAGCAAAAACAACAACAACACCTTAATGCTCTGTTGTAGGTGTAGCAATGCCATTAAAGAATTATATATATCAAAAGCAGTTTATACTTTCTGTCATTCGGCCATGCTGAATTTCTCTCTGCACACCAGAATTTCTAGTGAACCCTAACAGTGGGAGGCCTGAACTACCTATTGAGGAGAGAGAAACAACTTGGTTGGGCAGGCCTTGGATCAATGTGTGGCCTGTGGAAAGGGGGCTGCCAGTCAGAGACCACTTCTCTTTCACATCCTCCCTGGACCAGAGATGGGCTGGCTTTGCCTACAAAACAAATAGAAGATACTTCGAAATTGTACATGGCTCTCAGTTTCAATGCTAGGAGAGGGATGACAGAAAAAGAGGGAAAATAGCTAGGGCCTCCTTGATGCCCACAATGCACTTTAGAAAAGTTATGCCTGTTGTTGTTTGTATTTTACTTTATTTGTTTTACTGTACACACCATATTCATCTCTTGAATAGCTCAGAGGGGCTTTTGAATGGTTCACAAGTTGGTCAGACTTGTTAATCTTCAGAGGTAGAATTGCATTATGAGTCTTTTTGTAGGTCTGAGAAATGGGAGAGCAGACTAACAGCTCACAGTCTCCTTGCTTTGCAATGATTAATTCGATGAAGGTGACATCTTCTCTTGTAAAATGGCCATACACCTGTAGGAAAAAAATGCTTGAAAACTTGTGCCACCATAAATTGGATTGAGGCTTTCAGTTGCCTCAGAACCCATGGGTAGTTTTCCTGCAACTGACTAACAGAGGTAGCATGCTAGAATGTTGCACTCGTTGCTATTAATTAGTCCTTCCATTCAAACAAGACTATATTATTTCATAACATATTTCATATTTCATAACATAATACTTTGGGCCAGAGATTGAAACCTTTGTCCTTCAGATATTGTTGGTCTACAACTCCCATCATCCCTGACCATTGACCATGCTAGCTGGGGCTGGTTGGAGTTAAGAGTGTTGGGATCTGATACTGATGGGGAAACCTACCTGGAAGAGGGGGGACTCAGACAAAAGAAAGGTTTTGTCCCCTGTCCATTTCAACTCCTTTTGCTTTTTCAATCCCTCTGCAATTCCTCAAATACAATCCAATTACAAAACCAATAGAACACAGAGGAGAGTAGCAGATAAAACCAACAATAAAAAGAGAGCCATTATATAATTCTGCAGGAACTGGTCAAGTCATAAGTATGCTGGAACAAGGAAGTTTTCAATTTCCAAATGCCATTACAGAAGGGGGTTGGGCAATTTTGCAAGGTTAGGGCTTCCATTCTGTTGCCTGGGCACCATGCCCCCAGAAGGCTGTTCCCCATTTGCCTGCCAACCAGACCTCAGACAGTGGCAGGATATGAAGGAAGGACTCCTCTGACGGCCTGCATTGGATGGGCAAGATCATATGAGATCATAACAGTCCTTTAAATATCCTGGCAACTTGGGCTATGCACACACCATACCTTAGTTTCCCACCTCACAGAGCTAAATTCCTAGCACCATTAAACTACAGTTCCCATTATTCTTTGGGGAACGGCACAGGTTTTAAATGTTATGGTGTGTATGCAGCCCAGGTCCCAAGCTGTTCAGGGCTTTGCACCTTCCAGCCTTGCTGTATTCATGACAGGGGCAGATCTCCATTTGAAGAAATGTATCTGCACCAATTGCATTAATTGGCCCATAATGTAATGTGAGAAGTTTCTCTTAGGCTAACTGCCTGATCTGCAGTCCATTATTGGCTCCAGACAGGATGCTGAAAAATGGAAAAGCAGATGTATGAATGTCAGTTTGAGTGTGAGAATATTCCAGTTTGCTCTTAACAGGCTTGTAACATATTTCATGACCTATAACACTTCTGTCTCTCACAGGCTAAGTTGGGCTAGCGGTGGTACATCTGTCTGGCCCTGCTTACTTTTTCAGTTGCAGAATAAATGTCACAGTTCATTGGGATATTCGCCATGGAAGAAATCTGGATTGTGCTCAAGTAAATAGGGGGGGGAAACTTTCACAGATTTCAGTGAGGTCAGGATCACCCTCTGAATTGGTTTGCAATGCTGGCACAACAACACTAGTTGTCCTGGTAATTAATTGCATCCCATTCCAAATGCTTCTTTGCTGCTTCAAGTGACCCTTCAGTTCACCAGCACTGGATTTCCCTGTTCAGACTGCAACTTTTATCCAGAAAGGCACTTTCAGAAGAGAATGAGCTAATGTTTTTATGACCACACTCCAAAATAGCTGGCTGGCAAGTTTTGCATTTCTTTCTTCCACCTCTGCACTTTTAAAGCGCCATCTGCACTTGAAACAACCAAGGTTGGAAAATACACCCTTGATTCCATTTTGGGGCAAAAATGGAAAGAAGAAGAAGTCCCAGCAAAGGAAGAATGGATATAAAAATGTATGGAATATGCCGAAATGGCGTAACTTACCAGAATAAGAAATCAAGATAACAAACTTTTAATAAAAAGAATGGAAATTGTTTGTTGAATATTTACAGATAAATTGTAAACAGATAAAAACATTGGCAAGATTATTTTAATAACCTGCAGTTTCATAGGAGTATATATATTTTAGGAAGTATTTTAGTTTTTAGGAAGACTTGTAAATCTTCATTTATTAAAAACACACAAACACATGCTTATGGCATTTGATATGTAGCTATTCCACATCTGAAATATATAATAGCTAGCATCATCACTGTGATCACTTTCACATAACAAAACAGGCTGTCCTGGATAGATAGATAGATAGATAGATAGATAGATAGATAGATAGATAGATAGATAGATAGACAGACAGACAGACAGACAGATAGATAGATAGATACCGGTAGATAGATAGATCTGGAAGCTCAGATTGCTTGAGTTGATCAAGAAACCTATTCCCTAGGAAGGACGTTCCACTGATTTCAGTACAATTTATTTGAGGAGAATATTGGAGCTTTGTGCAAAATTAAACATACTTATGTAAGAACTTGTCATTATAATAAATCACAGTGGACCCAGTCCTATCACTCTTAAATGATCCAGCACTTAAAAACAACTCAGTCCTATACATGTCTACTCAGATGTAAATCCCATAGTTCAGTGGGGCTTATTCCCTGATACAGTATGTGGGTATAGGATTGTAGCATAGGTCCCATTGATTTCAGTGGGTGGCATAAACATAACTCTTTTTCTCTCTCTTTCTCTGTCATTAAGATATGCAGGACCCATATGTAGCTGCATTGTGATCTGTATTATATTTGATAATTCTGTATTATTCTGTGAACCGCCTTGAAACCTGTGAGTATAGGGTGGTATATAAATTTAGTAAATAAAATCATCATCATCATCATGCTAGTAAACAGCCACCTGCAGCAGCTGATACCAAACCATCTAGGCCTTAATGTGCTCCAGAGCTCAGCCCAAGAACCTGTTTCTATAGTCTGTGCTTGGCCCTGGAATTTGTGAATACATAATAGAGAATGCATCTGAACATGGACAGAATGCATCCCCACCTTTCTCTGTTGAATATCTCCATCCACATATATGGAGAAATGAAGCAGGGCTTCTGGATTTGAAAGTGTGGTTTCTTCCAGGCAGGGCTGAATAGCTGTGCTTCCTTACTTTGGATATGAAGCACTCCCACCCTGGAGTCTCTTCCTTCTTTTCTTTGTCACACAGAAGCCAGAGAAAAGTTGGACGGTTGCAATAGAAATCATATTCACTGAAGATCCTGTCACGGAATGGCTGCATGTGGCAGAATGCAGCAGAGGGCAGCGGTTCTGAATCCACATCCTTGACAATAAGTTCCATTGAGCCCAGTGGGGCATACTTCCAAGTGAATGTGTTTGGAAGTGGAAGAAGAGACAAGGGGAGAGCTGTGTCTCTGGGTAAGTGAGCAGATATGTTTGCATTATCCTCCTGGCACATTAGTTAACACATACAATCGCTTGTCACTCCTGTTTATTACCTTCTCTTTTGTGGCTCCGTGAGGATAGCACACAAGGCAAGGGCAGTCTTGTAGTTTCAGCTAAACTGCCTTCAGTGTAGATTTCACCTCTGGGGGGGGGGAGCTATTGTGGAGGGGGGCGGGGGGAAGAGAGGTTTGGAATGAAAAGAAGATTTCCCACTTAGTTCCATAACAAGGTTAAGCCAAGGTCTTTGGGGTTTAAGGCAAACTTGAATGAGATTTGTAGTGATGTAGCCTGGTTTAGCTGACGAGGGTATTTGCAAGTGGAGGAAAGAATGTCCAACTGACAGAGATCTTTTATTTTCCCTCTGTCTGTGAGAGAGTCATGGGTACAATACAAGCTCAACTTCTTCATTAGACCAGTTAGGCTATATTTGGGGCTCCAAGGTTTCTCTGGTTCATCTCCCCATCTTTGCAGCTGGGATATTTGTAACCCACTTCAGGGGGTCGTTTTGAGGGCGGCAGGATAAAGCACATCTGAACGATACAAATCAGAGATGGGGAACCTCCAGCTCTCCAGATGTTGGACTCCATCTCCCAGCAGCCCCAGCCAGCATGGCCAAGGGTTAAGGCTGACGGGAGTTGGAGTCTAGGTGTATGGGCATGTTTTAACACTGTTGTGGTCAAAGGAGGTCTGGAAGAGAACCTCTTCTGAATGCACTCAGAGCCCTCAGGCCCAGAGGTTATTTTCACCATGAGATTGTGACAATATAAAAAAAGGTGTCATCTAAACATGTGTAGAGTGCTGTTCTCTCAGCCCAGGCCAACCCTAGCTGCAAGGAATAAAGCCTTGCAGGTGAGATGAGCAGAAAGTCAGCACCGCTTAGTGGTTAGAGCGCTGGAGGAAAGCAAAGGGAGACCAGGCTTCAAATCCGCATGAGACCATAAAGCTCCCTGGAAGGCCTTAGGCCAGGCACGGTCTCTCAGCCTAACCTACCTCACAGGGTTGTTGTGAGGATAACATGGGACAAGAGGAGGAAGAGGAAGAGGAGAGCCGCAGAGGCCACCTTGAGCTTCTTGAAGGGAAGGCGGGGGACGAATGTAATAATAAATAAATAACTTTCGGGCATCCCCCCGCAGGGCACCAGCAAAGGGCATGGCCCCGAGTGCAACGCCTCTCCCCTCCACCTGGAGACGCCCAGAGTTCAGTCATCTCGACGGAGATGCCACTGCTCGGGGCTGCAGAAGGGGAGGAAGGTGGTAGGGATGGTGAAGAACAGGTGACTCCCTTAAACCGGACTCCCCGTCCCCCCGCCCTGCTCTGGTTCCTCGCGTGTCTCTGATTCAGGGATTCTTTCCGCCCCTCCCTTTCCAGATTAAGCACAATGACTGCTTTTAATCACCAGCCATAATTCTGAACTCTTGCCCAAACCTGCTCGAAATACTTCCATCTACATACAAGGCAATGTGGAAATTTTGGAAGGAACAGAGGCTCGGGGGCGGGCGGGGGGGGAGAGCAAAAGACTTTGAACTGATGAAAGAAGGGGGAAATAATAAAAAGGGGGGAACGACCTCTGCGTATTTATTTATTTTGTTCAATGTCTTTGTCCGTTGAACCAGAAGTAGATTTTATAAACCTCTTGGTACACCCAAACTTTAAAAAAAAAAAAAATCTCCTGATTCCCCTCATCCGCACCCAAGCAAAGAGCGAATCAGGCTGGTTTGAAGTGTGAATTGATCATTAACAGCCCGGACTATCACCCTTTGCGCTTGAACCGAGACCGACGGGATCCGACACCTCAGTCCTCTGCAGCCGGAAATGTGTAGCTATCCGTATCAATGGACCTGGTTCTCCAGCTACTCAATATTACAACATAATTAATACCCCCTTTCCCCCTTGTTTTAGCAAGATTAAACGTTATCTTACACCAGTTAAAGATTCAGTAAAGAAATACTATGTTTAATGGATTTATACTGTGTGCTGTCTCAATACACGAAACTTCATTAGGATCGGTGGCTCAAAAACAACCAATTCCACCAGCGCTTCCCAAACCCCGACCCACGACGCTGTTCAGCCGAGGGGCGTCCAAATTAAGAGCCCTCCTGGTCGCAGATTCAGAATGAAGCGGGAGTTGATTCCATAGAATCATTGAAATAGGACTGACTCCCTTTTGCCCAGAACCGCGCCAGGGAATAATCCCCCGCACCCAAGTTTGATTCCACTAAAACTAACCCGTGGGGGAGTCATTCTGACTTTAGGATCAGAAGTATTCTTTCTTTCCCAAGCAGATGAGGCTGGTGGGAATGGGAGCGCGCGCGCGCGCGCGCACACACACACACGAAACTCTGCGGCATTCGCCTCGCATCTGATGCAGAAAAGGAATTTCGAAATACAAATTAATACAGAAAATCCCGGGGAAGGCGCCTGGGAGAGCTTCTGTCTCGGCTTCTCTAGTGTTGGGAAATTAACAAGAGTGTTGCCGCCGTCGCCCTGCTCTCTCTCTCTCTCTCTCTCTCTCTCTCTCTCGCCCCCACCCCCCCTTTATTTTTTAAAAAAAGATTATTATTAAAAATTAATTTCTTGATTTTGTCGGAGGGCCCCAGCCTTGGGTCACGTGCCCCGCTGCCGCGCTCCCTCCCGCTCCTCCTGTTCTTTGAGTTATGCCGTCAAGCTAATATATTGTGACTGCTCTTCTCTCTTGTGACAAACCCTCGCAGCTGCCTCCGAATCAATAGATGTCAAAGAAATATGAAAACAATCATGACAGAGAACTTAAATCCTGGCGAGAGTCTGCATAATAAAAATAATTTCTAAAATGTGCTTCTGTTCTCAGGGCAGAGGATTAAAAAAGGGGGGGCGATCCCAAAGTTTAGTCCGTTTTATATTCCGGTATCTTCTCCCCATACACATATATATACACACACATACACACAATCCCAGCAGATACATCTACATCTGTTGAATTTGTAATGTAATTTGTAATTACTGCCCTTCATGTGGTCCAATGCCTTGAACCATCTTTAATTAAAAGCATAATTAAGGGAAGATCTAAAGAAAGACAATTACCAGATGGTCTTTCTTTTCTTTTTTTTAAAAGTCTGTTGAAGGATGTATAGTGGTCCTTCTCTAATTTGGATTAAGAGACACGTTGCCCGCAACATGCAATGGGTGTGTGTGTGTGTGTGTGTGTGTGTGTGTGTGTTTTGCGTTCATGCCATGAAAAAAGAAACATCATTCCTCTCTCCCCGCCCTTAATGCAATGATTTGATTTGTGTATGATCGATAGTCTAATGAGGGAGGAGTAGGTGGACTTTTTGATATGGAATAAATTAAATAAAATGGTGACGGCGTTTTCATTTCTTAGACACCCTCCCCCCCAATAAAAAAATATATAGCCTCAGAGTTCAAGACCTTTTGAACTTTGCGCTGAACTAAATGTTGACTAAATCTTCCCAAAAGAGCGATCAAAACAAAACGTGCGTCTCCAGAACTGCGATCCCAAACAGATTTACTTGAAATGAAAGAGTTCTTTCTATCTTTCTCTGTATATGTAGACTTTCTTTTTTTAAAAATCAAAATAAAGAACCCAGGTCTTTCCATTAGAAAGTGAATCGAGCTGCAGGTTTGCCAGATAAATTCAGTGTGAAAGTACTTATTCTAGAGGCAGTTGATAAGGCATATGGATTTCTAGACCCGGCTCAAATTTATTATGGAATTTATGGAAGGGAAACCCATAAATAAGCCTTTTCAGGTGGGGAATGCGGTCTCCCCGCCGCTTACTCAGCTCACAATCCGCTAGAATATTCTGCTTTTGATGCTTTTCGGTGGTAAGGAGCTGCCCTGACTATTTCAAGCAAGTTATTGTTCTATTAACTGTTAAGAACAGTTTTCTATATATAAAAGAAGATCCCTTTACTTCAAGCAAGATCAAAACGAAGCTGGTTTTTTAAAATAATATTTTGGGTGGGAATGCAAGATGTTTGGGGGGAGAGGTTAAACATTTGTTTTCTTTTTTCATATAAATATATAATCTCTCTGCGTGTATCTCTGATCAGAAGCTGATTTGCTCCAGTCGCTGTGCATTTGCATCCCCCCCCCACCTTGAAGTTTCCGAGGAGGCCATTTACTGGGAAAGGAAAGGCGGAGAAAATATTACCCCCCAAATATGAATAATGCAACGAAGTACAGAATTATGTATTATCACAAAATTTTCTAGGGGAAGCTGGGCATAAAAGGAGAGCCTGAACAATGCTGTAATGCAAATTAAATTTTGGCTGTATTACTAAGATTTCATTATTTGACTGCTGATATTCAAAGTAATGCAGCAATGAATTGTAATCATTTCAATTATCTTCAAGATAGTTTCTTTAGGACACAAGTTGTCAAAGAATTTTTGTTTAATGGGAAAAATAAAATAAAAAGTACATTCTTGCTGCTCCGTAGGTCCATTTTCCAGACGGTTTGTCCTTCTTGCTGCATGATTTAGTTCGAGGCTCTCCCCCCCCCCTTGTTCTTTTCTCTGCATACATGGCTTCTTTTACATTTACTCCAACGAAAGCCTTTCGCCTGCGTCTTCTTCTAATGCAGATCGACAAAATTGGTGTCGAATTCATCAGTGGCCATTGCGCTCTGACGCCTTAGTCGAGACTTTTTTCTGTTGGGGGGGGAGTTGGGGGGCGGGCGCGTATTTTGTTTTTTGTTTTGTTTCTGCTGTTTGCTGAACTTAGACAGCGTGTTTTATTTTTAATTTATGCTTTACTTTTCCATTCTCCCCGCTTCCTTTGGGCACGATTCAGAGAAAGTCAAGAACTTTTCAGCCCAATAGGAAATATTTTGGGATGTTCTTAAAACTCTTCTCGTGAAACCAGTGGGATGGGGGAAGAGCGCTTGTTTTTATTTTAATCAGTTTTCAAAAGTAGGGAACCCAATGGAAGAAGAGATGGTGAATATTTCAAAGTTATCTTTTAAATAATAATTATTATTATAAAAAATCCCTGTACACAAACTCCATAAATTTATCCGCAGAAGGAGCTTCTGCTTTACTCTCCCCAACATGCCTTCTTGCTAGGAGCTGATTTGTAAATTATATCTCTGTTCCTCTGCAACTACTCTTTGCATAGCCCCACTTCATTTCTTTGGGGCTTGCGCAAGAGAACTTCCCGGACTCCTAATACCTTTCCTAATAACTGCAAGAACTACCAAAACCATCACGTTCCTCACTCCTCTCTAGCGTGATTTCCTGAAGTACCTTTACTTCGAATGCAGGTACTGTTGCTCATTGTCAGTTCCTTTCAGCAATTATATTTTTCTCTCTTTAAAAAAAAAAGCCCCATTTTATTGTGTCGGTTTTCTCTTTTCATTCAGAGAGCCCATTCTTGAGGTTTAAAAGGCTCCCTGTTTAAAACTCGTGCTGTTTTGACGGACTTTCAGATCTTTCCCCCCACCCCTCACTTCTCCCTTTTTCCCAAACCACCCGAAAGACTCAAATTCACCATCCAAAGATATTATATTTGTGAAATGTCCCCTTTTGTTGGAGCTTTTAACACCTTCTTATAACGAATCATTTGTTCTTTTCTCTTTAATTTTGATAGACAATTAGCCATCAAATATACACCAGTTGACTGTAGCCGAGCATTAAACTCGCCTTTATTTAACGCTAATTTAGCATAGCTGCTTTGTTTAACTTTGCCTCATAAGAACCAGGTTTTGTAGCAAAAGGGGGAGAAATAGGTGTAATTTTATGTGGGGCTCCGTTTCTTTTGGCCCTCTCCACAGCAAGCGCTTCCCCCCTTTGTAAGCCGTTGCGCTGGGCAGGCGCACCATCCCCTCCTTGCCCGGCACCTGGAGTCTAGGGGGGAGAAATTAGCATTGATATAGATTTAGTTGCAATGTAATCTCTTAAATCTGTCCAAGATTCGGGGAGATAATTACACTTTCACTGAATTGCCAGGGGTCAGCGTCTCTGTGGACCTGAGGAGTTGATTTACTAACAATAGTGTTACATAAAAAATGGTGTTTGAGATTATAATGCTAATAGATGCAGTCACTGGGGAGAGCAGGCGGACTAAAACTAATTCGATGGAACTTCGGTTTTGTCCCTCTCTTGTTTTGCTTTTTTATTTTTATTTTTTTCCCTTCCTTCTCCTCCACCCCCTTCCCTTACTTTACCAGAATTCAAATCACTTTCAGCATTTTAATTTCTAGGAATGAGCTTGGTAGCAATTACAGAGAACTGGAAAGGTCAATTTACGCTGTTTGGGGATAGGGTGAATCTCGTAGCTTGTCTGTTTCCATGATAGGTAAGCAGCCAGAAATATGCACCAAATATACTTCTTTTATGCTTTATAAACTAAAATTAGATCGATCAATCAATCTAATTGGAGTGAGAGGGCGATAAGACAGTATTTTTAAAGGAAGGGGCATGATTTTCCCCAGCTGAACAATTCTGGCTCTTGACAAAGGACAGATCCTAACTAGGCCGGCAGAAGCACTGCTTTCTATGTTGGCAGATAACTGGAGTCCTTTGGCTGGATTTGACCTTTTTGTGATCATTGACCAATGTCTTTTCCCACTGAGGGGTGTGGTGGCTAGGGAATCCCTGCATTTGGCTGCATTCCTTATCCCCATCCCACCCCCTCCTGACAAGAAAGTTCACTTCCAAGTAGCTGCTTTCAAGCAAACTGGGCTGCAGATTTATTTCCTTGGTCTTTGCTGGAAAGAATACAAAATCAAGAAATCCAGCCAAGTGGATCTATAGTGAATAAAATAAGAAACAGACTTCCAAAACCCAAATATTTAGTCATCCCAGTAGTCCATCCTTCCTCCAATTGCAGCCCAGCAGATCATCCAGCCTGGCCAGTGACCAAGGATGATGGATGGGTTGTGATCCAACATATCTAGAGGGCACCAAGAAGGATGCAATCAAATGACATGCCTCGAGACCGTAAAGTGAGCTAGGTGTCATTAGCACTGGCTCCTTCACACATGTATGTCCATTAGATGGAGGCATCCAATAATTTTGACTAGGTAAATGCACCGCCACAGATCTAACCCCGAGAGCAGGACTTTCTCCTATCACCCAGCCTGGCTATTTTGCAAGGTTAATTAATACACACACACACCAAAAAAAAATTGTTAACCTTAATTTTCAAAAGCAGATGTCATGTAGAAATGATAATTCGTCAAAATATAAAATAAAAGCAAAATATTTTCAAAAATGTATAAGGTCTAACAAAATCTAATCTGCATAAAACTGTGTCCCTCAAAGGCCTGTATTGCACCCCTCTGAGGCCTATGCCCTAGGCAGCTGGCAATATGGCCTAATGATGGCAGCGGCCTTGATATCCAGTCCAGCGCCAATCAAGGTTGAGCCAAATATAGAGAAATCAACTTATTTACATGCATGTTTGAAATTGGCCCAGTGTTGTGGGCAGGCTTCCAAACAGCACAGCAGGAAACTGTGGGTGTCATTAGCTGGCCAAGGGGTCATATATTTGTCCACACTGTGTACATGGCCATAGAATCATAGACTAATGGAACTGTAGAGCTGCAAGGGCCCCTGAGGGTCATGTAGCCCAACCCCTGCAATGTAGGAATCTCAACTAGATCATACATGATGGATGGCCATCCAGCCTCTGCTTAAAAACCTCCAAGGAAGGAGAGTCCACCACCTCTCGTGGGAGTCCGTTCCACTGTCGAACAGCTCTTGCTGTCAGAAAGTTCTTCCTGATGCTGAGTCAGAATCTCCTTTCTTGTAATCTGAAGCCATTGGTCCATGTTTTCTCCTCCGACATCAAACCAATAGGCCTCAGAGTGATTTACTGCTCAGGACACCACAAAAATGAGTCCCATGAATTTCAGCTGATCCTACTTCCTAATGGGAATCATCATCAGTTTCATCCCCTTCGCAGTAACTGCAGCCACTAAAACGCTTCTCCACTATGTAGCTCAAACTAATTCTTCCTTCTCCCATAGGCCACAAAAGCACCCAGTTTACCCTGCTGCTGGTCCTCTTTTTGCTGTCCTCTTCCACTTCTGGAGGACTCCCCATTTCACTCGACTGTGATGTGGGCTGCTGTGTTTAGCACTGGAAGAGTCCTTTCAAATTGTAACCTGGTAGCCCACACCATAGAAGAGCAGGAGGTGAAGTCTGGCATTACCTTTTTAGGATCCGTAGTAAAGTCCATTCCTGTTTCATTCAGGGAAGAAAGGGCATTTTGTACTTGAAATAGGGGGGGGGGGGAGCTCCTTCCTAGTTATTGGCTAGAGGTGTAATGTCATGCACGTTGCTATTTAATTGGACCACTGATGTCTCCCTTTTCCATACTGGTGTCACTTGGCTCAAGTGTGTGTGTGTGTGTGTGTGTGTGTGTGTGTGTGTGTAACGCAAAACAAACAGAACTTGGTAGGCGAGGGAAAGGCCATGAAGATTTAGAGCCATGAAGATCCATTTACATATTAATGCACTCATTTGGAGTTACTCATCAGAAGCTATCAAATCTCGAGCCTCCAGCGCAGGACTACAGGAAGCACCAGCCACCGCTTTGGGAATGGAAAGGTGCCCGAACACTGCCGAACAATAAGCCAAATACATTAAGGCGTAGGAGACTCAGCATTGCTCCAAAAACAAAGCCCCCCCCCCAAAAGAGTAAACTGTCATTTCATTTTTCAATGGCACTTGCTTAGGAAGATGTAAGCCTTAAACCCAGTTAGATTACTTGAGTTTAACTGGCTTGTGGATTGAAAAACCTTTGCTGTATGCAGTTACACCAGTGAGAGGGAAAGTGTTGTGTTTTGATGAAAATACGTTCTCTTCCAGATAGAACAGAAGATTTGGCGAAAAGGCAGAGGAGAGATGGTATAAACTGAAGCAACAACTCAAAGGCTTCAGGCAGTGATAAAGTGCTCTTAGATTTATTTGTAATCGTCTTAAACTGATGCAGGCTCTCTAGAACTCCAAAGTGGGATGGCCAACTTCACTCGGCCAAGTGTGCCCAGTGGTAAGTTTTAATATGGAACAGTAGCTTATAGTAAGCTATAAGCCTTATTCAAGATCATAGGAACATATAACAGACAGTGGCTCATCGAGCTCAGCACTGCTTACACCGGCTGGCAGCGGCTCCGCAGGCTTTTCCAGACAAGGCGCCATTCCCAACCTTATCTGGAGATGAACCCCGGGCCTTATGCATGCAACGCAGATGCTCTGCCATCGGAGCCACGACCCTTCGCCATCGGAGCCACGACCCTTCGCTGCCACTGTACGTTAGCAGGCCGCAGGAAAAAAAGCATCAGTGAGCTGGCGAGCAGAGTTTAAAAGTATCCCTCTCAGACGACCGATTAAAAGCTTTGCACCGTTTCTAATCGCACGCCGCTGCCAAGGTGCAAAGCAAGAGACTCTTGCTCAGGCGACTAGAGTTTGCAGTTCCAAGATACATGGGGAGATGCGGGCGCAGTCAGAGGCGTCTCCTACGCTCTTGTGAACAAAAGAGCCACTTTCTGGGCCCAGCTAAAAGCCGCACCTTCAGTTTCCCGCACTGCAGGTGAGTGAAGCAAGATCAGGGTGGTGTTAAGAATCGCGAATAAATAGCTTGCAGGAAGAGGACTTATGGCTGGAGAAGCCGACGTGGCAACCTTCGGACGCTGGCGAACTAGAATTCCAATCAGCCCAGCCAGCAAGGCCAATGCTCAGGGATCATGGGAGTTGTAGTCCCTTGGTATGTTGTCGTTTGAAATAAGGACCACTTCTTGGACTGGGGAAGGGCCTGAGTAGGATTCCCTCTGGCGTTTGGGAGGCAGAAATTAGGAGACACCCAGGAAGGAGGAAGTGATCCCCCGGATGGCTGTAAGAGGCCGCCGTAACTAAGCAGAAAGGCGGAGGGCTTTGTGACTGACCCCGAAATTCACCGAGCGACAGCGAGGCTTCAACTCGGCTCTGGATGTTGCTTTCAAGACCAGGCCTCTGTTTGCAGAAGCAACACACACACACACACGACTGCCTCTGAGCACGTCCAGAGTGCGTGTCCGCCACAGGTTGGTTGAGGCCAAGGCGCTTCCAGGCCCAGCAGCAGGGCCTCCCCGGCCTTGCGCCCCGGTGCCTCTCCCTGCCGAAGCGAAGCCCTGAGCTGCCGCTTTAGCCACGAGAAGATCTTCGGCGCCTCCAATTCCCAATCGGTTCCCCGCCGCGAAATCGGTGCCACTTCGCTTCTGCCGGCGAGAAGGAACCCCGATCTCTCACGAACCTGCGGCCCGCGAGAGGCTCGCTGTGGGCGCGGGGGGCCTGAGCCGGGAGAGGAGAAGCAGCAGCGCCCTTTCCTTCCTGCCTCCAGGACTCGGCGGGATCATCCTGGCCCTGCGGAGAGGGGGGACCTTCGGGGCTCCTCCAGGCGCCCTCCCTTCCCCGTGGCTAGCCTGCGCCTTCTCCCCACCCAGCAGGGCCAGTGCCCCGCCGCTGCCCACCCCACGGAAGCGAAGGAGGAGCAACTTTTCGGCCGCCTCTGCTTCCTTCGACGCGCGCAAGAAGGAGCCATGTTGGAGACCAGCCTCTCCGCGCTCCGAGACTTTCCTCGGCGGCTTGCTCCACGCGTGGTAACTTTTGGAAGCCCTCCTCTCTCTCGCCCGAGCAATCTATATGTTAATGGGCAAACTTTGGGGAGGGGGGGCGATTTAAGGAGGTTGTGACAAGGGATCATTTGCCCTGTCAGCGGCTGGCCTCGCTGGCCTGAGCTCTCCTGCACAACGTGCCCGCTTCGCTCTGGGCTGTCAGCGAACAGCTTGCCAGCCACGCTGCCTCTTCTCCTCTTATGGCACGGAAATGACAAACGCGCCGTTTTTATCCATACAATTTGTTTCATTATTGTTGCCAGCACGAAGCATCACAATCAATCATAAGGAAGCCCAGTTGGCAGGTGTCAATCTTGGTCTGTTTTTGTACGTCTCAGTCTATATTTAATCCAATTACAAGGGTCAGGGAGTAAGTGCAAATCCCCTTGTTACAACTCACATCTTATTCAAGATTTAAAGTAAAAAAGTCAACTGGATCACATGGGCGCTTTGGGGAAGCTCGGATACGTTTGTGGAGGGCGGGGATCCTGGACACCCCCACTTTTTCTTTCAATGTCCTTCCTTTATGCAGCAAGAACTGCTATTGTTATTATTATTATTATTAGACTTATCGAGGGTCGAGGTGGCGTCTTCTGTCTTTATTTTTTTATTTTTTTTAAAAGGGAGTGTTTGTGTGCAAATGAAGTATCTTGTTATTTCGCTAAAGGAGAGGAGAAGCTTTAATGATGGGAGATCTTTCCGCTCGTTGCCCTTTCAAATACAATTGTAGATCGAACTCAGCCTTGTCACGTCGAGGAAAAGTGAATTTCTAACATCCAGGACGTGCCTGTCGACTTTCAGCGAGCTGCATCCAATCACCCCCAGGGAATTCAGCTAATGTCTCAGTCGGGGGAGAAAAAAGGAAAGGGGGGGGGAGCTCGGGGATGAGGGGCAGAAAAACAAATCAAACAACATTGGCCAGCATCACGCTTATTATGAAAATGTTTTAAAGGAGGGGGGAAGTGGGGGGGGGCAAATAATGCAAGACAAGCCGGGATCATGTCGGAGCCAAATTAATACCATTAAGAATCCTGAAGGGGGCAGGGGAGAGGGAAGGAAACCCCAGCTTAGGGGACTCGGATTCATCTCCCCCTCCCCCATATTATTTTCCTTACTTTCCCCTCCCCAGACTATCTTAAATTAAGGCTGTACTTTTACTTCTGAACTCCGCAGGATCGCACTATGCCTCTTAGGAACTTTTTTCCCTTTCTTTTTTTCAAACCTTACACGGAATTTCCCAGGATCTACCTTCCTTCCTCCCTCCCTTTCCTAGGAGCGCCTGACAAACTAGAGAGGGAAAATCAGGGCGCTGCTAACCTTCCGTCCTTGTCAGAATGGCAGCGTTGCGTGTAACTTTTGGATCTTTCTGTTCTGCAAAACTTGGGCGCAATGGCACAAGACTTCTGGCAATGCTTGAGATTCTGCCCATGGCTCGCGACAGTCTAAGCCCCCTGAAAAATCTCGCCTCCCGACTGGAAAGTCTGGTCATTCAATTCCAAGGGGGTTGCTTTCATTTGCAGAGGGAAACAACCTGGGCATGTTTACTCGGAAGGCAGTCCCAATGAGTTCAACGGGACATGCTCCCCAGGAAAGGTGCCTGTTAGACTTTGCAGCCTTTTTACCGCCTGATCGGCAAAACATTATATGAGAGCCGGTCCGGCAGATATCAAAGGGGCTGGACTTGCCTTCCCATCATGCGTTGAGGACAGGGGTGTCGGGCAATGCTGTGATTTGCAAGTACTGTACTGAAAAATGCTAGGCAATGTTTTCGGAGGGTATGAGGAGGGCGAGCTGGTTAACAAGGTATCATGAGACCCAGGAAGAGAATTATTTCTCAACTTGCCTAACCAGGCAATAGCCAGGGCTTGCCGCCGGATTCTCGATGTCACCTAGACCTACCCTGACCAGGTGCCGTCAAGGAGGGCTTTTGTTATCGATTTGAATCCGAGCTGGATCCCACGTCAACACGGGCAAGCCCACCTAGGCATGATCTATCCGATGACAACCCGTTTCTCTTGTTGCAGACACAGCTTTGCTTACATCGGTTTAAATCATCCTAAAAGTTAGCCTGAAAGGCAGGTAGGCAGGTAGGTAAGGGATAGATAAAAAACAACAACAAGACATTCATCTCTGAAATGGAAATGTGTGCGAGAAAAACTAAAGACCAGGAGACAGCAGGGAGGGGGTTTGAGGTGTCCCCCCCCCCGTTCTGAAATCAAAGTCCAAGGAGACCCAAGGAAAAGCATTTACTAAGTAATCGACATTTGAAAAAACACATACCTTGAGCAAGGGCACCAGATCCCTTCTACCGAAGCATTTCCCCCTTTTGCCTTCGATTCAAGCCACTTTTCTGGTCGCAAGATTTGTCCCTCCTCTGTGAAATTTAGGTTCGTCCCTGGCTTGTTTTATTTAATTTTTTTCCTCCCCCTCTTTTTCTTTTCTTTTAATAAAAAAAAAAACAATAAACACCCTTTTCTAGCAGCCAGTCCTTCTCGGACCTTATTTTGCCGTCTGTGCGATGCCACAGTAAACAAATTGTTCTGATGTGCTTATTATTATTGCTCAAGTTCTGCTTGGGTAGAGAATTAAACCTCATTATTACAGCGCGCGCGTGTGTGTGTGCCCGTGTGTGTGTGTGTGTCTGTGTGTGTGGGTTGCGAATTGCTCCATCTAAGCGAACACACGGGGGTTTGGGGCATCCTTGTAGAGAGAGCGAGAGAGAGGCTTCCTATCGCTGTGTAAATCAAATATGTATAATGCTTATAAATTTGTAACACATTATTGTTGCCTCTTGCCTGCATCCCATTCAAAGTGGCTTCACAGCTTTCGAGCCTCCTGCCCATCAGAAAGCCTGAGCGGCAAAACGCCTCCATTGAAGGCAGGGCTCCGCTCCTTGCCAGCTCAGCGCCCTCATTAGCGCCTTATCTACCTCGACGGCATGTTAATTTCCCCTTAATGTTACTCTGAGAGAGAAAAGGGAAGTTCCCGTCCGCGTTTACATGGCGCCAGCTTTTTAGATCCTTGGAGGACGATTCCAGCACGGTGAACAACCTGCGACGCGGGGAGAGAGGGGCGATCTCTCTCTCTACACAAACACACACACGTATTCCAGACCCAAACATTACCAGTTCAGGTGATGTTTATGCTCAGTTTGAAGTTTTCTGGATTTCTTCCTCTCTCTCATTCCCGAATAAGTTAGGAAATGATGACGGGGATTTCAGCTCTCTCTCTCTCAAAAACACACACCTCTTAGGCACAGATGCACCTCTTTGTTTACTCCTGTTTTAATTTAGAAGGGGCTTAAGGGGCTACTCAACAGGAGCCTGGAGGGGAGGGGGTGTCAGAGGGTCTCCTCCCAAAGCCATGTCACTCCACGCCGCAGAGATGCGGAGTGACTGAGATTATGCTCGCCTGAAAATTTGTTCGAGGGGGGAAAGAGCGAGGAAAAGGCAAGCGTGTAATTAAACTGCCATCTGATCCGATGGAGGTGGCTGCGCTGTCCGAAAGATGGGGGGGGGGCTTTTCGCGCGGGCGCCCCAGTCCAGCATCCAGATCGTGCCTACCGACTGATTTCTCTTTTCAAATCCGGATCGGATCCGGATCACCAAGCCACGCTGCGGCGTTTATCACCCTGTGTGCGTGTGTGCGTGCTTGTGTGTCCTGACTGCCTTTTTATGTTTAATTCTCTCTCTCTCACACACACACACACACACTCCCCACCCCCGGAGCTCGGAAGGCAACCCGGGCAACACTCGGGCGTTGGCCGGGGGACTGTTTGTCTGCTCGCTCCGAAGGCCTGGCCAAGCAGACTTGGCTTCACGCCTGATCAGTTTCTGAAGAGCCGCGCCGGTTGGAGAGAAGGCAAGGCAGCACCTGGCCCTGCTTTTCGGAGCCATCTCCTTTTATTGACAGCCAGATAAGCAGGCGGGAGCCGTGGCGTTTCCAGCGCTTCCTTGGAGAACCCTGCTGGGTTGCAGGGAGCCCGACTCCCTTAATGGCAGCAACTCCAAACAATCAGGCAAACACACTTTCTCGCCTGACAAGCCCTTGGCCACGGCTCCCTCCCTCCCTCCCTCGCTGCCTGCCTGCCTGCCCGCGTCGACTCAAGAGACAGGGCGGCGGCGCTGCTGCTGCTGCTCCTTCTAGGCCAACCTGACCTGCCGCAGGGCGGTCGGGGAGAGCCTTGGCTCTGTGGGGAGGAGGAGAAGAGGAGGCAGGAATAAGAGGCAGGGAGCGGGTCATGGGGGGTGAGAAGGGAAGAAGAAGCAGGACCGTCCTCCTAACCCCCTCCCCACCCCACAGCACGCAAAGCCAAGCGGGTCAGAGTAGCCCAGAGGACGCTCCGTCTCCACTCTTACTCGGGAACATCTCTCTCTCTTCGACGAATTGAACTCCACTGAGACCCGCAGGCGTTTCCACGTGCGCGCCTTTTGAAGACTGGGGAGAGAGGAGAGGTTCAGGCGGTTCCCCTTAGTCCCCAGAAGGACTTCGTGGGCCTTTGTCCTAACTATAGGATCGCCCTCTTAGCCTGATCCCGAAACAGAAGCGCCACTACCAGGCTGGCCTTCCGTGCGCCTGACTGGTTGGCTTTCTATTCGGCCGCATTTGCCCTGAAGCTGCAGCCTGGTTTAGCATTGCAGGGGTTTGGACTAGTTGACCCAAGTTGGGGCCCCTTCCAACTCTACAATTCTATGAGCGTACACCTACACCGGTCCTAAATCGAAGCGCATTTGTCAAATGAACTTTCGCCCAACCCACACACGAACTTCCTTCCGGTCACAACATGATCGATATGTTCAAGGGTCCTTCTCCCAGCAATATGTGATCAACCCGGGATGCGAGGGATTGATCTTGGCGGCCCATGGGCTGCCTGTACCACTGAGCCCGGCCTCCACCCCGGCCTTTATATTAGGACAGAAATCCCCACCAGCTCGGCAGAATTCGCTCCCAAAGATTCTTAGGATGGTGGCACCTTCCACCACCAACCCCCGCAGCCCAAAGCACGGAGCACGAGTGAAAAGGTGCATTGGGCATCACAGGGCGCTGGCAGGAAGCCCTAAGGGGTTCGCGGCTGGCCAATTCGAAATCCCCCTGTAGCTGCGATCCGATCTGAAGCGCGTTGCATTCGGAACAGATTGCTGGTGCTTTGGCTGGATCGGCTGCCTGTCCTTTCTTCATTCCTTTTTCTGCTCTGGAAATATTTATGTAAGGTTGGGGGATAGACTTCCTTATAAGGAACCCGGCTAATCCCTAACAGAAAACCCCAAAGGAGTGTCACAAAGCTCTGAAGCAGTTTAGAGCGTCAGGCATAAGTTCTTCTAGGTCAGGAGTGGGTGCGCGCGTGCGCGCGCATATACATGCACACACACACACACACACACACGTATGCATGTATGTATACGCACCAGGGAGCTCAGCGAAGCTGGGGGATGCGAGTGGTAGACAGCCCTCCCTCGTCTTGTCTGTTAGATCAAGATCGGGCCCTCTGGCTTGCATCCCGATCCTCCATTTATTCATTCAGAAGTTAAATGGGTTTTAGCGGGACCTGTTCCTGGGCAAGTGTGCTGGGGATCGCAGCCATAAGTGTACCAACGGGGAGACGGTCCCTAAGAAGGAGAAGTGGGGAGCAAGGCAGCTCCAGAAAACCATGTAGAAAGATAAGCTATCCTTTCTCGGCGGTGGGCGGTCTCCCCGACGGGTATTTCTAGATGTGTGGGTGCATCAAGGACGACTTCTTCCCCACGCCTCCCTTTTCGGGGATCCGCCGCAAACAAAGCCCAGAGAAACCTTTGCCAGCTCCCGAGAGACGGACGCGCGGCTCAATCAAAGCTACAGCGACTTTCGGGCGTGCGCGCTTCTTTCCTGGCAAACAAAAGTATTCACTCCGACAAGTGTGTTCCCCCACCCCACCCGTCCTGGTGTTTCTGCCTTTAAGGGGACAGGATGAAGGCGTCGAGGGGAGAACCACAAGTGTGTGGGGGAGGGTGTTACTATGCGACTAAAACCATTCTGATCATCTCCCTCCCCCCCCCCCATCCCAGACCACGTTACCTGCTTGATGTTGCCTGCAGAGAGAACTCTGCCCCGGTTGCAAAGGAAAGAAGATCTCCGCCTTTTCCCCCATCACTTAAATCTCGTGGGTTCCTTCGGAACATAACTCACCTTCCCAACTCCCATTGTTTACTCAGGAGAACTATCCAGCGGATTGTGTCCTCAAAGGTGTGAGTAGGGAGTAGCTTCCCTGCCCTTCAGAAAACATTGCTGGGCGAGGAAACACTATTAGCTGCCTATAGAAAACGTCGTTTTCTCTAGAACCTTGAGGAAAAGGGGACATGTTCGGTGTCGTTGTAAGAAAGGGACCTTAAAGCAAGATGTTGATGATTATTCTAAGACCACCCTCCGGGCCAAAAAAGTGCGGTGCGGCCTGGTCTCTGTAAAGGTTGTGTCAGCCCTCTGAAATGAAAAGCAGCGCTATGGTCTTCTAGGTCCCATTCATTTCTGTGGGAAGGAGAAATGAGCGAGGGCGCTATTCTTCCATTGAAAGAAGCGGCACTTAACTTGGGGCTTAACTTTAAAACGAACGCCCTTCGTTTTAAAAAATTGATTAGAGAAAGGTGGGGAGGGGAGAAGAGAGAGATAGGAAGGATCCACTGGTCCTCTTTTGAATCGCGCTTGGAAGAAAACCTCCACAAAATATCAACTCACCTCTCACACCTCAGTGTTTGAGGTGTTCAATGATTCGAAGTGAAAGTCCACGCGCAGTTTGAATTTCTCTTTCAATTTGTTTTAATGATCGACTTTTAATAACTGGACAGCTTTACACACTTATAAAATAAAATAAAATTTAGATCCAGGCCCCTCTGAAGGCAGCATCGGTTGCTTGGGTGCGAATATACAGTATAAGCTTCGTCTTCGCTAGTGCTACAGCCCAGGTAGCCATCCAAAAGTACAAATTGGATTTTCCCCCTGACTGGAGTCCTTCCATAAACAGAAACCTAGGAACCAAGTGATAAAGGTTGATTTTATTGATAACTGAGCCGTGGGCAGAATGGGGGTTTTGTGTGTGTGATCTGGAGCCTCAGGTAGAAAGACCCAGGCTTCGACTTTGGACGGTCACTGAGAGTCGGCGGCTCTGCTCCACCTGGTAGCTCTTCTCCAGAACTTAACAAACAAACAAACAAAAGGTCCAGGGACATCTCTGCGCCCGCCGTGCCGAAGATGCTGCGTCATAATTAAACCTGCGGATTTTCCTGTATACACAGAAGGAAAGAAAAAGGAGAAAATATCTTCCTTTTGTGCGGGTGAAAGACCGGGGGGGGGGGGAGTGAAGGGCAGTCGTAGCATGAGGATCCAAGAGGAATACAAAGGCAAAAGAACACTCAGAATCACAAATCATCGCTGTGTGTTTTTTAAAGAATTATTATTATTATTATTATTATTATTATTATTATTATTATTATTATTATTATTGCAAGGGCCGTCCTCTGGACAACACTCGACTGACCAGATATTATGGTAGAGCCGCTTCTATGGATCAGCCAGGAGGACCTTGTTTGGTAGTGGGATCTATCTATAATGAAACATTTTTATTTTTATTTTTTGGATGGCTGGATAGAGGTAGGTAGGCAGGCAGGAGCGAACAAGCCAGCATGGCTGGCCCACGTCCACGTGCGCCTCGCCTCTCAGCCCCTCCAGTGGTCACGGGAAGGTGAATTATCTCCCGGCCCCGGTGAGCTTCTTGTTGTCTAAAATTTCTTATGAGCTCAGCTCTAACTACTGTCCGCCGTGACGTCACCGGAGCAGCCCAGCCAATGGGAGAGGCGCTGGCGCTGATATTAAGGGAAAGTTAGTGCAAAGCCAGGCACCCTCTTTTTTATTGTCGTTGACATTTAAACTGTGTGGCAGATTCTTATGTAGAAATTGGCGATCAAACCTGCCAGTTACCGACTCTCAGAGGCGCAATTGGGAACCCGCGGATCATGAGGCTCTGCCTGCCCTCTCTCTAACAGGTAAACATTTGATGCTCTTTATCCAGGCGTCGGGAGGGAGTTGCCGGATTCCTCCTGAAACAATTGCCGCTGCGTTTGTTTCTCCCCTTCTCTGCCTCGTCTAGATTTCTTTCTTCCTTTCTTTCCCGTTCTTTCTCTCTCTCTCTCTCTGACCTCCTCGTTTCCATTACCAAGCCCAGGATCTTTAAAAAAAACAAAAACAAAAACCCTCTTATTTCCGCCCCCCTCCCATCTCTCCCTCTCTCTCAGCCTTGTGCGGAGTGTTAATTACAAGTGGCATAAAAGGGGGTCACGCTGGCTCGTGACCAACTGCCAGGTTCGACGGGGCGCGCACAGAAAGCGCAGTGCCAACAGGTGGGAGTAAGGAAGAGGGCGCGGGGCAGAGAGTTGGGCTTTGGCGCGGCTAGGCAGACGCGAGGGTTGGAGCAGCTCTGACCTCTCCCGCTTGGACAACCGAGGCGCCTCGTATGGAAACACCGGCTCATGTGCTCGCTGCCACCGGTTTGGTGGGGATGTGTGGGGAGAGGCATGGGGTGGGTGCGCGGGGGGTGGGTTGAGAGAGGAGGAAGAAGTTGGTCCTTGAACTCGCCCACGGCCTCCAGCCATCGCTAGGGCGCTCCCGAAGTTCAGGCAAGGGAACGAAAGAATGCGGCTCGCATACTTGGGTAGCATTTTCAATCCCCAGACCGTGTGATTTGAGCTTTCCTTGGGAAGACCTAATAATTAACGATTTCCACTGAGGTAGAACGAAAAAGGGCTTCGGATTACGCACGCCCGGCTCGCCTTGAGCTTCTGGGCACTTCAGAAGGGACTCTGCAAAGCAGAGACGTCAGGGGCGTTTGGCGCAGACAGATCCTCGGGTCCGGTGGATCTTTCGGGGTTTTGCGGAGTTTGGGGCTGGTTGTTTGTTTTTTTCCTTCCCCCAGTCTGACCTGGAGTCCTGCTCCACTCTCCGGTCAGTTCACTCACGTGCCTGGTAACCACTTGTCAACTGAGGTCTGTTTGTGAACCGGCGCATATCCACACCCCTGCCTCCCCGTCCTGGATGGCTCTGCTCGCTGCGACTTCTGCGCTTAGGCGAGCCGCGAGGGGCTGTCCGTTGGGGCACCCACCAACTCTGGGGCGTCCCCACATTTCCAGGAAGGTAATGTCTCGGCTAGATTATTGTTCCCAGACTGAAGCTGTACCAAGGAAAGAATGAGCGGGAGGGGATAAAGAATTATTTACTAAGGCAACCTGCGAAGCGCGCTTTTTCGCGCCCGATCCACAAACCACTTCAGCCGAAATCCGAAATCGATACGTCTTCCGTTGGAGTTAAAACTGACGTTCCTTTTTAAGCACAGGTAAATCGGCCCAGTAAGACTTACTCCAGAGTAAAGGAGCTTTGGGGCCTTAGCCGGAAACGTCGGTGTTTTCAAGGCAGTCCCTTAGAAATCCATAGGATTTGTTTCCAGGTGATGTGTTTAATGCTAGGCTGTATGTAAACGTATAATACTGCTAAGTATTCCTGGTCTGCATAGAATGCAGTCGGTGTATTATAAGGGGTGGAGAGGGAGAGAGAGAAGATAGAATTCTGTTTTTCTGTTGCGCCTGTCATCTGTTGCCGTCGGGTTAACTGTCTCTAAAACTTTCTGCTTTGGGAACTGCTTCCTGGATCCGCGCGTTTAACTTCCTTTGAGGTTGCGGCGTGGTGATGGTTTTCTTTTCCATAAGGTTGCTCGAACGACTGAAAAGGTGTGCAGAAATACCCTGGTTGGTGCCTGGTGGAGTCTCTCGTTGTGTTTTTGTTTTTGCTTAACTCTGGATGGTTTGTTTGTTAGTGGAAGAGAAAGCAAGGGAAATTGTACGGTGCATTTAAGTTCAGAAACGCAACTTCAGCCGCACAATCGAGACTCCAATCTTAGGCACCCATTATTTGTAAGGAAAAGTTCTGTTTCAACCGATTGGACTTACTCGTGAGTAAACAGAGCTTGAGCTGCGCCTGGAGAAATCCGCACCGCACTTCCTGAGAAGTAAAACTCGGTATCCTGCGCGCACGGTTGCCTGAGAATAAATTCAAGCGGCTGGAAATAGCAAGGCGTTTAGGATTGCAGCCCAAGGCAGGTAAATTGTGTTTTAGATTCTTCCTTCGCCTTCTCCTTCTTCTTTGTACTTAATTAGAAAAAAGGGATTAGTAGGATAATGGCTGTCCCCTCCCTCCCTCTCTTTCTCTCTCTTTTCCATTCACTCTCCTGGATCAAGCTGTAAGACTTCGCCTTCCCAGCCCCTCAGCTCCTACACCAAATCCCTTAAGGTGCTTTGGCACCAAAAAAAAAAAAAAGGAAAAAAGGGGGGGGGAGTCCACTTTAATCTCCACCGGTAAATGGACATTCTGGGTGAGTAATAAATCAGACACCCAGCCTCGCAGGTCCTCCTCCCTAATTAGAGATGTTTATTGGAGATTGTGTTTATCCAGCTGTCACGACGAGAAAAAGCTGTGACATAATTACCTCTGACCACATAGTCTTTTATACGCATATCTCGTTGACATCCAGCACCATCGGTTCGCATTAAAAATGACAAGATCAAAATGTTGATTTTCGCAGACGGGATAATATTTCTCCACCTTTACCTTAATTGAAACTCAGCTCGAGGGGAGGGACGCGCTTGAGCGTCGGGCCAGTCCATTTAAAAAAAAAAAAGAACGAAAAAACAACAACTCCACATTCAACTTTTTCCCTTCAGCATAATTATTTTTTAAAAAAATAATATCTTTTAATTTTTAAAAAATCTGAGTTTGGGAACCTAGAAAATTCTTTCCGTCCGTTTTGACTGCAAACCCACTCCAAAGTTCTTCGTTCGCAAACAGGCACAGGAGGGGGGGAGAGAAACGTGAGGAAGAAAGGATGGTCTAAATTGGCATAGGCTTTTCAGGTGTTGCGTTCCACTCTCTCTCGAATTCCGGTGGTAAAGAGAAAGGCAGCGGGGGAGATAGAGAGAAATAATGACACTGTTTTCGCTTTGAGGTAAGCGAGTGCTCCTTTCTAGGCGCGCAGTGCCGGGTTGGGTCCGGCGTGGGGTTTTCGGAGGCTGCAGTACTGAGGGTCTCGCTGCCTTTGCTGCGGTTGTTTCTCTCTGGCAGCGTTTGTGAAACCATCTGCGTGTTTCTGTTAGGCGGCGATGATAAGCTAAGAATTGCTCTGTAATTGAAAATATATATTTTTGGGGGGGAGTCTGGCTTGACAAATATCAAGGGGGCGAGTCTTTTGATCCTTTCTGCCGCTGTGTTCTCTAGTCGCTAATAAAACTCGCATTGAGCTCCTTAGCGCCTTGATTAACAGGCAGATTAACTGTTACTGGGGTTTGGAACAGATTGTCCCAATCAATAGTGTTTAAAAAGCCCGTCAGGATGCGCTTTGCCGGCGAGTCCCCGCTCCCTTTCTACTTTTTTTTGAGGGGGGGAGGAGACTTTTCCAGCAAGTCCCTTCGAAAAATCTACCAAGATAAATATCAAACCTTTCCTGGATGAAGGAGGGGAAAAAACATGGATGTTGCCTTTTCTTTCAGAGTCCATAAACTGAGTCCTTTTCTTGCTCCCTCCCCTTCGCCTTTATTTTTTTTTAATCCTTCCACACAAAAGGTTGCGCCTTCTTGCAAAACGCCCGACGTAAAAGAGGTTAAATCGATTCCAAACTTTTTGCAGATTGCTCCTAAACTCGCCAAAGCTCCATTTAACTCAATGTCCGGCGCATTAGAGGTTTCAAGCGCTCTTTCTCCATATCCGACTCGGCATTCGGTGTCCGGGAGGCAAACGCATTGTAGTCTAACACGTCAGGGTTTGTGTATCTCTTCAGTGGGAGACTGAAGTGGACAAGAGGACTTTAAGCATTTTTCTGGGTATTAAAAAAAGGAGGTTCGCGAGCCAGATATTAATACAACAAGACGATCCAGGAGCACTGAACTGAGCGACTCCTGTTCCTAAGGAAGCGGAGAAGGGGAGAATTTTTTTTATTATTTGTCCCTGACAAATAAATACCTACTTTTCCAATCAATGGCAGTATCGGGAGAATGAATCTAATTTAGTCACATTTCCTTGATATGTTTGCTTTCTGCGAGAAAGTAGTAGAAATGTTTGCTGTTTCTTTTAAGGGGATGTAAGGGTTTTTAAGTTGCAAAGGATTATAATTTTTCAGTTGTAATTCTCATCTTAATATTAACTTTCCGAGTGTGATTTTGAATCCACTTACTGAACATCTGTGCCACACACACACACTCTCTCTCTCTCTCTCTCTCTCTCTCTCACACACACACACACACACACACACACTCACACTTACAATTCAAGGAAAAGAGAAGTTTGATCCAAAGGCAGAGTGACTAATGCACCTGACATTGGTACATAAGGCGAGGGAGAATTCATCATATTCTCCCCATTCCGTCCCAAAAAGAAAAGAAAGAGAAAAGATATAAACCGGAATCCCTCAAGTTATTTCCCACCGCAGGAGTATTCCTAACTGCTCAAGACATTTCTGATCAATCCACTCTCCATCCACCAGACGCTCAGAAGAATGAGCCAGACTGTTGTAGTAAAAACAGGAAGTGGCACCTTCGAAATAAAGCCTAACAGACGGACCCCGTGGCATAAGCTTTGGTGGTGCAGATCCCTCTTCCTCAGAGGCAGGAAGTGTTATCCTCAGTTAGCACTCAGTTTACAGACAAACACGTCGTGCATCAGACTCCGTTGGCTCCCCTCCACACAGAGCTTATGCCACAATAAATCTGTTTGGCTTTCAGGTGCCACAAGACTCTTCGTTGCTGTTGCTGCCCGTCTGGTGTTCCTTCTTGCCAAGTTAGAAAAGGCGCAAGCTGCCATCCTAGGCGCGCGTCTTTGGGGAGTAAATAACCCTCCCCCCATCCATCCACGATGACATTTCCGAATCTACGTGGGGTGCACGTGTCTACTTAGAAATCCACTTGGGATCCGGACCCTTGCTTCTCAAGTCCTCTGGCTGTGGCGATCCCGCCAGGTCTGGCGGGCAAGGTGCTAAGGTGACAACCTGATGAGCATCAAATGCATTTGATTCTCTGTTCAGCTCTTATTTTCCCTCCTGTGGTCAAGAGAAATCCCTGGAGAAAAGGGCCATTTCTTTCCCCCGCAGCCAATCTACCCTGGCGCCTTCATTTCCACTTCACATGCAAAACTGGTGGGGTAATCATCCCTTACCCTCCCAAGAAGGACGCTTGAGCTTGCCACCCCACTCGCGACCATTTCCACGGCCGCATCCCTCCTTGCTCCATCGTGTGCCTGCCACTTTAAGCAACTTAATTCTCAAGTTCAAAGCTGCTGACAAAAGACTTAAAAAAAAAAGTAACAGGGCAGAGGAGTTTGGGGTTTCTCGTGTTTTGTTTTGTTTTGTTTTGTTTTTGTTTTTGTTTACACCTGTTTATATATACCTGGGGGAATCCAGAACGTGCTTTTAAAAAAAACTTGTGTTGTTTAAAAACAAAACAAAACAGAGCAACCCAGAGTTAAAATGGCGCCCTTCGAGTTGTGGCTCAACTTGGGAAGGACTCCCCCACCCCCCACCCCAGTCGTTGCAGAGCAGGTACTATTTCAAAGGCTCCCGGGGTCGTCGCTGGCAGCGCTCGCCCCCAGACGCTGCTTGCGAGATCAAGCTGAGCCTGCCCTGAGCTCGGCGAAGGGCATCCCTCCTTGGCCGACGTGCGCTCTCGCTGCACGTGAGAACCTGCTCCCCCCGCCCGGATCTCCCACGCGCGCGTCTTCTTCCACCTCCGTCCTCCCAGCCGGATCCGAAACGGGCTTCTTCCTTCCACGGCGCTTACTCCTTAGCAAGCGCGCCTGGCCCCATTTTTCCCTTCTGCCCCGCCTCCTTTACTCTACTCCAGGATTCATCCCAAGTTGTGTTTTTTTTCCCCCTCACACATTTTTTACACTTTTCTCCCTCGCTCTTTAAAACACACACACACACTCACACACTCTCACTTCGCCCTGCTCTGTCCCTCCTCCCCATTTCTCGCCTCTCCACGTCTCCGCAGAAATCCCACTTTCCTTTCTCACACCCCCATTCTACACGCCTTGTCCTCTTCCTCTCCTCTTTCTCTTTCACACATGCACATTGTCATGCAGGCCGTCCTCTCCGCTCCTGTCTTCCTCCTCCTCCTCCCTCCCTCCCTCCCTCTCCTCGGCCCCTCCTTCCCTTTCAACTTTTGCTTTCCTTGCTTCGGAGGCTCCCTCGCCTGCCCTCGGCCTCCCGTCTCCAACGTCCTGATAAATCAGCAGCAAAGCGAGGCAACCCAATCTTTTTCTTCTTCACCTTTTGTGGCACTTTCTTCTCTCTCCTCCCCCCTTCTTCCTTTCTTCCCAGACTTGCTTCCTCTCTCCTTCCATTCCCATCTCTGCAATGACGTCAGATTATTCACCGTTTCCCTCCCCTTATTATTTCCTCCCCCCCCCCAGTTAAAAAACAAACAAAACAAAACTAGCGGGAGGGGGTGGAGAGAGAAGGGGCACAAGGCCCACTGTGCCCTGGGGGAAATAGCAACAAGATTACGGCTTCTTTATTCTGAAGGAGCAGCATATAAGGAGGTGCTAATCCAAACGAAGGCTAATTGAATGGTTGTAAAAATGAAATTTGCCTGAAGATCTGGACGTCCCACCCCCCAAAAAAACCAGCCTCATGAGTTCTTCATTTTATTCTATTTCCCCCACCTTTCTACCCTGTTGTTTTGGCTTTTTTTGCGTTTACACTTGAGGAAAGTATTTAAAAAATGTTTGTTGGACAAAAAAAGAGAAAAGATTCGTCTGATTTCCAGAGGACTAGAAGCTACATTAAACAAAACAAAAATCCCCAGGATCTCGGGGATTATTTTTGTTATTATTCTTATTCTCTTTGCGATTTTTTTTTAAGAGGGAGAGTTTTTTTAGACGACCGGAAGAAAATAAAAGAAAAAGCTTTGCAGAGGACTAGCTTGAAGGAGCGGGGTCTTTTCAAGACACTTTGCTAAACTATCCCGCAGCGGCAACTCTTTGCGGTGAAACCCGCGAGGCAAGCGAGACATTGGCTTGGTAATCTATGTTTTCTTCCCATTTTGATCTCTCTGCAAAGATCTCCTTTGGCGCACTTTGAAAAAGCTTGCGCCCGCTGAAGTCAACAGCAAAGTTCCCATGGAGCTGAATAGAGCAGGACTACCGTATATGATTTAGCCCTTGATAGCGGGGACTTTGCAGAAATTAGCAGGGTTCCAATGTATGGGAGACACTTCCAAAATAACAGTAGGGCAAAATGAAAGGATAATGAATTTAAACACAGAACTAAAACTACACACACACACACACACACACACACACACACACACACACACACACAGCCCTACACCTCTATCAGTAGCAGCATCCCAGCTATGAGAATTCTCAAGTTTCCTACCTACCTTTTAAGGGGAATCCTACTAGAATGTCCCCGTGTAGTTGGTTTTTTCACCCCAGCTTTTCATCATAGTTATTCGGCTCCGATTACATTGAAATAAAAAGGATATTTCCAGCAAGGGTGGAGGGGGTGCAGCTCGCCTTAGGCCTGCACTATTGTAGCTGGAGGTAAATGATTCGTCCAGCCCACCGGATCTCTTTCCTTCAGCAAACTGAAGTGGCCTGGGTTATCGATGCGGGCTGCAATGTGGGATAGAGAAACACATAAAAAATGGGGGGGGCAATGCCCGGGTGGGGGAAAATCTGGATCAGCAAAGGAAAGAAGAAAGAGAGGGAGGGGGGAGGAGAGAGAGAGAGAGAGAGAGAGAGAGAGAGAGAGAGAGACTGGTCTTCCTGAGTGGCGTTTGCAGAAGAATGTCTCAACCCTCCCAGCTAGGCTGGGCAATTCTCTCTGACTCTTTCCCATTTGCTGCAAAAAAGGCACAAAAAACTTTGGAACCAGAGGCCTGAAAAAAAAGAGGGGACCGAGGAGAAAGTCCTGATTTTAAATCCCAGCCTTTCTTTGCTGCAGCCTCCTCTCTTTCCCCTAAAAAAATAAAATAAATAGAAAGCAAGATCCATAAAAGCGCAGCCCCACGCATTAGTGGTAATCAGCATCAAGGCAAATTGGCACAAGAAGGAAGGAAGGAAGGAAGGAAGGAAGGAAGGAAGGAAGGAAGGAAGGAGGGAGGGAGGGAGTTTGGAAGAAGATGAAGGGGGAGGGAGAGAGGGAGGGGGACACACACACACAGAGAGAGAGAGAGAGAGAGAGAGAGATCCACACACATCCCAGAGAGGAATCGCCCGGTAGTCTCTTAAGAGCCCATTTTGTGCTATTAGGGGCCGCGGTAGCTTCTCTGCAGGGCTGGAGATGACAGTGCATGACGGCCTGGCAGCCCATTATCCAGCTCCTATTGAGGCGTCCTTTCACTCCCATGCAAACTCCTTGGCAGAGTCGTTTGTCTCCTCATTGTACTTTATTGAAGAATGCAATGGTTGTCAGGGCCCTCATTCAATCGCCAGCCACTTTATTGATGAGCTCTGACTTTTAGCACTTTTCACATGTCAAGAGAAGTCAAGTGTATGCGGGGCTACGACTTCATTTTATGCTTGGCGCGTTCGTGTCCCACCCACCCCCACCCGAAACCCTTCCCCACTTTTTTTTGCCTCTTGGAATTTCTGGGGCTTTTTGCCTTCTTTCCTCCTCCTCCCCCCCCCCCGTCGCCTCCCTGCCCCTCCCTCTCTTCTCCTTTCCCCTTCCCTCTTTGTGCAGAAGTTCATCTCCCCTACCCCTCCCCACTCCCCGCCTCCCAGACCACTCGCCATAAACGATCGGAACACCCTGAGCTCAAACTGGTGCTGCCAGTGTCACCTTAAATGCAGGCGCGGAGGGGTTGCTTTGGAGTGTACTGAGGTGTGTCTTAATACTCCGCCATTCAACAAATGAACTTGTGGTGGTGTGTGGTCAGAGAAGCAAAGTCATTTGCTTTCCTTCGGCCCCTGATTTCCCTGCCAGGAGAGAAAGAGAGGGAGGGAGAGAGGGAAAGAGAGAGAGAGAATCGCCCTGCGCACATGAGTGAGCTAAATCTGGTGAGAGCAACACGCAAAACCCCCTCTCCAACACACACACACACACACACACACACACACACACACACACGGCGACCCTTGCGGTGGAGATATTTTAGCACTCCTCCCTCCTCTCTTTCTCCCCCTCCTTGGAGTGTCTGCTAGAGAGAGGTGGGGGGAGAGAGAGAAACACAACAGCACTTAGTCAACAAACGGCACGTGGAAGAAGTTTGGGTGTTTGGGAAAGGACTCTTCAGGCCCCTTCACGAAAGGCCTCAATACACAAAGTAAAGTGTGTATTTGCTCTGCACTTTCCAGGCAGCGGGGAGAGAGAGAGAGAGTTTCCTTTCTCCATCACATTTCGAGGAGAGAGGAAAGGGGGGGAAATACCCACACACCCAACTGTGGACTTGGCTACCTCCAGGCGATTCCCAGTTGACAAAGCGCCTGTCTCCCAAATATTTATGTCGTTACCATTTGAATGTTATTTTTTCCTTATCTCCATTGTCTGCTGGGAGCGAACTGTTTAAATGCAAATGGTTCGCCCCCCCTTTCTGTCTCTCCCATCCCACCCCCCCCCCCAACCTAGATCGCCTTGGAAAGAAAAGGGCAGTCCTCGTTTTTATTTTTCCGAGCGACGTTATTTATTTACTCCAGGCCCTATCTCGGAGGAAATGGGGCGAATAGAGGGGATCTCTGAGGTGGGGAAGGAGGCAAAGAGGCAAAAAATAAAAAAGTTCAGGCGGGAGACATGACTGAACCCTAACCAGGAAAATAATGTGCCCCCCCCCAAAAAAAAACCCCACACGAAACCAGCAGCGGAGGGTGCCTGTCCGCTCACCGCGCGTCCCGGAGCCTGGCATTTCAGCCCGGGGATGGTGGAAGAGGAACTCAGGGCAAAGAGGGCTGGAAATGCGGGTGGGTGTAGGGGGGAGAGAGGTCGGTGGAATCTAAGCGAGGAGGAGCGGGGAGCTGGGGCGAGCAGGAGAGAGAGAGAGAGAGAGAGAGAGAGAGAGAGAGAGAGAGAGAGAGAGAGAGAGAGAGAGAGAGAGAGAGAGAGAGCGAGAGAGAGAGAGAGAGAGAGAGAGAAGCCAGTGCATTCATATTCAAACAAATGGGCCAATTGAACCAGGCAGTGCGAGTGAGCGTCCAATCGGCAGCTAGGAGGCAATGGCGTTGCTTTGCATAAAGCAATATTTTGTGTGGGAGCGAGCGGAGCATTTGCATGCGTGGAGTGATTAGTGGGTTTGAAAAGCGAGCCCTGGCTCAGCCTCATTTCCCGCTCTGGTTCAGGCGCAGGGAGGAAGTGTTTTGCTGGAAGATGATGACAGAGGTCAGGCTTTGCTAATGGGCCAGTGGGGAGCAGGGGAGGCGAGGCAGAGACCAGGCGCACACATACATTAATACACTTGAACCATCACCAATCAGCATAGGTGTGCTCTGTCTCTCCCTCTCTCTCTCCCTCCCTCCCTCTCTCCCCCCTACTTCGCTCACATCCTCTTTCTTTCTCCCTCTCCAGTCAGTGACAGCCCATTTTATTGTCAATCTCTGTCTCCTTCCCAGGAACTCAAGATCACACAACCAGCAGCTTCAGTGGAGAAAAACTCTTTTACTGGCAACCCTTTTTAAGGCACCATCATTTCAAATCAGGGGCGCTTTTTAAAACTATTGACAGGAGCTTTGACAACAAGACAGGATGCCTCAGAAAGGTGAGTCTGCTCGTTTCTTCTCCTCGCTTCAGTTCATTTTAATATTTAGACAGGTCTCTCCCTCCCCCCCCCTTTCTCCCTCTCCCTCCGTTTCGCTCACATACACACCATTTCTTACATTCCGGGAAAGGATCTTAAGCGAGATGCCAGTCTCAAAGGCTTCCAAACTTTGTCCTTTTCGCTCCAGCCTTCTTTCTCCTCTTCTTCCTTTTCCTCCTCCTCCTCCTTCGTGGACCGACCCCCGCCCCTGTTTTCTGGAAAAAGCATCTCTCTCTCTCTCTTTGGATAGCAACAGCAGCAGACTCGCACGGCCTTTCTGCTAGACAGAGCCCCACGAAAGGCTTGCTCCGTTTGGCACAGTGCGATAGGGACGGCCGAAGCTTTAGGGATCATCTGAGCACGCACACACACACACACACACACACACACACACACACACACGAGAATACATCACACCTGGTTCCTGTGAGGGGCATTTGTTGTTGCAGTTGTTGTGACGGAGGCGTTATGGACCACACGGCGTTGCTTGGCCACTTGCTTTCTTGGGAAGCTGGGTCGATCCAAGCTCAGTGTCTTTCTCCCCCGCTTCTTTTCCCTGGTTGCTTTGTACCTCCGTCAAGCTGAAGCTATGTGTGCGTATGCGCGTGTGTGCTGATGAGGGACTTTCGTTTAGGCAAATCTGGCTTCTCCCTTTATATATCTCATTTCCCCCTCAAACTAACCGGCCTTAAGGAAATGGGGAAGAGAGAGACACGCGGGCCGGCGGGAGGGGGGGACGGGACGACGACACACAGAGTCACATTCTAGGCCAAGTCAGGTCTCAGTAGTTGTATCCGGGAAGGTCTGAGCGGAGCTGAAGGACTGTCACTCTCAATCAAGCAGCCGCGAGATCTCCCCAAACTTGTCCACGACGACGAGACTGGGAATGAGCAGAACTTTCTAACTTGATCACTACCTGGCTCGAAGTACAAACTGTTTAAACAAAAACAGCCACAAAAAATAACATTTCTCTCTCTGCGCTCTTTACCCCCCGCCCCCCCCCCCACAGCACTTCACTCCGAGATCGTTTAAGTCTCCTGAGTTTTGCGCTCCAAAGAATCTGCGATCAATAGCTCCCCCCACCCCATTCTCCACAAGTTTCCAGGCTAGAGAATGTTGTCTGCTTCCTTTTCAAGTAGCAAATGGGTTTTTTGTTGCTGTTGTTTTGGTTTGTTTTTGGATTTTCGAAATCTCATTTCCTTGTTGGGTGGATGTTTTGAAGTTTCGCCCAGACTCACGGAAAATGCAGGGCAACCCCCAAAAAAGTTCATTCCCCACCTCCTCGCTTCTTCAGAGTTTCCACCTCTACCGCCATACATTGAGGCTGAGATTTTACGCACACTTTAATGTGAGAATAAATGTCACTGAGGCAAAAAGCATTTCTGAGTGAACTTGCATAGGCAGGGGCTGCACAAGTGATCGCTTCAGGAGTGCAAGAATAAACTTCTGTCTGTTTTCTTTAACTCTCTTTAAACTAATCTAACTGGGGGGAGGGAATAATAAACCACTGGCGTCTTCAAATCAGGGGTTTAAAATACGAGGGGAGAAACTCCTGATGCGACCAGGCTTACAAATAAACTTTTCAGGCCCAGTCGAGAGCACCAAGCAGTTCCTTCCAGAAAGTGAAGCCATTCATTATGACTGGAGGCTGAGCGTCTTTATAGGCCTAAAATAATAATTGTGGTCTTTGGCAATAAATTTTTATAGCCGGTGACCTTTAGCAAACGTCTCCACGCCAATGGATTAGCGTTTATCTTTTGCTTATTCGGCCCGGGATTGTAAACGTTTGTCATCTTAATAGCTAATTATGTTTGCCGCGGAGGGGAGGATCAAATCTCAAAGACGATCAGATTAGATCCAGATTTGGAGATTTAACTAGGAATTTGCAGATTAGGCCTAGCCGGGACCAGGGAGACGTTGCGTTTCGCGAAGGGTTTGTAAACTCACCGGGAAATTCGGTCGAGGCTGCTCTCTGCCTACCTGCATCTCTTTGTGAATAATTTCATTCTAAAAATTCAGTAAAAAGGAGCTACTTTCTAGCAAAGGAAGAAACTCCACCATTATTGCGCTTCCGGGTGGGGGAAGGGAAGAAGGGTCGGTTTTGCTGGTGGTTGCAGAGCTCAGTCCACCTCGTAATTAAAATAGCTCAAAAGCCCAAATCTTTCTCTCTCTCTCTTTTATCTCTTCACTCCCCCCCCACCCCAATTTTGCTATCACGGATTCATCAGAATAACGCCTTGGTTTGTTGGTGCCTGAAACCAGCTAGCCGCCTTTGTTTGTTAACACCCAAATAAGTGCCAAAGTGAGTTCCTTAAAATGAATTTCGCCAGTTGGTATAGCAGAGATTGGGAAGAGTTCACAATAACAGTCCCCCGCGCCTGGGCGAAAAAAGCTCTCTCTTTCTCGTTGCTTCTCACGCTTCGGCGTCTTTCTGTCTTGGAGCGGTTGTCCTGCGTGCAAGCGTGTGTCCCGGCAGACGTGTTTGGTGTGTTAAAGGGGCGCCTTCTGGAAACTCTGGGCGACTGGAGGCACCGGCCTCTCCCGGAGAAGGGTCCAGGGCTCTCGGCTCGGCTGCTAATCAGGTGCCTCTCCAAAGCGGAGTAAATATTTACCACCGCGCGCCTCATTCACGCTGCGAGAGTAGTCCTTGTTCCATGTTGATTTTCTTTCCCCCCCTTTTAATGGAACGTAGATGGCTTTGGGGGAAAAAGCACTTTAAAAAATCATACCGGAGTCATTTTGGACCCGGAAGAAGATGCCTCTTTTTCTATGTAGAAATAATAAAATTAATATTCATTATAGCCTGGAAAGAGAAGAAGAGATTTTTTTAAAGCTTCAAAAAAATAAAAAAATAAAGGGGGGAGGTTTCGGAGGCGAATAAAATGAAGGCTGCCACTATTTCATTATTTTACCTCCTCTCTCTCTCTCTCTCTCTCTCTCTCTCTGTCTTCTCCCCCCTCTTTTTTTAAAAAAGCAAAACCTCTTGAATAGGTTCTTTATTGTAATTGTCTCACCCCAATTGAGCACCCCACTGCGCTGTTGTATCTTTTTACAACCCCTAACAACTCACACCAGTAACATAATTACCTCCAGATATTTATAACGAGAAATTACTTTTCTATTTTCCCCCTGCTAGGCTGGGAACCTAAAAAGAAAGAGCTGGGACCCAATAAATAAATACATGCAACACAGAACATCAAGAACTGCAGAACTTCTTTTGTGGTTGCATTATTCCTCGTCTTATTCCTCAAAAGGCCGGTTTAAAAACAAAAACAACCCAAGGCAGGGCTTGGGGCTGGCCAGGCTGCGTGGGTCAAGGCGGGCCCTACAGAAGGGAGGAGGGAGGCCGCTGTGTGTCCCCCCCCCCTCCCGCCCGCCAGCTCCTTTGTAAGTTGGAGGGTTGTTGGGAACGCGGAGTTGGGAGGCTGCGCCGCGGCCTGTTTCGGAGGAGGCTGCCTGGCTAGGGTCTTGCGCTCGGCGTTTGGGTAGGGGAGTAAAATGGAGGCCATTGTTCGCCTTCTGGATGCTTTGTACTGCCAGCCCTCACCCCCTCCTGGCCTTACTTTTTAAAGCACTGAGGCGAGGTAGACAGCGTGTGTCACAGTACAGTGAAAAAGGGGAAGATCTAAAGACCAAAAAAGAAGTTAATCACAATAAGTGGATTTCTCTCTCTCTCTCCCCCACCACCTCCCCACTTCTCTCTTCCCTCTTCGGGTTTTGTTTTTTAAGGATGGTTAGTAGTGCCCCGAAAAGAATCGCCAGAGTGAAGTAACTCCCAAACATGTGTGGTTTAAAAAGGACAAGAAGTGCACACCAGCACACCCACCCCACACCCCATGCAACAGAGCTGGATTTGCCCATAAGCAACCTGGAAAGGTTGCCGCGGGGGTGGGGTGACCCAGGGGAGAGAGAAAGTGCCAACAAACTCTGCTGGCCACCTCTTTTCAGAGAAAGGGTCCTTTGGCCCCCAAAGTGCAGCCCCGAGACAAACGAGAGGACGTCTCGCCGGCTCTCTTCAGCGAAACCAAGCCCAACCAAAGTCGAGGTCCTGTTTGTAAATACGGACACAAAAGGTGTCACAGATCAGAACTCTTTCCTATGGGCAGGAGGCGCTCCAGTAAGGCGTGCTGGGAAAAACTTGGGCATCTTCTCTCCCTCTCTCCCTCCCCGCTCTCTCTGTGTTGCTGAATCTTTTGAACTGCCTTTCTCTTCCCACCCCCCACCTCCACCTCCAAATGCCAGGCGGCTATGACTGTTAGCGGGGGGGGGGGGGAGAGGAGGTAAGGGAACGCAAATTTAAAAGTGCTTAATATACTTTTAATATACTTTCCCCCTCATCCTAGCGGGAAGACTTTAACAAGCGCTACGCAGATGTGTGAGTCGTTAAATTGCCAGAGAGGAGAGTCCGCTCATAAATCAGGCAAGTTGGAAGCATCTTCTACTTTCCCTGTCCCCGTCCCGTCCCCCGTCCCCCATCACCAGAAGACCCATTTTCTTTGGTGCTTCACGAGCCCTCACTTGCCAGCCAGTTTGCCGAGGAGAAGGCCACGGCTGGTTTTATGTTTGTTTATTTGTTTATTTTTGAAAGAACTAGACTTGCTAGGTCGAAACGTTTCCAGGTTTGTTGTTATATAGGCTCTGGGGCTGGGAGGGTTTTCGCAAGATATATATAAATATATATAATATTTGACATCATTTGGGAGGCCAGCAGAAAGCGACGAGGCCTTGGGGAGACCTGGGCATTAAGTGCAGCGCAACTACCTGCCCTCGAGCTTCCCTTCCCTGATTAAAGCCTGTTTTATTACTCATAGAACCTTATCCGCGAGCCACGTGGGATCTTGCTCCATCAATCCACCATGCAGAACAGTAAGTGACTCTCCCTCTTATTTCACGACTATGCCGGCTTGAGGATGTCGATGTATTATTGGGGTGGGTAGTGTTTGTGTGTGCTGGGCGGGGGTGGGGTGGGGGTGGAGGTAGAGAGGCGGGGGAAGGTATAGAATTTCACATTTTCAAAATACTAATCATAGCAGAAGTGGCTCCTTCTGGAAAAGGGGGGGTTGTAAAGCTTAGGAGAGTTACAACACCCGGCGCTTGCTGGCTGCCATTTGAGTCCTTCGCCTAAGAGAGATGCAGCTGGCAGTTCTTGCAACAGGAGACGTTGCAGCGACGCGCTCCTTTTCCCGAATGGAGATTTCCGAGGCCGTGATCCGAAGCACCCTTACTTGGGGAGGGGATGTAAGTGCCCTTCTCGTTTCCATGGGACTTACTTCCAAGTAACTGTGCTTGGGAAGATGGAGGCGTGAGCGAGCTGCTTTGTGGATGGCGCGTCTGGAGCGATTGGCCACCCATTGAGTGTGGAATTGACCACTCCAGAATCCCACTGCTCATGGATCGGATCTGCAGCCACTGGAGTAAATCGGCTCTTTGTGAGTGTTTGGGGGGGGGGTTGTGGGGGAGGGTGTCGATGTAAGGAATGGAAGGGAAGACATGATCTGAACGTTTTCTTTGGTCTTCTTTTGGTTGGACTCTCCCCACAAAATCTCGCGGTGATGGAGTCTCGCTGACCTAAATGTTTGGCGCAAAGTACTGGCGCAGGGAAGCTTGTGTAGATTTGAAAAAAGGTAGATGGATTTAAGTAGATTTGTAACCCAGGACGAGAGATCTACTGGGTTGCGCGAGAGGTGACAATAAGGGGGCAGTTTGTTGTGGTGCAGTTGAAATAAATCTGAGTGGCAGCGGGAAAGTCCGTCGAGAATGCAACTCAATTTAATGATTCCGTGAGAAAGCGCAACTTTTCTGGAAGCCAGTCTCATTAAAAATCGATCTGATTTGTGCAAGTGTGTTTAGGATTGCGGCGATGGGTGCTGATAGATCCATCCTGTTAGATTTGTAGAGGCTGGCAAAGCGGAAAGGTTGGGAGAGCCCCCCAATAGCTTCACAGTTTGGATGTGTTGACATAATAAACTCCAGCGCCGTCCAGGAGGCAGGGCAAGCGAGGGTCACCGAACCCGGATTCAGAGGACAGTCGCGTCTGTCTGTGGTTGTTTCATTGCAATCAGTTCCAACATGTTTCGAAGCCAAGGCGACCTCGAACTGGAATTAACTGTGCCTCGATCGGATTTTATTTTATTTTTTAAGAAACCAGAACTTCCCTTGATTGCATACAATCAATCGTCCGCCAAGCAAGTTGCAAACCCGCAAGAAGTTCCCACGTCACTAACCGTGTTCTGTGTTCTTCTGGCTGGAGGAATGTGGGGATTTGCAAAAAAGGGAGAATGTCAAAAGCGATCGAGACTGAAGGCCTTGGCTGAGAAAATGTTGGTCACTTGTGGTGGTCTGGGGCCCGGAGGGTTGGGCTGGGAAGCGAACCCTGGAGCTGAACCCACCAGACTTAGTGAAAGAAAACTCAGGAAGATGAGAGATTTTGTCCCTTTCAATCGTCTTCCAGACCAGCTTGGCAGCGGCTGCTTAACGGCTTCCTGATAGAGCTGTGCGCTTGGATGCCAAATTAATAGAAGGGTGACCCTTTGCTTCCAGTAAGATTGACTTCCGATAGGACTTGGTTTGGCCAGGCTGCGTGTGAGGGACGCCCTACGTAGGCCCGTCTTGCTATCCTCTCCCCACTCCCGAGAGGGAATCCCCAATGACAGCGGCTTCTCACAAAGCGCCCTTTTTGGAGGTAGATTCCTCTAGAAGCCAAGGGACCGGGCGCGAGCCCACCACACCCCCAGCCCTCTTTATGTTTGGGGGAGCCGGACGGTACCCACAGTGGATCAGCCCACTGGGAGAAGGTGTCAGTTGCGTAGAACTCGCAAACAAAGCAGTCTTTCTCAGAGGGCCTTGTCCGGATTTCCAAGCGAAGTCTCGCAAGGTTGCGGCAGTTTGACCCGCACTCTGGACCGGCAACTCTGCTGATTTTCAGCGTGTTGGTGGAAAGGAAATCTGTGACACTTCCTAATAAATATATTTAGGGCGCTGGCCGAGCAGATCAGCCGCCTTCCCGCGGACTTTTGATTGGGAAATTAAGTCTCGCCGAGTTTCCTGGGTGTAGGGAGGTCGGATGGGCTAAGGGACAATCCAGCAGTTACAAGGGATGCACTTGTTCTCAGGAGTCCACCAGAGAAGTTTCAGCACGTGCTTAAATCTCTCCTGCTGGGGCCAAGGGAGACTTAAAAGTGCATAGCTTTGGTTGGATGGAACGGAGCCTGGTTGCTCAGAAAATGCCCCTTCCGTGAAATAATGTTGAGCTCGTTACTGTCATGTTTAAAGATGCTGCTTTTGAAGTCAAAACCTGGTCAAGTATTTCCTCTTAAAGCGAAGGTACTTCAGAGTTTAGTTGACTCGGCCTGGGTATTAATTCTGGCCTTTCGCGCGGGATCCGGGATTATCAAGATTTCTTTAGCTGCCACTCTCTTTACTTGGGAGTTGGCCCCATTGAACTCTGGCAGGACTTTCTTCCGAGTAAGCGGGGTCGGGTCTGCAAGGCGGCGGCCCTTCTTCGTCCCCCTTTGGCGGCCAGTCGCGTTGAAATCCTTGGCGGGGATTCCCTAGCCAAATGCGGTTCGCTGTAGAGCTGCTGGCGTCGGCTTTCCAAGGCCCCACTCGATTTCCTCCCAGGAAGGGCTTGGGGGTCCTTGCAGAAAGATTGGCGCCCTGCGCTCAGCTCCTGGACTGTGGGAGAAGGGCGTGGGGTGGTCGCATTTCCAAGCATAAAAACCGGATTGTGGAGATCGAGTGCGCCTTTAAATTGCCCTGTGTGAGCTGGGATTCTTTCGGGCGATTCCCCGTGGCGGACCGTGGCAGCGTGATGGTAAACTTTTCCGGCCGGGAAGGCCTGTATTTATTCTGTTGCTTCCTTCTCCTGGGATCTCTCTTAAACCGACGGCTTGCTAAACCTTAGCGATGATCAGAAAGAGACGCGGTCAGGGTGGAGCAGGGAGAAAGGCATGGAGGCCGAGCCCTCCTCTCTCCTAGCCGGGGCCCTTGGCCTTGAGGCACAGCTCATCCCAAAGTGTTCCTCGGAGGGCCAGGAGATGCCTCGACGCCGGCCCTTGGCGCTCGCTTTTTTCTCCCCCTCCCCTTCAGCCCTTGCAGGAGCGAGGAGATCCCGTCCGGGTGAAGCCCGGGTTTTGCGCAAAGGTCGCCGCCGGCTCTGCAGGCTTTGTGCGAACAACTCCTGGGTGTATGTGGTGCCGGGGCTCCAAATTGACACCATATGCTTTCCTATTAGAAGCCTCGCCCCAGAAAGGCGAGGCGCTTAATCGTTGCCACTGGGCTCGAACTGCCTCCCCTCTCCAGGGAAATTAAGGCATTGATTAAGGCTTAACCTTTTTACGCGCAACTTGGGAGTTTGGCATTCCTCGTTGGGCCGCGCGCAGAGATACATTTCTGGCGGGGCTGCGGGCAAAGGGCCTCTTGTCCACAGCCCCATGCGTGTGTGTGAGTGAAAGGGGAAGAGGGAGATCTTGCTCCGTGGATCCCCAGGCCCCAAGGAAACATCATAGCCACGGGATTGGGAGTCCCATTGGTTTCCGTGAGAGAGAATGAAGCACGTGCTCATCTCTCTGAAACACCCCCCCCGCCCCACCACCCCTTTGAGAAACAATGGGTCTCTGATAAGGGCTTGCCGAGACTGGATCGGGTCCCTGAGAGACTGGAGAGGAGAGCAACCTAGATTCCACGACAATCCAGGGCAATGGAGAGGGAGGGTGAAGGTAAGGGGGAGAAACAGGGAGTTGGGTGGGATGGGGGAGGGGAATGTGTCCAGAACCACCTAACCTAGGAGTGGTGATTGGGAGGATTAAAAGGGGGGCATTTGACGCCCCACCTCCGCGACCCGGGGATGGAAGCTCCCTCCCCTTCTTCACATACTTGGGGGGGGGGAGATGAGCAGGTCCATTCGAGAGGCGGAGAGAAAGAGGACCTGTGCGTTGTGACCCCCCCTATATTTCTTAAACCGCACACGTTGGTCGGTTCTCTAGTGGCTTTTACGCTCAAGTCTCTCTCTTTCCCCCCGCACCCCTCCCCTCCTCCTTCACCCTCCCTCCCCTCCATCGCTCTCCAAACCGCATGTCACTTCGGATCTATCGAGGAGGCAGCGCGCCCCCTCGGTTGTGTCCGCACTGGCCCCGTGGCTACCTTAAAAAGTCGCTTCCCCTCGAAGGGGAAACGAGTAGAGTTCAATCTCGTCGGAGTGATACCCAAATCCGGACAGAAAGGGTCGTTTTTATCATGCTCCTGTTTGTCGTGACGATGCAATTTTCAAAAGCGGAGCACTGTCATAAAGTGACACGTCTGCCACAAGTGCTCCAACTGATCTTTTCAATTAGCCTTCCATGCATGATCCGGGGCGACTTCCGCCTATTTCCAGAAATTAAGCTCAAACTTGACGTGCAGCTAGTTTTATTTTAAAGACAAATGTCAGAGAGACTCATCATATTTCCCCCCTCTTCTATATTTGGAGCTTATTTATTGCTAAGAAGCCGAGGCTCCTGGAGTCAATTTAGCAGGAGGCTCCAAAGAGAGGAGGAGAGCAGAACAGAGAGATACACACAGAGAGGGAGAGAGAGAGAGAGCCCAGACCTTCTCCAGGGAGCCTTTTGCCTCCAAAGCCTCAAGCTGCAGGTTGGGGAATTATTTTCGAACAATTTTTTTTTTTTTAAGAAATCCATTCGCGTTTACTTTCGGCCAAGTGAGCTGTAGCTAGGAGGATGCTTAGGGACTGTCGCAAAGCTCAGAACAGACCACTCCGGTTTATTTTCCTTTTAAAATAATAGCAACAATTCCCTTTTCCCTCGCCTTCTTTTCCAGACGAGGAATTTGGGGTGTGGGGATCTTGGTGGCATTTAGGGGGCTAAGAGAGACGGAGGGCAGGAGGCGCCTGTTTTTTGGCTTAGCCAGTTTCTGATCCAGGCAGGTTTTGTGCTTTTTGTGGTGGGGGTGGGCGGGCGAGGTGGACTTTCTGTGGACAGGCTCCAGGCTGCTTTGGATCCACGCGCTGCTGGGTCTCGAAAGGCATCTTCCACCTCCCGCCGCCCCATGGAAGAGAGAGGGGACGGTTTTTTCTTCACCCCACCCCCAGCCACCCCCTTTCCCCCACAGTCGGCTGTGTGCCCTTCACTCGCTGGCTGGTGCCAAGGCTGCTGAAAGGATGTCTCTGAGTGAAAGTGTGTAACCAAATGTTGCTCTTCTGGGCTTGAGAGGCAGAGCTGGGACCGTGAATGGAGCCTTAGAGAGGAGTCAGCGCCGAGCTTAGAAGGGGGGATGGCGGAGGATTGGGGGGGGAGGGAAGAGAAGGAGACCAGTTCAAAGGGGAGAAAGTATTTGTGGTGGTGGAATTTTCCTTTGATGATCATATGTATATATCTATCTATGAATGACTTTCCTGTATAGAACGTGCTTTGCAACTGGTAAAATAGATGGTTGTTGGAGTAACGGTGGCTACTTGGCTGTAGTGCTTTTGCCTAGGGACGTGTGTGCGTCGTGTGTGTGTGTGTGTGTGTGTGTGTACAGTCTTCATACCTGAGATCCACAGCCATAGGTCTGGCTCGCCTGTGCCCGCGCTAAGTGGGGATTTTCTCTTTGCAAACTCTAAAGCAGAACCAGAAAAGCGCCTGATTTGGGTTGTTTGGTTGTTGATCTCGCTGTTCCCCACCGACCCCCCCCCCATCCCGACCCCTTTCCCCTCTCCCCCCCCCCCACTCTCTGTCGCAGCAGCAGCAACCTGACCGGGGAGGAGGGAGCTTGGGAGCCCCAGGTCCTCCTTCTCCAGCTCAGGTAGCCGAGGCTTCCATTGTCCTTGTTTTCCTCCCCCCACCACGCAGGTCACAGCGGCGTCAACCAGCTCGGCGGCGTGTTTGTCAACGGTCGGCCGCTGCCAGATTCAACCCGACAGAAAATCGTGGAACTCGCCCACAGCGGGGCTCGGCCGTGTGACATCTCCCGAATCCTGCAGGTGAAAATGCGCCTCGCCTTCCCAGCTCCAGCAATCCTACGCCAGCCTGGTTTGGGGAAGGAAGGAACAAACCAAACCAAAGCAAAACAAAAACAAAAAAACCGGACACAGCCTATCCTGGGGGTGGGTGGGTGAGGGAAGGGTATTATTCTGTAGCTGCAACCTTCCCTCTCCAGCCTATTTGGGGAGGGGGGAGGGGCAGAGAGAAGGATTCTTAAAAATAAATAAATCACCATCAATCAATCTGCTTCTCAAAACCACGGGGATAGAGCTATCTATTTTTTTTTCCTTAAGTCAATGGCTGCTTGACAACCTGATATGCCTTATTTCCATATGTACGCCTGTATTCTATTGGCGAATATTAGTTGGCTGGAGTGACCTGGCCGATGCAATGCGCCCGATCCTAAGGACGCTTCTTTGGAAGGCAGAGCCCACCGATTGGTTAAGGGACTTCTTTCCAAGCAAGCGTGTGCAGGTCAGGGGGGTGTTAAACTGTCCGCTTCCCCCTCCATGTAACTGAAAGTTTCTGCATGCAAATTTATGTATGTGTATATATATGTATATGTGAATAAGCAATAAGCAACGCTGATTTCTTTTGAAATTGCTGCCTGTTTATCCCTAGAAGCTCCTGAGAAAACGATTTGGCCGGGGATTTGGCTTAGGGTTACAGTATCATTCCCATATTATAATCCACCCACACCTTCCCAAACCTTCCCTCTTCCCGAAATCTGAGTATTTTGGAAACTGAGCTGATGATGTCTATATTAACATTTCTTCCAATATCTGACATTTTTCTCCAGTTTTTCTCCCCCTCCCCCCTTCAAAGTGGGTTTTAAATAAAAAAATAAAAAAATCTCACCTTTGTAGCGTGTAGGGCCACAAATGTAATAATTTTTTAAAAGAAAGAGAAAGAAAAAGAAAAGAAAAACCTCTCTAAGTAAGTTCTCATACCATTTAAGGTATATTTTTGTGTTATAGACCCATGCAGATGCAAAAGTCCAAGTGCTGGACAATCAAAACGTAAGCTTGTCATTGTTTAATGCATACTTAAACAATTTTATTTTTGTCTTGAAATTATTAATAATGTGATTTTCTGTCCGCTTCCCTGATGCAGGTGTCGAATGGCTGTGTGAGTAAAATTCTGGGGAGGTATTACGAAACTGGCTCCATCCGACCGCGGGCAATCGGAGGTAGCAAACCGAGAGTAGCGACTCCAGAAGTTGTAAGCAAAATAGCACAGTATAAACGGGAGTGCCCCTCCATCTTTGCTTGGGAGATCCGAGACAGATTACTATCGGAGGGGGTCTGTACCAACGATAATATACCCAGCGTAAGTTCATCAATAAATCCTTTCTCTCTCTCTCTCTGACCTAGAACAATAGCAGGAGACCTGTCGCTAACTCCCCCTTCTCTTTGATCTTCTAGCACGAAGGAGCCCCTGCCCCCACAATTTCCCCCTCCCTCGCCCTTGGGTAAGGGCAACATTTGGCACGAATAACTTATGGGGTGCCCTTTAAAATTGCTCAGGACTCATCCTTGGCTTTTGAGCTAACAGGGCTCCGAAAATCAAGGTGGCTTTTGGAGGCTAAATACCCCCCCTGGGTGGTGGGACCAACAGGGAACTCTTCTCGAGGGAATTATGAATGTACAAAGCAATGCAGTGGGGGATTTATTGCTAGGTTGAAAAACACAGGGCATTTCTGCCCGGGTTGTGCATTTTCTATAAGGTGCAGTTCTCCTGAAGAAGGAACTCTGCTGAGCACAAACCTGCTTAAGTCCTAAAGAGTTTTCAGAGGATTGCTGCTCTAAACGCGTTGGCTGGCAAGAGAACCCCACGTATTGCGGGGGACACATCCTGGCTTTCAAGGGCGACCGCAGCCCTCTCATCTCCCGCCTCGCTTGTCCTGCTGAACACGCGAGCCGGCTGCCATTCTCACAGCTCATTTACTACAGAGTAGTCCTGCTGCAGTCAGCGGGGCTGCGCTGGAGCAAAAGGGTCGCGATGGTTTCGATCTGTGGCCTGTTTGGAAGCGACTCCCATTGAAATCGGTGGGAATGATTTCTTTGTAAATAAATTTGGGGGCTGGGTTTTCCTTTTTATTTAAGTCCTCTTACACACACACAACACACGCACTCGTATCCTCTGGGACTGACAGCAACGTCCCAGTACTTCTAGAGATCTGTGGTTAGCGGGTGGTGGTGGGGTTGCTGTTGTCGCCGCTTTGTTTCCAAGGCGGCTCCTCTCCTTGCTACCATCGCGTTGAATGTCGCTTCCTTTTCAGGTATCTTCGATCAACAGAGTCCTCCGCAACCTGGCTAGCGAAAAGCAACAGATGGGGGCAGATGGAATGTATGACAAGCTAAGGATGCTGAACGGGCAGACCGGGACGTGGGGCACGAGGCCCGGGTGGTACCCGGGGACATCCGTGCCAGGACAGCCAACGCAAGGTAAGCAGAAGAGAGAGAAGGAGCAAGCCTCCTCCTCTTCTCCCTCCTCTCCCTCCCCCCACCCCACCCTGATCAATCCGATTTCTCTAATGACCCATCAAAGTCCAAAGTGGCAAAGCTCGACACGCTAGTCTGCCTCGTGGCTCCACCTCCGCCGCAATCTCTTCCTCCTCCTCCTATATCTCGAGATGGTCGGCGGTGGGGTGGGGTGGGGTGGCTGGGTGTCGTGTGAATGCTCAGGAGTGCGACAGGTCGGAGAGGCGTTTGAAAGGCAGCAGCTTTATTTTAAACCGGATCTTTTTGGCAGCCCTCAACCCTACCCTTTCCTTTGGACACATTGGATCGAAACACGCCCTATAAGCACACGCGCACATGATTAAAATGGGCTTTAGTTTACAAACCAGACCAACAACCACGCCACCCTCTCCTTAGAGTCGGAGACGCTCAAGCGCTGACGGATTGAGAGTAATTGTATTTTGTATCCGATTGCGCTTTCAGGGTAATTGACAAATTTTGTGACTGTGGAGGAAGCACCTAGAAAGATGGACGAGGAAGCAAGAGAAGCTTCTTCCAGCTCTGGTTAGCTGGTTGGTTTCCATCTCGGCGTGTCTTTCCTTTCCTTGCAAGGGTAGTAGAGGGAATTAGGAAGGCAGGACAAAAGTAATAGACTTTTGCGGGAAAAGCAGAGGAGAAGTGGGTCGGTTGGATTTTCCTCCAGGTTGCGTGCGTGCAGTCACTGAAAAGGTCAGGCTCCAGGCTGGAGCTGGTTCTGGATAGGTTTTCGGTGGCCTGCCTGCTCCCGATCCAGGAGCGCCTTCACTCCTCAGCTAGACGTGCTCCCACTTGGCCAATATGGGCCCCTGTTTACGCGGAAGATTAATAGGTGTTTGTTGTAGGGAATGGCGAGAGGTTAATGCGGAGGCTCCGGGGCGGGTTGCGCTCCTTCGCTCCTGGAGATGCTGTAATAATCGCGACGGGTTTGTTTTTGTTTGCCAAGGCGGCCTCTCGGTGGGCCACGAGACCTTTCTCTGGCTCTGGTCAGTCTCTCGGGAGAGGTGTCTCCCCAACAACCTGATTTTTTCTTTCCATCCCGAAAAGGAGGTTAAGATGCGAGAGAAAGAGAGAGAGAGAAAAGAAAGAAATCAGTAACAATATGCGGAATATCTGGTACAAAGGATGTTTCTGTCACACGCAAGAATTTGTTATGGGAACAATTCTGTCGCTATGTAATTGCTCATTAGAGATCGTTTTGTTTCTCATTAAGGCGACATGAATAAGCGTCTAGTTGAAGGAGACAGCTGTAGAAATGTTCCACAGGAGACCTCTGGACACGATATGGCACCGCTTGCCAATTAGACATGTCAGTTTTAAGAGAAGGGAGCAGTCTAGGAGGGACCCTGGAAAGACAAGAGCTTCGGGGCATCCTATTACCGTCCCAACTCTCAGATCTCCCATTGGGGAGGAAGAATGCCGTGGGGCTGGAGGAGGACGGGGAGCCAGCCTGCTCACTGAGACCCCCACCCCACCCCCACCCGCCGGTTAGCACCTTTGACACTTCAGTCCTAGCTAACCACACTTAGTTGGACTTGAGTTCCACTGATTTCAATGAACCATCCTTTTTTTCAGAATGGTGCTCTGAGTGGCTGGGCAGGTGCGCCCCTGGGAGGGATGGAAGGGTTAGGGAGAGACCTGATCCGGCACCCAGGTCTTTAAGACCAGATATTGCCGACCTCTTCCAAAGGGAGAGTGGCGTCCATGAGGTGTAAGGAACGAAAAACAAGCCCACAGCCAAGAAGAGCCTTGTGGTACCTTCAAGGCTGTTTATGGTGGCATCAGTTACCCTGGGGACTTGTTCTGAGCCATGGAGGCCATGAAACATATTAGTCTTTCAAAGTGCCACCGGACTTTTAGTGGCTTATTCCAGAACTGGACATCAGCCTCTGGGACTCTAAAGCAGCACCCAGGTCTTTTCAATTCATTAGAGCTGCGAAGTTCTGGAATAAGGAGAGGGACACGCGAAGCGAAGCGAGGAAGGGCCCTCCCGTTGAGGATGGCGGCGTGAGGAACCTGCGCCTGAGCTTCGCTTCGGGGATCGGGATGTGGACAGAGGGTAGGCAGGGATGGTTGTTGAACTGTGCCTAAAACCAGCTGTTCCCTGATCTGAGTAACAGCGATATGAAGGAATCGCCTTCCCCTTACCTGAACTGTAAGCTGCATGCTCTGAAGAAGTGTGCATGCACACGAAAGCTCATACTTAGAGACAAACTTAGTTGGTCTCAAGGTGCTACTGAAAGGGGGGGGGAATATTCTATAGGCCACGTTATATATAACTTAGATGGTCCCAGGCGCAAATATTCACTCACAGTTCCTGCAGGGCAATGAAAGAAATTGGATTCCAGCCGATTCAAATCAGCCCTGAATGTCAGAAAGGCTAAATCGGTCTTTCTTTTTTCTGTCTTTTTGTGTGTATAACTCGGACTCATAAAGCTAGGAGATTCTCAACACTGGCATCCCTGCTCGTTATTTTGCTATGGCGGTCAACGGCCTCGGGCACGATCCACCCTGGATTGAAATTAATAAGGAAGAGAGCCAGGGCAGCCCCAGGCTCGTCGAGGGTCTTGCACGGGGAATTTTCCTGGTTGTGTGTTAACCCTGAGCGCATTTTCCCGGAAGAATATCAAAATGATTTACAAAGTCCCCAGTTAGGGTCTAGCTAGCTGCAAAACTCAGCATTCTGGCTGGGAAACAGGATTTCTGCGGATACGGTTTTAAGATTGCCGATGTAAGGATCCGGCCCTCAGGCTAGGGCCCTAAACAGCCCGATGCTAAGAATGGCTCCAATGGAACTTGCATCCCAACCTTTAATCAACCACTGACTTCTCTGACTGTTCTAGAATAGCAACCTTAGCCCTTCTAAGATGGATGGGACTTGCTGTCAGGATCAGAGTGAGCACACTGGCGCAGATTAGCTCGCCCTGACTCACAACGTACAAGTCACAACCTCAAATAAGAGGATTATTTAAATAGATCATATAGCCTACAGATCGTGGAAGTGTGTGTGTGAGAGTGAGAGAGATCGTTGGCAATTAATAGGGTTCCAGATACTTCAGATCTCTTCGATCACAAGAAGCTGGGAAATTTGGCTTTATTTGAATGTTATATCGGATATTATACCAAAGCGGATCATTGTCATAAACCAGAGTGTAGGAATATATGCAGCCCCACCAAGGGTAAATCGGTGTGTGTGGCGGGGGGCGGGAGTGAAGAAACTCTCTCTGGGTGTCGGAAGGTTCAATTTTGATATCTCACCCTCAATTTGTTGGGCTCAATATACCTTCCTCCACACACACACACCCCGGTTGGTGCGTGCGTGTTTGCAGTGAGATAACAGGTTGCCTGAAGTCCGTTGCTGTAATATCTTGAACCGAGGGTACATGTCATCGCCATGCGCATATTTAGTTATTTTAGAATCGGGATTCTTTCCCTTCCCAGATGTTGTTGTTGTTGTTCTGAAAGGAACTAAGATCTGTCGCATAAATCATTGGGAATCGGGCGTGAAGCCCTTACGGAAAAGACGCGATGTCTTATTCCTCTACAGTTTCCCGAAACCCACCCTCATCTTTTAAAATTTAAACCGAAGCCCACACCTTCCCCCGCAGAAAAGCTGGAGAGATCCTTGGGGTTAAAGATTAACCGGTTCGGGATAGGGCGTGGGTTTGCTCTCTAAATTCCCCAGACAGGAGCGCTGGATCCACAGAATTTTGTTTTCTGTTTTTGTGTTGGATTTCAGGAAGTATTGGGCTAGGGCCCGTGGAGGGAGACCAGGGGCAGGATTCAGTCACCGTTAAGCCCTTGTAAACCCCACCGGTTTTAATGGGAGCGAACGGATCAATCCATCCCATTTACACCAGTGAGATCTGCTGGTAAGAGGTTTACTCAGAAGAAAAGCCCAGTTTTAGACAATGAGTCCAGCTTCCCATTAAACGCCCATGGGACTCCAATCTTAAAAGTGCTTAACTGTGGCTGGATCGTTTCCCTCAGAGCGTATTCAGCTGCTCTCCCTAAAGCACATTTACATAGAAGTAAGGCCTACTGGTTTTCTTCTTCTTCTATCAGTCAACGTGTATAGGATCGGGGTGCCAGGGTTTCAGATACCCCCACTAATCACCAGTTGCCATATAGTTAAAACAAATGAATGGGAATAAAGCTTGCGGATGGGGGCATGCTACTATATTCTTGGCCCTGAGTCAACCTCAAAAAATGTGGACGAGGAAAGCGGGGGAGGGGGCGTAGAGGCCTTGGCTGAGGCGCTGGGGGGGGGGGGAGAGGAGAGAGAGAAGCGCACTTAAAGCCTTTGCATCACTAAATTAAAATTAATAAAATGCCTCTGTCCTGGAATATTCATGCGGGGGACTCGGGTGCCCCCCCTCGCCGGGCTGCCTCTGTGTTCCTGGATTTTAAGAGTCCATTACTCCAAAAGCATAAGGCAAGGTTAGGTCTCAGAGGGGGACAAATATGGTCTCAATCTGATAAACGCCATGCAGCAGTGAATAAAATAATGGATACATGAGGGCTGACAGAACAAAAAGAGACATCTCTATCCGGGAGAAATTCTCCAGTGATTTAGCGGTTTTAGGGATCACTGAGACACTGTTTCTTATCTCCCCCCCCCCTCCGCCTCCTCTCGCCCCTCCTTATAAGACTAAAGCCTTCTATAGGATTTAGACACTTTCTCTTTCAACAGATGCTACAATGTTTTGATCCCAGCTCCACAGCTGAAAGGTGCCGCAATCGGTTTGCTATCTTTCTTTCTTTCCCCCCTCTCTGCTAGTTTTCCGCCTCACTGATTAAGACACTAAGAAACTAAGGAATGATTTTATTTCCCAGCGTCTTTTATCCCCCCTCCCCGTTTTTTCCCCTTTCCTGGAAAACAAATCCTATACCCAGCGTCAGATGGTCTAGCTATAGGATAATAGCGACAGCATATTCACTCGCTTTTTCTTACGGATTAGGTCTAGAAGGTGGAACGGACTATTGAGTTCATTCCTTTATAGGCTTCTTCTTTTTTCCCCAAGTCTCATTTTAAAAGAAAGAAAGATATCTTAATTGTCTGGCATGTCTTTTTTCCCTTTTCCTTAAAAACAAACACACACACGCACACATATATCTGTCTTTCCAAAGCAAAACTTAAAATAGTTTAAACAGACACCGTTTTGAGGGGCGGGGGGGGCGGGGAGAGAAAAAGGGCCTTAAAACAGCAGAATGAAGACAAGCGGGAAAAGTCGCTCATAAGTGCTCCTTAAAGAAAGCGAAGAGCTCTTGCTTTCGGGTGCAATCGTCATTCTGTTGAAGTCAATGGGGAGCCTGCCATTGATATCCATGGGGCTTTGCGGGTTATTAGAAGCGGAGGTTGACTGGAGAATGGATGAGGAGCGGGTTGAGGTTGCTTCCTTTTTTTGTTTTTAAATCCCCCTTAACCTGGAAAAAAAAAAGAAAACAAATCCTGCTTTGGGGCCATTTTCGCCTTGCAGGAGGAGAGAATTCTCCCTGCTTTTAGTAGATTGAATCTGGTCCCTTTAGTTTTAACGGCTCCTGCCATTTCTCCAAAACTGCCTTGGCTAAGCGCTGAAAAATGACTCCACGCGGGCACTTAGGATCCCAAACCGCCTCCCCGGAGAGGTCTGGCAAGCAGCTGGCCTGGGGGATCAAGCCGCAAGCCTCAGCAGACGAAAATTTTCTGCGCACCCCCCACGGACCCATCCGCACGCACCCTCCAAAGGCGCGCGCCGAAAACGGGCAGATTTGGGCTTTTGCCCAGCGCTGGCACCACCTTCGAGGAAGGGCTCAGCAATAAGGAATGGAGTTGGAAAGATCCGAAAGTGTTGCGTGCTTTTCCAGCACTCCCTTTGACCACAACTACAAAGTAGCCAATTCCCACCCACCCAAAATGTCCCGATTATACCGAAGGTTGCTCCTTCTGGGTCACTGGGACTTTGTTGCCGCTTGCAGGTTTGGTCTGGTTTGGTTATATACACGCGCTAAGCACAAACCGTTAGAGTTTATTTCATTTTAACTTTCGTTCATATAAGATATCAATGGGACAAAACGGTTGAAACCCAATCATCTTTTCAGCCAGGTGGCCAGAAATGCGATTTGACCGGGGAACTGGTGCACCGCGATCTTGCGAACGGCTGCTCCGAATTAAGTGCCGCTGAGCTCAGCGCTTCTCTTGCATTGGACAGCCTGATTCCAAAACTGGTTTTAAGCTGCAGCGTTTGGATATCATGCCATTTTATCCCATGAGTTCACGGAAGGAATTATCCCCGACCACGTAGGCATTTTTGACCCTCGGCTAAAGTCCGCGCAGCAAATGCGCCTCTTGATTGGATCTGGCGCGCGTAATGCGCAGTCATTTCAGAGCAGGGAATTCATCTTGGGCTCAAGTACCCGATGCAAATCCCGGTGAACCCAAGCACTCTCCCCCGAAGTGCTTTGAATTACAAATAAGCACATTGGCTTCAGTTTTGAACGGTACACAGTGCCCCTTCCTTTAAATCCAGGAAAGGATTGGGGCCCCTGTCAATTTCACACGTGCATCATTGACTAAGGCAACCCGTGTTTGCCTGTGTTGCGCTCAAGTGTCTCCTCAAATACCTCAACCTGCGTGCAAGGCGTATTGTAGGGCTCAGATTCCATCAGCCTTTGCTGAGAAAACGCAGAAGGAGTCAGGGCTGAAGATCTGAGTGGGCTGCCTTTCTCCAACACGGAGGACTCCTGGAAGAGGCTCCTAGCAAGTGCCCTTAACTTAAAAAGCCAGCCACCAACTCTAGTTAGTAAATAAAAACAGGGCCCTTGTCCTGGGCTCTCCTCTGCTAGTTGAAGCTTCTCTAATCTTAGCTAAGTAGTTCTCTCCTCTAACCCCCACCTCTTTCCCCCCTTCCTGGTGTTGAGTAAACAGGCTCAGTGTATGGAACTGGCCTATTCACCAGTTTAGGGGTGTTCTTTCTTTCTTCCTCAGCTCCTATAGAAAGTTTTTTAAAAATCCTAAATAGCATTGAGTAGCCCAGCCCAGGGGACAGTGATTAATGATAGTAGTGCCTAAAGGTTAACATACTTCACTGAAAAGTCTGTTGACTGGGATCCTTGTGATACAATGTGGGCCGCTGCACGCCTCAAGAGAATCCTTTTGTTGGGCCTGCCTGATTGTGTCCTCAAAATTCTGCCCACGAAAGTTTGCCAACCCTCCTCCTTGCCCCAAGAGTTTAATAGTTTCCCTTACTCTGCGGGCATTGTGTCCTGGTGAAAAGCAGCCCCCTCGCTATTCAAGTGTTGGTGGTCATCTCAATAGATCTCCAAACGCCCATATGGTGACCACTGGAGATGAATCCAACTGTTTAAATGGGGGAGAAAGTTGGGGTTTTAAAACATTTCAAAGTGTTTGAAAAGATCCCTACCAGATCCTGTCACAATTCTCTTGAGGCTTTGAAGACTGGGCCCCATTGTGAGCCGATTATAAACGATATTACTTTAAAGTTGATTTCCCACAAATATATATATATATATATATATATATATATATATATATATATATATATATATATATATATATATATATATATATATTTCCAGGCTTAGGAGAGAGAGAGAAAACTGCTGGTTGATTTTTTTTGTAGCATAACTTTTCTCCCTCTCTTCCTTCCTAGTCCAGAGTGTTAGAATCAAAAGAATCCCTTCTTCTATTTTTCATTTAGCAACATCAAAACGCTCCAAATTATTCTGTGAAAGGAAAGGGAGAGTTAATTTACTGACAACTTCTCCTTTGCCTCTACAGAAATGTCCATTCCCTTTGTAAAACACCCTTCTCCCCCCTCCTTTCCCTTTTCCCTCAGTGTCTGCAGACACTTTGAAAGACAGCTAGACCACGAGCATATCTTTACCTCCAGCAGCAATGTGAAAACAATAAAACTTTCTCTTGTTTAATGATAGAAATTACATTAAAAGTGTTGGAAATGCCCTAATTAAAAATGTACCACTTAAATGATATGCCAGGCGCTCAGCTGCAGAATAGCATATTTAGCTACTTAGCGAACTCGCTACTATTTCTTTTTAAAATTACATGTTAAAATTTTTAAAGAAATCTTACTTTTCTCTGGTGCAACACATTACAAAGAATGGACAGTCCTTTTATCTAAATATAAAATTCCATTTTCAGCAATTATAGCCTGTTCTTGGTGATGATATAATTACAGCTGTGCTCTGTAATAGGTGTCAAGGCAATGCACACTCATACAATAGTTGAATAAAACTGCAGAACAATGCAGGCACTTCTAAATTCACAACCTTTAAAATGAAATTGACTGTGCAGAATTCAAATCAAAACTAGATAAATATTTTTTAAAAAAGATTACAAGCTTGGTTTGGTTTCTTAATAGCATTTTCTGCAAACCTATCAACATCTAATTGATTAGATAGGAATTACTGATTATAGATAATCTGAAATACTGAACATCACTATTTTAAGTGCAGCAATAGGTAAATAAATTCCATACAGAGAGGATCTTTTGCAGGGCATTTTCAAAAAGTTACAACCATCTCCACTTGAAATAATTTTATTGGATTGTTGTATTTGTATGGGAGGGAGAAGTGATGTCTTATATTAATAGAATTAAAATGTATTATTAATCTTTAGTTCATACAGAGGGAATATGTTGTTATTTAGATAAACTGAATCTTCTTTATTTGAACATGATATATGTCCCCCATTGTTACATACTAATTTGTGTTTTGTTCCATATTCCTTTGAACTTCTCTGTATTGCAAGTGGGAGGGGGATGACCTTTTTTCTTCAGCCACTATCCCACCCAAGATTTCAAGACTGATAAACCTTTTAAATAAGGCATTGCTTGTCCTTATATCACCAGTCCCGCAGTAGTCCATGTACTTCAGTATGGACCAAGGGCTTAAGCCTCACACTCTAGTCCACTAAAATAGAGTACCGGGGATTCTGATCCCCAATTCCTATTACACCAATCTCAGTCTGAAACTCCACAAGTGTTGCCATGCACACTCAGAGCCTGGAAGTGCAGATTCCCCTCTGCCTTTTGTTTAGATGCCCACTTTGCACACATCCTTTGGGTATAACAGCTCCCATGTCCCACAGCAGAATTTGGATCAAACTGATTATGTGCAAGAAGTTTCATGTAACTTCAATGAGATACATGTACTGCAGAACTATCAGGCGGAAGCATGTTTTGGGTCTGGCCATCCGTTGACCTCAAATATGTTTGGTTTAACTGAGAAACAACTTGACCAATAAGAGGCTTCTCATACAATTTATCACGAGGCCTCATCTCACCCCCAAGTAAGCTGATGGATGGTTGTAACTTGGGCAAGGTTAAGAAGATATGTCCTTGGTCATGGCTGACTTTTTGTGCTAGAACATAGAGGTCCAGCTTGGTCTTTCTCAGGATGGCCTCCTCATTCTGTTGCAGATGGTTGTCCGCAACAAGAAGGAGGGGGAGAAAACACCAACTCCATCAGTTCCAATGGAGAAGATTCAGACGAGGCCCAGATGAGGCTTCAGCTGAAAAGGAAGCTGCAAAGAAATCGGACCTCCTTCACCCAAGAACAAATCGAAGCGCTTGAGAAAGGTATGTTGCGTGTGTCCGAGTCAAAACTAGGGAAGGGCTTCACACCCTCTGCTCTCTCCTGGGCCATCCTGACAAGTTCCAAAGAAATTATTCAAAGGACATTGACGAGGATCTCACATGGTTTTCCTACCAAAGGCATCTCTTAAATGCTTGGAGGTGACATGATAAGGACACCATTCTAAACTGACAATCCACCTGCTCCACAGTGCCGCAGTGTGGGCAGCGCATATTGGCTGAGTCATGATGATGAGACTTCTGACTGCAGCCAACCTCGCCCTTCTCTCAGGTTACATTATATGCTTGAAGGGCTGCTTTCAGGACACTGAGGCTGCAGTTCCTGTCCTGGCATCACCAGTTGCCCCAGAGGACAGTTGTCCTTCTGCTTCTTTTGATGCACCTCCGATTCCGGGCCCAGATTTCAAACGCTTTGCTTGAAATCCGATTAGATGATCACATATTAACTTACTCGTGTTCAAATGTTAGCACAGGAAAAGGAGGCCCTCATTTTTAATGCATTGGCTGCTCTAAATACATCCAAACACAGAGGAACTCTGGTCAATTCCTTTTTAACAATCTACTCCTATAATTGCATAGTCTGGTATTAATCACATATTTATCTAGCAGGGTGAGAGAATGTGTGTGTGTGTCTGTGTGTGTGAACATTGAACAATGACATCTCCCTCTTCTTAAAGAAAAGGAATAAAAATCATAGGAGCACTTTGGTGGAAATATTCCTCATAAAAGATTGAAAGCATAAAGTGCACTCAAACATAGACAGCTGAAAGCAGGAAGCAGCCGTCCTTTCTGAGATCTGTTTTTAAAACTAACTCCGCCACGTTTCCTTTCTACCAGAATTCGAGAGAACTCACTATCCTGATGTGTTTGCCAGAGAGAGACTAGCTGCCAAAATAGACTTGCCTGAAGCAAGAATACAGGTACTCAAGTGACTATGTAATGCTTTCTTTCCTCCCCTCCCCTCTCATCACCCTGTAAAGGGGGACACTGATGTTTTCAGGGGAAAACACATAGTCTCCAACAAAGCTGTCCACCTGCAGCCTGATAGGAACACATGAAGCTGTCTTATCCCGAGTCAGCCCATTGGTTCATCTGGCTCAGTGTTGTGCACAATGCAGCCCTCTATCAGGCAGCACATCCCTGGAGATGCCAGAGATTGAACCTGGGACCTTCTGCATTCCAAGCTAGATGCTCTCCTACTGGGCTACAGCCCTTCCCGTGCATGAGGACAGGAAAGCCCCAAGCAGTGCTTGTTGTTCTATCTGGATCTTGCCTAGATAGCTATATATGTGCAGGCATGGGCACAAGGGAGGGGGCAGGGAGGGGCAGCTGCCCCCCAATCAATAAAAACCAACAAAAATACATAGCAAACTGAGGTTCTGCCCCCCCAACAAAAGGCCTGCCCCCCTAACAAAAACCCATGTGTGCAGGTGTGTAGTAGATGTGCATCCAATCTGCCCTGTGGGAAGCCAGTCACACATGCAGATGACTTTGTAGATCAGTGGTTCCATGCTTATCCCCAGTCATTTTGTTAAATAGATAATAGATATGAAAAAAGGTTGCAGTGAGGCTCCGTCTTTATAGAGGCTTCCTATGAGTAACTCTAGAGAAGTAGCTGGGTCATCTGCTCTGAATGATGCGTGATAGGACACATCCCTCTTTTCACAGTGCTAACAGAAAGGCTCTTGCGTTTTGCAGGTGTGGTTTTCCAACAGGAGGGCAAAATGGAGACGGGAAGAGAAGCTAAGGAATCAGAGAAGACAAGCCAGCAACACCCCCAGCCACATTCCCATCAGCAGTAGTTTTAGCACAAGTGTCTACCAACCAATCCCGCAACCCACAACACCTGGTAATGTGCTTTTGGAAATGTATTGATCAGTCAGTCACCCATTTGGGGCAACAGAACAGAACGCTCTGTACAGTAATACAGTCATCTGAATGAAGCGTAAACTAATACGTCCATCCTGTCTATCTATCTATTCTATTATAGTTTCCTCTTTCACATCAGGTTCAATGCTGGGCAGAACAGACACCGCGCTAACAAACACATACAGTGCTTTGCCACCCATGCCTAGCTTCACAATGGCTAACAACCTGCCTATGCAAGTAAGTATAATCCACTAATATGCTTTCTTTCTTTCTCTCTCCCCCACTTTCTTGTTCTCTCTCTGAGCTGGGCAGAGCCTTGCCCATTCGATGGCTGGGGTGGAGAGTGCCAATTCCAGGCCAAAAGAGGAGGTTGTCAAAGGTCAAGGGGATTTCTGTTATCACAGCATTATGAAGTCTTTAAATCTGTGAAGTCAATATGGAACCTCCTTGAGGATGATTAGCCTAATGGAAGTGCTTGAGCCACTCATCAAGATTTCTTCCTTGGGCTAATTAACTTGGAGTAGCTCTCAGGGCCTGGCTCTATACTAGCGGTCTATAGTACCGGCCAGAAGTTCCACTTTATCCACAAACAGGCATCGGGACATCATTTTTGCCAAGTTTTAACCACCTTGATTCAATTAATCAGAGTAAAGTGCTCTTGAGTGTGAAACCCTGGAAGGACCAAGGCAGCAGCTTCCAAACTGGCTACTCCAAAACAGGGGTCGCTGGCGGAGGAAGAGGAGTGCAGGGGGAGCGCACCACCCCCTGGCAGCGCGATCCCGGTGGGGTGCCATTGTGGCTGCCTCCCCCAACGCTGGGTGCCATGCCCCCAGGACGCACGCCAGCCCCGCCCCGCCTGCTCTCCGCCCCCTCCCCGGTGCTGGAGCATGAAGCTCCACCACTGGCAGGGGTGCCAACTTGAATAAAATATGGGGGTGGGGACAAGTAAGCCCTGCCCTGCATAATCGACCACAAGACTTGGTGGACAGACACCGTTTGAATGGCACTGCCCATCAACTTTCAGGGGCCCCGGCCCTCTCAAATATTTTATTGGGGGTGGGTGGGTGGGTGAAGGGACCTTGGCCCCTAGGAGTTTGCTTCTATGCTGCATAGTTTTCTCCTTTTTATTTCAATCAGGTCACTCCTGAGTAAAGCATCAATAGTTTAATCTGGTCATTCTGAGCTTTCACAGGGATGCTTGAATTCAGCGATTTCTTATGTTTGCCACTCCCTTCCTTTTGTATGGGCAAGACTATCCTGTAGAAGCCACTGAATTGTTGTTGTGGATAGCAGTTGTGTGAGTTAGGTAGTTTTAGAAGAAATTATGGCTTGCTCTCTCTCTCTCCTTCCCCCACCTCTCACCTCCAGATGGTAATGTGCATTATTTCAACGTGTGGTAAGCCGGCATTTTTGGTGGGTCCTCCTGCTCATTTTGATGACTGGGGCCCTGCACTTTCTCCCCAAAGCTATACCTTGACAGCACCACTGGTGGATAGTGTTTAGATGTGGTTCAAAATCCTATTCAGCATGAAGCTCAGAGGGTGGCCTTGGGCAAATCACTATCCCAGGGACCTTTGTGAGAATAAACCAAGGGAAAACGGTAATGCTTGGGAGTGAAGGCCAAAATAAGTAAATAAAAGGAATGACTAATAATTTTTTTAGCACTGTTTCTTTGGTACTGCCATATGCAGTTAATTTTTTTTAATAAAAAAGTCCTGTATTAGTGTGGCATGGGGATTTCCAAACCCAATTTACAATATCTAAACTGAATTGAACATTGGGCAAGATGGCAGGAAGTTGCTGGCTAAGTGGCATTGCTCTGAGTTTCTCCAGAATGATCTCCACACTGCTGAGCATCATAATCTTGCTCCCATATGTGGTATTGGGAGTCTTAGCATTAACCCTATCCACAGCTAACTTTTTGCTGTGTGGAAGCAGGGCTGGAACCTGCTTCTAAATCACAACAGTAGTGTTCAAGGACAGTTTTAGACACCCTCTAATGCCCACTAACCTCGTTTATTAACTCACTATTAGAGTCCCCCACATTTTTTAAAGAAGACTTGCTTTTGACTACCGCATGATTCTAAATGGTGTCCATGATCATTGATATACATTGGCCACTGAGATAACAGGTTACTGAACTAGATGGGCCGTTGGTCTGATCCAACACACTCTTCTTATGTTTTACTGTAGAAAAATGTGACAGTGGTTAATCCAGAATAATTTAATTTGTAATTGATTAACATTAATTAAAAGAATGGAACCATACCTTGGATCTCTTATGAACTCAATTTAATAGGCTATGAGTTAACTAAAAGGCAAATTTGTCAATATTCTTGGGTATTCCACTCCTGGTAAATATACAAGTTGCATAATACTCTGATTTCAAAGAGGCAAAGTTCCCGGAGCAATAGGAAAATTATAGCCAAAGGGTGCATTAGGAACATCCAGGTAATTAATGGGAGTTTGCCCATTGGGGTATACAACTGGCACCCTGATCTTGTATACTTTACAAGGCAATCAATAGACCTAAATGCCACCTAAATGATACAGTCTTGTGCAGAATGAAACATTCATTAAATCTATATTGAATCATGGTGGTTGGTCCTGATCCAGTTAGAGTTGATCATGCTTAAGCCCCATGGCATTTCAGTCAGTTGTGATCAGTTGTCTCACTGATTTCAATCTGTTTGAGAGTTCTTTACATGAGGCTGATGCATTGTGTATAAATGTTGTGGATCTCTTTGAATATGCATGCTATATCATAAGAAAATGTTATACATTGCTTGATTGATTTACATAGAACAAAAGTGGAACGAACTTTTCCTGAATGACGGCTAATATGTTTAGACTTGGGGTATATGACTAGTTTTTCCAGTAGGGCACATGTGATTTCAACTGAATCAGGGCTTCTAAAGTGCCTGATTTGTTCAAGAAAGGCATTCTGATCCAGCAGATATTTTTGTGAATGGAAGGCGGGGATTGTGATGTCCCCCTTTTCTCCAATTTCCCCTAAAATGGTTGAGTACCCTCATGGAAGATAGTGCTGGGGTCTGCGGGAGAAAAGGGGAATTTACAAAAACCATCTCCCCCCTTCTATCCATTCATGGAAGCCTCCACTGGATGAAAGAGCCTTCCATGAATAGGAGGGCAGCATACAACCCATTGATCTAAAAGTTGTAGAATGAGCCAACATAAAAGGACCGTTGCAATGGAACATGATAGTTAGGTACACAATAACTGGGAAGAGCTTTCCAAACCTGGAATGTGATCATCCGGACTGGAAAAGAGAAATAAAGGACTTGATAAAATTGTGAAAAATATGTGTAGTGAGTTAATTGGCGCTCATGGATTTGAATTCATAAAGCAAAAGTTTCAGAATCTGTTTAAGGGGGAAAAAATGTACCCAACCAGAGAAACTCATTAGTATAGCATTGGTGAGGAGAAAAGGCTTATTAAAATGCTAGCAGGATTACACCTTGGCTGATGAGACACTGTGGCTATTGGCACCCTAGAAATACCCAAGGGGGAGAGGAGGATGTGAACAGCACCTGCAGTTCTAAATAGCTGTGTTAAAGTGAACAGAGCTGCCAACCTTCATGCTTGTAAGCAGGTGGATAACTAGATGGCTGGGGGGGGGGATACAATGCAAGGGTCCCCAATCATTATTGTGCACATGCGATGGAGCTCATATAGGAAGATACAGAAGCTATAGGTTTTCCATGGCTTTTCATGAAGCATTGACTGTTACAGCTATTTCAGACTGGAGCTTGGAGAAATCAGATCATAGTAGAATTGGCCATAATGGAATAGGTTGCTATGTTCTTTATGACCCCCACCATCAATCAAATACAAATATATTTGCAGTAAATACAGTGTGTATATATGGCATGCCTCTTGAATTTAGAACTGAAGCTAGTATATTAATACATAGTCATGAGTAAATGCTGGGAAGGGGGTTTATGTTGATTATTTAATTGGCATGTGCATCTGAATTGTATTTTGGACCAGAGTTGCATTTTGGGTTGGGAACTCTTTGTTAATTGAACCCAGGATTATTGGGTGTGGGAATCTGAGCATGGCTGATAAGAGTTCTAAAGTAATCCAAAGATAATATATGAAAGATAAATTCTGGATAAAAGATAAATACAGAATGTTTCAAAATACAGTCCTTTAAGAACCTGACAGTCGTTGTGCAAGCAAAACAATATTCCTAAAATAAAGGCAATTGTTATTTCTGTTGTATGTGGATTGCTGAGGAAGAAGCAGCACTTTTACACAGATAGCCAGAGTGCAACTGTAACCTAATATCCACAAAAATGTAACAGCAGTACTTTCAAAGGAAAGTCAGTTAAGAGAGATTAGAAAGTAAAATATCCAAATCACAGGGAATAGTAATGGGAATTAGGAACCTAATTACTTTTAGCAGCCCCTCCCCCCAAAAATAACTCAGTCCAAACGACTGATTGGGGATGAATACAGGTATAAATTAGTGGATTTTATATTATTAAGGTTACCAATGGGCCTGTTGTATTATATCTGCTTCTATACCCATGCCGTTCTGAATAAACATAGGTAAACAACTAGAAAACCAGGCCCAACTAAGATAAACTATTTAGATTTAAGTTGCTATTGCTCATAGGATTTTAACTGGTTTGTCACCTTGAAGTCTAATATATTCCCAGAAATTGGACTGGGATGTAAGAACTAAACTGTTACATTGCCAAAAACTGAGAGTGATGTCAGTTCTTATAAGCAACATTTGTCTTCAGTGATGTGGCTTTCATGCACACCCTAATTTATATTCTGCACCAGTGATTCCCAAATGGTAGACCAACTTGTGGGAAGCTTGTGGACGAGACCCAGAGATAAAATGTTTTTGTTTTGGTGTTCACTGTAACGCTTATAGATTGGTAAGCTGATCTGAATTCCTGCCACAAACAAGAAGATAGATGATTCCTACTGAATTTGAGAAAATCATTAGGATTGGCACTTCTGAGAGATGCCTTTTTTCCTCAGTGCCCTTAACATGCATTCCAATATAAACAAAAACATAGCCCAATTCACAGTTAATGCTTCTGAGCAAGGATGCTCCACTCTCAGCTCCCCAACCCAGTGACAGATCTGAAAGTGCTCAAATCTGGGGAAGTGAAGTGGGTGTAGGACTTACAGTGCTCAAATAAAGCAGCCCCTATTTGAATATAATAAGTAAGACTTAAAAGTGGAAGGACCTGCTCTCTGCATGCCATGGAATGTAGATGGGGAATCATTTGCCCTCTTTTGGGGGCGGGAACTGTGAAGACTGAGCACTCCATGGAACAAGGCACTAAATATGAATGTTTAACTTCTTTGTGTGTAGAGTCTATCTACTGTCCCTAAAAGGAAACAATGGCTATATGATGCTGCTGAAATTCACAAGCATTGCTTTGTTCTTTCAGCCCCCGGTACCCAGCCAGACTTCCTCTTACTCTTGCATGCTGCCCACAAGTCCGTCAGTAAATGGGAGGAGTTATGATACATATACCCCTCCTCACATGCAGACACATATGAACAGCCAGCCAATGGGCGCCTCTGGCGCAACTTCAACAGGTAAGCACCCCTTTGTTTCTTTGTCAAAAGTAATTTAAAGGAGTTGTTTCTCCTGCCAGTCTGATCTCAACAAATTATTCAGAAAGTTATTGCTAGTTTTCTATCCAAATGTGATTGTTAGTTACCTGTTAAAAACTCAGTCCTACGGTAGTAGCAGTTGCTTAAACATAGCGGCTCGACTCTTCATGTCTGAAATAGGGAAGCCATTCCTGACTTGTTTTGGGGGGCTGCACTTGAAGGAAGGAATGATTAACAGAACATTGTTTTGTTTCTTCCTTCCAGTTTATATCTTTTCCCCTCTCAGCACTTCTAGATAAAGTTGGAACATAAAAATAAAATACTGCATCCCATTACAATTTGAAAATGTTAGAGCAGACTGACTGGATATTTAACTGTGGGGCAAAAACTATTTTCTAATATGCTTGCAGATGGCTAGGTCAACTGATTTCCTAAAATTAGGAAATGATCAAACAGGGAAAGATATTATTGACTTCTTTAACAGAGCTCTGGAAGCTTTAGAAGAAAGCCCCCTTTTAATAGGGGCCACAGAGAAGCTGAATATATGTGTGTTTGTTTCTATAAAATTTTTCTTCTTCTTTTTCTTTTAAGGTCTTATTTCCCCTGGAGTGTCAGTTCCTGTTCAAGTTCCCGGCAGTGAACCTGATATGTCTCAATATTGGCCAAGATTACAGTAAACCATGTGTTGATTTTGTAAATGGCTCTATGGACAACAGTTGGAGGTTTGGCTGTGTTTTCTAAAAGAAGAACGGCTTTCAGAGTACGTCTGTACTGCAACTGTGCCCTACAACATAACACATGGAGAAAGACTTTAACATGGACCTTTGTATACATGAAGGCATTATATCAGTTGGAACAAATCTTCATTTTGGTATCCAAACTTTTATTCATTTTGATGTATTATTTGTAAATGGGCATTTGTATGTTATAATGAAAAAAGAACAATGTAGACTGAATGGATGTTTGCTTTTGTGTTGGTCATGAAGTTGTGTTTTTTATTTTATTTTTAAAAAAGGAAGCCATGATCAACAAGCTTTGCCACGAATTAAGAGTTTTATCAAGCTATATCGAATACTTCTACCAATCTGTTCATAGATTTCAGACTGATGCTCCAAGTTTGTATCATTCCATTGCATATAATTCAACCTGGAACAATACGGCATTAGATTTCTGTAAGAAAAATATCTGTTGGGATTTCCAAAGGTTATTAACAGATGATGCTTATGTGCAAACGAAGGATCAAGAGAGAACTTCAAAGAAGAAAAGTTTGATAGGAAAAGGATAGATTGTGTCTTCGATATAATCCAATTTGTTTTATGTCAAAATGTAAGTATTTGTCTTCCCTAGAAATCTCCCAGAATGATTTCTATAATAAAGTTAATTTCATTTATATTTGACAAGAATATTCTATAGATGTTTTATACACATTTTCATGCATCAAACGTTTCTTTTTTGGTCAGCAAAAGTTAATTGTTCTTAGCTGAAGTTGTACTACTGTTCACAGTCCAATCATTTTTGTGCATCTAGAATTCATTCCTAATCAATTAAAAGTGCTTGCAAGAGTTTTAAACTTAAGTGTTTTGAAGTTGTTCACAACGACATATCAAAATTAACCATTGTTGATTGTAAAAACCATGCCAAAGCCTTTGTATTTCCTTTATTATACTATTTTCTTTTTAACCTTATAGTGTGGTGTGGCCAATTTTTTTTCCTTGTTAGGTTTTAATATATTTTTTTTATACAGACAAGTCTTATTTTGACATTATTTTCTGTTTTTAAATACTGGAGGTCCTCAAGAAATCACTTTTATATATTCTATAGCTTGGTTTGGCATCTTAGCTGAAAAGTTAATAGATTGCTGGAACACCAGAGTTGTATATGGAAATCTCTTTATAATAGCTATAAAAAGGAAACTTTTTCCTGTTGCACAGAAGTGTATGCAAGGAAAGAGTTGTTTAATAGGGAGAAATCTAGCTAACTTTTAAGGAAGGTCTGCATTTTGAATTATGCTGCGTAAATGTGGATTTATAGAAAGGGTTAACATTTTCTACTTACTTCAGTGCTGCAGCGGTCCTAAAGCAATCTATCTTCAAATAAATCCAGGTTAAATCGAATGGGATTAAGCTGGAATATTTGGTTGCAAGACTTTTTCCTTTTAAATGGTTAAACTGGTACATTATAACAAAAGCAAAGCTCTCTGAGGAAACGCTCTCTCTATGTGCCTTCTCAAAGCACATTCTTAGTGTAATTTCCCAATGAACTTCTAACCTGGCTAATATTTCAATGCACTTTGCATGAGTGTGGGCGAGGGTAGAGAGGTGCATGTCAAGCAATAAAGAGAGAAGGAAAATAAACAGGCAACAACAATGCAAACTGTGACTGGCTAGTGAAAGCCGAAGGACTTTAGTCATTGGCAGCTAAATATAAACATTCCCACATCTATGGAGGAGGTTCATTGTGGTCCAGCTGTTACTTGCAATGTTGCAAGGAAAAACAGATCTGATGATGTATGAAAGCACAGGGAATTTGGAATCAAAGAGAAAGCACCACAAGCTGTACTCACAAAAGACAGAGAATAACATTTCTCTTCTGTTCAGTGTGCCATAACATAATCAAATACTACTTTTCTATAAGTTGGAGACACTGTGGCTGCTTTGAGACAATTTGCTGATGCCATAAAAGCATCCAAATGCATAATTTTCTTTCGTGACAAATGCAGGAATGCATAACCTATAATAATATGGCTTTAATTAAAACTCTCTCTCTCTCTCTCTCTCTCTCTCTCACTCACTCACTCACACACACACACACAGTTTAAAATGAGCATGGTGGCCTTTCTGAAATAGAAATATCTATAATAGTGTGGAAAACCCAACCTAGGAATCATAACTAATAGAGACGTTTTGCATAAAAGTCAGCTATTTATTTCTTCTGATCATTTTAATGTTTTTTCAGAGTGAGAAAGAGAGAGAGTATGCATTTTATGCATAAAATAATATGACATGCATGTAATTGCAGGCATCAGGAAAATCAGTCCTATACAAACAGCTCAGTTAACTGCAGGAGGTTAGAAGAAAATTCTGCTTTACTTGATTCTTCATAACACAATATAATCTGTCCTGAGGACCAGCCATCTTCCAAGGAATTCCCTTCCTTGTACATGACTGAGACTGTGCGAATCTTAACATGAATATCCATATCAGATAGGCATGAATATGACCCCTCGCACACTCACCCAAATCAGACAGCTATACCCTTTTCAACCTAAGTAATATTTTGATCAATTTTTAAAATACTTTTTAAGCTCCCCCTCGTCTGCAGCAACATGAGAGCCAAATCATGTCCTAGGGCACATCACAAGATCACACTCTTTATTCCAGGTTAATTAATCTAACTACCACCTCCTGGTTCTGTATTCAGAGCATCACTAAAAACAGATTATAGTCATCAGCATGGAAGATCTGAATAGAAAGTGAAAGTGTGTGTACGTGTGGGAAACCTATCCTAAGTTTTTAACCATCTTGATTACAGGTTATTACAATGTGTTAAGGGGTAACGTATGTTAAATGATCTTAAGAACGTGTCATCAGAAACGTTTAGTAGATAACTTCAGGGCTCAAGTTAGAGAAAAGTTGAGTGGGGCAGCATCCTTGCCTATACTGTAGTTACAAAGAAACTCCTTCCTGGTGCTTTCATCCAAAGGAGCTAATGAAAAGAGCCAAAGACAAAGGCTTTCTTCTTCTTTCCTTTGTCCCCCAATAATTTTGCTTCTTTCTACCCTAGTTTTCTCCTACAGGTTGGATCTGTACAGTAACAAGGCTTATCTGCATTACTTAATTTTTTTATTTTATTGATACTTTGTTCTTCAAATTAAACCCCTGGACAAGGGACAATCTACGACCATCATGTACCAGAGTGGCAGTACATTCTCTGAGTTTATTAAGAGCAAGGGAGGCATTTATGGCTCACTGGCTGGCGATCCTTTTCCTTGTCAAAGGGAGAGAGGCTGGGAAGAGTCCTTGGCTCACTGCTCATTAGGCAGAAGAGAGGCCACTTGAGCCCCTGAGCGCTGCCTGCCTGGAAAGGCTGCGGTTCTCTCAGCCACAGGGCATCTTGGGTTAGAGAACACTAGCTGAACACAGCGTTGTGCTGGAGGACTCTTGTCTAGAGTCCTGACAGGGGTCTATCGCCTGGAGTGGGATGGCAGGGAGAGAGGCTGCAACATCTCAGCATGCCTGAGCTCGCATGCCAGTTCCCGGCTCCTGGCTCAGGGGCATGTGAGATTCTGCAGCAACCCAAGCATCTAACTGGACACAGAACAATTTCCAGGGTTTAAAGCACAATGAGAGAAAGTCTGTGCATTGGTACTACTTTTACATTTTGGCAAGCAGTTCGTAAAAGGAAAGCTTTGAGTGTGTGTTCTAAATGGCAGCTCCTGATCAACTGCACGCAGGCTTGATTTATATAAATGTTTACAGATTGACATTTATTAACCATCATAAAGTGTTTCTTGCATCTGTTTGTGACACTGAACCCATTTCCATTAAATTTTGGGGGATTTTTGCCATTGATTTTCTTGGAAAATGCCATTATATATATATATATATATATATTGGATGCAGCAATGTGCATCTCCTGTTGTGTTTTTTCTGCCTTTTATATTTGCTGTTATCCTACAGAGCCTTGAGGCATAGTACATTCTAGGCACACAGATGAGAAACAATGTGTAAGCTTTCATTCACTCATGCTGTAGCTTTTATTTCAAATGTTCTGTTCCAGGCAATATTCTGCAAGGGAAAATAAAACAATTGGCTTATGTATTTATAGCTTTGATGCCAATAATATTCACAGGCTTACAGCAGAATTCCTCCTGTTTAAGTTTTGAATAGCCAAATTCTTACCCACCACCATGTCAATGTAATTCTGTTAAAATAGTAGGAATGGTGGAATCAATTGACCTGTTTCTAAAACTTATTTTTCATGATTTTAAATAGGATTATTACTGGAAACATTTTCTGTGAAGGAGTTCAGAGCTGATGGCACTGAAAATATTAAAAAACATTCTTGAAACAGGCCACATAGTTTACATTTTTCCAATAAAAGTTGTCTAGGGGCTTTTAAAGGCAAGTGTACCAGGTAAACCCATTGATTAAGTGCTATTGAAATAAATCAGAATTATGAAAGAATATATCTTACAAAGATACATTAGTCAATGGGAAAACCCATTCTCATGGATTATGACTTTGATTAAGAAAAATGTTCTTCTGAAAAGAAAGTCACATGAAAACCTTAATCCAAACTTTCAATCATCCAGAAATTTTGCATTTTCTTCAGATCATTTGCTTAAATGGGTTTGCACAATATAAGCAGCGTGGAATTGCATTGCACCCAACTCAAATGCTAGTTTCTCTTTTCAATGTTGTTTAGGAGTTTAACTGCCTTAAAGAGTTATTTCTCTCAATGGAATTGGGGAAACTGGGTAATTGGCAAGAATGCCATCAATACTTTAAATCATAATTTATTAATCTGTACTTACAAGGTGAGCAAAACCCTCATAAAACATCAGTGTAAATTATCAGTTTACATGAGAGATTTTTTTTCCTTACAAAAGAGTATTAACATTTTAATAATAATAATAAATGGCAATCTTTTCCATTGGACTACAGATGAGCAATCTTTTATTTGACTCCAAATGTGGCCTTCCAGGACATGTTTTGCAGAGGACCAACCCATCTGCTGTGTTAAAAAGTGATTCCTGTTGTGTGCAGAAAGGCAACCCATTTCCAGACTCATCTACAAGTGCTGTCCACCAGTGACTTTTCAGACCTTCGTGAAATTTAATTGCCCACCAATAACACAATGTGATTGAAAAAGGACAGATCAATCAAAATATAACAGCCAGACATCTCAGGTTATCTCAGATGGGCACATACATACATGGCCTGGTGACTGCTCTGTTTTGATTGATTTGCCCTTTTCCAATCACGTTGTGCAATTTAATTTTCTCCAAGCAACACCCGCAGGGTTTAGTGCAAATTTGGGGATAAGCTCTTTTTACAGTTTGGTGTTATGATGACATACACTTAACACTGTCCTCCTCTTGGTTCTGTTTGTATTTGTGTGGAATGCTCACAAGAGTCAAATAGCCATATAGCTTTCACCTAGAAAAACAGGCACATGTTTGAGTTGGTTGTGGGGCAAGAAGCTCTTTTCCTAAAGCGAAACCCTCAGTTTTCCACAGTCAATCAGTCTGGATACTTAAAGGAAAAGAGTCCAAAGGACCGCATTGTAGATTGCATGTGGGAAACAGGCATTTTGTGTGTGAATTGTCTGGGTAATAGTTATGATTTTTAAATAGCAACTGCATCGTTCGGAAAGCTTTGGACTACATTTTGAGTTAATTTAATTTAAAAAGGAAGAAGGAATTTCCAGTTTGCTCATTTTGATCACCAGGCTCTTGTCCCTGATTTTGGACAGCAACTAAACAGCATGGAAATGAAAAAAGAAGATATTTTTGAAAGAACTGGGGAAGACTTTGGTGAATGAATACGTGTGAGACACTGACATTGTAATTTAGCTATTAGAGTTATTTAGCTGTCAAATATTAGAGTTGGTCATTACTTGCTGATCATGTTTCTCACTAATGTCTGGCCGTTGACTCAGTTGGTACTTTGCTTCCATTCTCTTTTTATACAATGAAAACTCATTTGCAACTTTGGAGACATAGTTTTCAACTGATGCCACAAGCTGCCGCTTCACTTGCGTTTCAAAGGGCTGCAACACCTTCAATCTCACAAGGCCTGGTTTATAGACGGAAACGGGATTTCAGACAGTGATGGACTCCATCACACAAGGAGCTATTCTGGTGACGTCGTATAAATGGTTTTGGCTCTGCTGCAGCAAGCTTCCCAGTTTGGGAAGAGGGTCAAGGAAGACTCTCTGTTGCTGACAGAGGAGTCAGTGTTGGTCACCTGTACAACCAGGAGGAAAAGGGGAGGCCCACAAGTACTACTGCACCTGTGGAGCTCTAGCTTTTTGGTATGCTGTGCAATACAATCACATTTGAACTTCACACCCCTGGTTAAACTTCACTTATTACTAGAACCTACCTATCTACCTATGTATCTCCTATATCTCAAAGGCAGCTAACATTTCTAATTTCTAAATGTTATTTTTTAAATACAAGCTTCAGGGTTATGCAAACCCTTAGATATAGCTAATGAACTTGCAAGACAATTCTGTTCAGTGGTTTTTAAAGAGCAAAACCCTTAACAGGACTCTTTGCAAGCTCTTGAATTTGGCTCATGTTTTTCTCTGCTGTTTTGAACTTGCAATCCCTCCACCCTAAACCTTTGCTTCATTTTCTGGTCAGCAGAATCTGCCTTAAACGGAGTGTGCATGGAGTTGGGGAAAGGATATCAAATGTGTTTTGTGTAAGAGCAGTTGAGACATGGAATGTCATTGGAAAATAATGTGCTGCACTCCCACCCACCCCCACCCCCATAGCAACATGGGGGACAGGGGGAAGGAGGTAATGGGCCTCCTCAAGCCCCTGGCAGCTTATGGTATTATGGGGGAAGGGATTAGGGCTGCATGCTGTGAAATTTAAAAAATCCTCCTGTGAACTATGCAGGGATGGTTTAGTTTCTAGAACTAAGTCTCCACTTGTAATATAGCAATAAAATGCTCAGGTTTGGGACTGGCAGTACTCCAGTGCTATATAGCACAGCAAGAGAAGGCCTCTAGAGACAGGAAGAGAAAACAGAGGCCCATTTCTTTACTTCTGAAACTGCCCTCTGTCCTACCTCTGAAGCCTTAACAGGACTACAAGGCTCTTGTTCCAGGCTGACTGGAGCCCTAAAATTGCAGCACTCCTCTTTAGAGAAGTTACAACATGGTATTAAGAGCACAAGAACATAAGACAAATCATGTTGGATCAAACCAAAGGCCTATCCACTTTACCATTCTGTTCTCAGACTGGTCAACCAGCTGCGTATAGGAAACCTGCAAGCAGGACATAAGCGCAACAACTTCCTCTCCTGTGATTCCCAGCAACTGGTATTCAGCGGCAATTCTCAGTGAGCAATATGAATGGCACTCAGTTCTGTTGTGCATTGGATGCCATAGTTGTTGGTCAAGGTCAAGGACACCACTGTCCAATGCATACTCTATGGGACTGGTTTTAGTTTATATAGCCGGATGATGTGGACAGGACCCTTGCAACGATACCCCCTTCTTGGACAAGTTGATGAAGAGAGTGTTGGCAGGAGTTTCTGCAGAAAACGGATTATCTGGATCCATTGCAATCTGGGGTCAGGTGTGATGTTGGGGAGGAACCAGCCTTGGCTGCCCTGGTGGATGAATAGTACCAAGAGTGGCACAGAGATACTGCAATTCTGCTTATGTTCCTCAGTCACTTAGCTTTCGATACTTATCACCATGGTGTTCTCCTTGACTTGCTCTTTGGGGTGGATATTGGGGGCACAGTTTGCTCCAGCCTACAGGGTTGTGCCCAGAGTACAGCACTGGAAGATTGTTGCTACAGTCACATGGTCTTCACACACACAGGGCATGGTATTACCCCCCCCCCCATCTTTATGAAGCCGTTGGGAGTGTTCATTAGGACTTTGGGGGCAAAGTGCCATCAGTATGCTAGTGACACACAGCTCTAATTCTCCATAACAACTGAATCAGGAGAAGCTGTGCAAGATCTGGATCATTGTCTAGGTTCAGTGGTGGAGTGGATGAGGGCCATAACTGAGTTTGAACATAAAGGTACTGTGGATGGAGGTGTGTGTTCCTGATGTTTGAGAAATTGGCAAATTGCCTGTTCTGGGTTGAGATCAGATTTGTTATTTTTGGGGGGTGGGCACCTTGTTGCTGGAGACTCAGGAAGCCTTAGTGGCTAGGAATGCCTTTTACTAGCTGCAGCTGGTGTGCTAACTAAAGCCAGCCTTGGACATTGGTAGCCTGGCCATGGTGATTTGCTGTCAGAGCTGGAGTCAGACACAGTCAGCAAGAATAAGCAAAGTCAGTTGTCAGTGAAGTTAACCCTTTATTCAAGGAAATGGCATACAACTCAGCAACACTTCCTAGTAGCACAGTTGCCAGGACTGAAGGTCCCTGCCACCCACTCCTTCTAAGACTACTCCTCTCCTGGATGTTTCCCAAGCAGTCTCAAACTGCACCTGCCTATCTCCCCCCCCCCCTCTGTTCTGCTCTCTTCATTATCCTGTGTGTTCTTGGAGACCAGGGAGGAGGGGAGCTTGTTGCAGCAGGAGAGGCAGACTCCCGGGATTTTTCAGCAGTCTATTGACCCCCCCACCACCACCGCTTCAGCCTCAGCATCTGAACTGCTCCTTGTCACAGGTTCTTCCTGCTCACTAAAACCTGTTGTCCCATCAGTATCCAGCACCTCCTCCCAATCTTCCCCCCAACCTCTCCTCAGTGTCCCACCACCAGTCCCGAGGCTCTGAGCTCTCCTCTTCTGGGTTTTCCCTTGGGGGTTCCTTGGCTGACATCCCCCATCATTCCTCGTCCAGCCAGTGCCTGACACCCATGCATTGGTACCCTTAAGATGAGGTTATTGAAATGCATTTCATGAGAGGCTACCCTTGGGTCTCATCTGGAGGCTCCAGCTGGTGCAAACCACTGTGGCTGGACTATTGATAGGGACAGACTGACACCAGAGCATAACTGCAGTGTGCAAAAGCTTGCATTGGCTGAGTGTATGCTATTGCGCCAGGTTTAAGGTTCTTGTATGGCTAGTCATTGATAGCTTAATGATCCTGGAATTTATCTAATCATATTTTAAAGCCATCCAAATTAGTACCCACCACTGCATCTTGTGGGAGTTAATTCCATAGTTTAGCTTGTTTAAATATTCCATATTTAAAACTATTGCAGGTTACTTATGTAATACTCTACCAGTATGAAAAAAAGCCAAAGCAGCTTAATAATACCTATAGAGTGATTTTGAAAAAATAAAAATAAAACCCCCAACCAATAATACATTTAGGAGTTTTCAAATTGATATGTTGAAGAAACTCAAGCCTCTTGTAACATATGCTAGCTCTCTCCTCCTCCTCCTCCTCCTCCTCCTCCTCCTCCTCCTCCTCCTCCTTCTCCTCTTCCTCTTCCTCTTCCTCTTCCTCTTCCTCTCCTCCGCTCCCCTAGTCTGGGAAGTTTTATTCATTTTCTTAATACTATTTCAAACACATTTAAACATATAACAGAATACAAAATGCAGAAATGTGAAATGGAGCAATCCTCATCAGGGATTTAGGCTGCAATTCTATAAACACATTTCTGGCAGTAAGACCCATTAAATTGAGTGCGGCATCACGTATATAATATTGCCCTGTGATTCCTGCCCCCATTTTTGTTAGAAAGGGGAGGAATTGGACCCAGGAGGTCCCAACTGAAATATATCCACTCACATCATCTTTCGTTGCATCATTGCTCCAAAATAGTCTAGTATGAAAATGAGGCTGCAGTCCAAACCTCTGCAAAGGTTAGTGGCAAAATCAAGGAGCTACTCTATGTGTTTCTATTTATTACATGCATATCCCTCCTTTCCTCAAGGAGCTCAAGGTGGAGTACATAGGTCTTGTCCCCATTTTATCCTCACAGCAACCTTATGAAGTAGGTTAGGCTGACAGTGACTGGCCCAAGTTCCTCCAGTGAACTTCATGGCAGAGTCGGGATTTGAACCCTGGTCTGTCCCAGGTTCAAAGCTAACACTCCAGTCACTACACCCACACATGGGAATGGCCAGTGGTGGTGGTGGTGGTGGGGTTCCCCTGAAAATGATGTGATCTACAAAACAATTTTATTTGTTCCGTAGTGTCTATACTAAATAGTTTCTTTGCTAGTAAGTCTCTTTTTAACGTTAAGCCTGTCCTTAGCATTCTGTTTGCAATATACAAATGTACATATTTGTATGTAATTATAAGCCTAATTACTCCATAATTGAAAAGCTCTGGTAGATGGTGCGATCATCATTACCACAACTACCATCATTTTCTCTGAATGCTGTCACTTTTTTATGTTGCCTGTGTGTTATACTTGAACTGACCACTCTTGGTTCCCTGCCTGGAGAGGAGTAGTGGTCATTGGGTTCATGGAAGCTGGAAGCATCTATGAGGCTGCAGATATAGCACATCCTCAAACATTGGAAATCTCTGTGCACAGTACAGTACCAAGCTGGGCAGTCCAGCGTCTCTGGACTGGTAGAATTGTATTTCATATACAGGAGGACTAGAAGGAGTAGATTGCTAAATACAGAGGCACTGTAAGAAGTGCACAAGGGCCAAAGGGCAGATGGGGGCCCATCCAGGTGAAGGAAAACTCCAATCTTAAGCCTTTCAGGATATCTCTGGGAGAAGAAAAGGCTAAGGAGTAAGTCCTACAAGAATCCTATCTGTGCTGCCGCCACTGTGCACCAAACGTGCACGTGATTATATGCTCTCGCACAGTGCCTGTGGGGATCTGGCTGTAAGCTGTGTCCCTAATACATTTTCCTTGCATTCACAGTCAGAATGCAGAAAAACAATGAGCAAAAGATGCATGTATAAGAATGCTGTTTGAAGATGCACAACACAGTGTGACTTTAAATGAAACTAGGGATGAAACATCAGGGCTTAGATTGAAACATTTTAAAAGTAGGGCATGCTGGAAATAGACATACATGGTACTGAGCAAATGCCAAGATTCCCCTAGACTGCAGAGCAGAAAGAGAGAGAAAGGAAGCTGGGTTATTCTATCATTGCTGCTCAGAGCTGCCTTTGGCTCTTCTGCAACTGTCATCTAGCAGCACTCATTCCATCAAGCTCCCTGCACTGTTTCCATCCCAACTGGTCATTATAAGGAAGAACTAGTACCTGAGCATGTTCCTTTCCTCCTCCCTCCCCATTCCCCTTTCCTTATATGTCATCTATTTTAGATTGTTTTTCACTGATCTGTAAAATTGCTCTGGAACCTCAGGCCAAATGTGGCCAAGTCTCTCAGGATTCTTTGTGAGCTCTGCATCTTCTCCAGGCAACACCTCCTGAAGGGCCTGCTCTACACCCTCCGTAAGTCCTTTTGCCTGGCCAGAATGATTCCTTGCACTGTGATAACTTATTTTGCTTGCCTGGAGGAAGTGAGTATGAGTGCACATCCATGCTAAGTGTTGATGGGGAACCTGTGAACCTCTAGCTGTCACTGGACTACAACTGCCATCATCTTTGACCTTTGGCGTGGGGCTGATGGGAGCTGAAGCTGCAACATAGCTCAGTTGGTGGTGCATGAGACTCTTAATCTCAGAGTTCTGGGTTCGAGCCCCACTTTGGGTGAATTATTCCTGCAGTGCAGGGGGTAGAATCAGATGACCCTTGTGGTCCCTTCTACAATTCTAAGATTCTAACAGCCCCCCCTCCCAGTAACCAGCTTGTGCTTTATTTGGCTGGAATATAGCCCACTATACAAAGATATGGAAAACAGTGGCTTTTTAGTCTGTGGAAAAGTTGGCAGGAAGGATGGTATGCAGGGTGGAGGAGAGAAACTGCTATGACTGTTGGAAACACAGCTTAAATTATGGCAAGTTGTTGTGAGCAGCTGCTAGCAATGGTACCTTGTGCCCTACTTTTTATCCCCCAAACAGCTCTGTGAGGTTGACTGGTCTCAGAAACAGCAACTGGTCCAGGGCTACTATGAATTCTTAAAGCTAAAAAGGGACTTCAACCCAACTCTCCCCAATACCAAGTTTTTAGGTATCTGGTTACGTCCTCTGCCCCAAATCAATGAGGGCTGGCTGCAAAATTATGCATTTGCCTGCTTGGTCATATTTTTAGGACCCACCTCACTTCTGTGACAATAAGTTTTAAATTGCTTTTCAATACTGTGTTTTAATTGTTGTAACCTGCCCTGGGACCTTGGGGTAAAGGGAGGATTAACAACAACAACAACAACAACAACAACAACAACAACAACAGTAGGTGGAGAGCTTTAACTTCCAAGTCATCTGAATCAGGCACTTCTAGTTTAACTTTTTTAAATGATAAGTAACCGGGAGCCGCTTCCTCTCTTATCTAAGCAGAGCTCTGTGAACCTGTCCCGCAGAGCAAGCAGTTTGCATTCTCTCTCTCTGTCTCCCTGCTCCAATCATTAGAGCCATAAGAAACGATGTCAGAGGTTTTTTTTTTTACCAATCCCAGCTCTCTTGCCAAATTCGCTTGTTGGGAAACGAAGTCCAAACATGGAAAAGAAAGGTAACAATATCTATAATCTCTGGGCCCCCCGATCCCCTCAAATGTTTGATTGTGGGGGCCGAAGGGACCTGGCCCCTAGGAGTTGGAGCCTATGGTTAGGGATCAGAACTACTTGTTCACTTCTGGAAGCACTTTGCTGACCTCATGTTCATGCCCCCTTCTCTTGGCAGTAATTGGGGATGCCAGGAAACAGCAGTTGTCAGCAGTAAGAGCTGCTGTATTTTGAAGCACTCCACTCATTCTTCTCCTGACTCTGCAAACCAGGTTCCACATATCTGTTGTGAGTCCCAGTTGGTCACCCCATATAGCCTGGTGAGGTGCTTGATGCAATATCTAACCTGATTATGTAGAATCAGTTTGTAGATGAGGCCAGTATAGACTTCTAAAATTGACTTACATTACCCGGGAAGATTTTACTCATGGTGCTATGACCTATGGAATACCACTTGAAAATGGGTATTTTCCACAATTGTCCCTGCACTCTGGAATGTCTTTTCCTCTGCTATACATGAAACATCATTCACTTCAGCTGTTTGTTAAAATTTATTTTCTTGTCAAGGCCTTCCCTGACACACAAGACCCTATCATTATAATGTATATATTTATCTGTGCTTTATGATACCATTTTAATGTTTTTATGTTTGCATTTTAGTATGCTGCTTAGAGATTTTAAATATTATGCTTTTATAGAAATGCTTTTATAATAAATCAGAATTAAACAATTCAAGCATGGGCAAGCCAGGGAAGGTAGACAGAATGCGTCTTACAGGCAGTACTTTTGTTCCTATTTTCCCATTTCCATGGGTGGATTTAAATGACAATTGGAAAATGGGTGAATACTCTGAATGCTTGTTTCTTGGTGTGTGGGTGTCAGGAACAAAAACACAAACCATTTTGAGCGGAGGACTTTGCCATTTCATTAACCTGTGTGTAAGCATGTGCCTGCCTGTCAGTGCATATGCATCAGATGTGTTTCTGTGCAAAGTGCGTGCTAAGGTTGTGTGTGTCTATCTATGCTCCAGGTACATGACTGCAGACCTTTGCTTGGATAATGTGTCCCCCAAACTTGTACAGTGGTACCTCGGAAGTTGAACGGAATATGTTCTGGAAGTCTGTTCGATTTCCAAAACGTTTGGAAACCAAGGTGTGGCTTCCGATTGGCTGCAGGAAGCTCCTGCAGCCAATCGGAAGCTGCATAAGCCGCGTCGGATGTACAGGTTCCAAAGAATGTTTGCAAACTGGAACACTCACTCCTGGGTTTGCAGCGTTCGGGAGCCAAAACGTTCGACGTGCAAGGCGTTCGGGATCCAAGGTATGACTGTATTGCTTTTAATGTTCCAATTCTAAGATGCCTTGGTTTTGCCATAAAAGGCAGGGTAGAAATAAACAGCAGCAGCAAGAGAACAATGAAGATGTCATCCCACCCCCCACAGTCTGAAGTAGAGCAGTCCATTTTACCACCCTCATGCATGTGAAGATCAGATCCATCCACTTGCTGTGGGACTGACGTAAGAGCCCTGTTTCTCCTCCTTTTGTATTCACAGACACATATAATAATAATAATAATAATAATAATAAACTTTTATTTATATCCCGCCCTTCCCCGCCAAAACCGGGCTCAGGGCGGCTAACAATCAAATACAAATATAAAAACACAGATTAAAAATACAGATATAAAAATGAATATATGCACTTGCCAGGTACGAGAGGCCAATCCAGCTCTCCCTCTTGCCTATGCAAGACTATATTCTACAAGGGGAAGGGAAATGAGGGAAACAAGGCCCTGGTCAACCCAGTGCTGACCTTTCAGCACATAAACAGCTGCATACCTGTGTGGGTGGATTATGCCTTTGGTCTATGGGACCTGGAAAGCTTTACATTAAATAGGTAAAATGTAGGTCTTTAGACCATTGAAGGTTGCATATCATTTAGGAAATGGTCATAATGGAATGAGGAAACTTCATGCCAAGCTTAAGCTATTTCATTTAATCTAAAGAAACAGTCCTGTTACTTAATGTATCCTACAGAACATTTGTTTATTTATCAAATAGGGTGTAACCATTTTACTATTCAGTTTTCCTTGATAAAGGGACGCGGGTGGCGCTGTGGTCTAAACCACTGAGCCTCTTGGGCTTGCCAATCTGAAGGTCGGCAGTTTGGATCCCCGCGACAGGGTGAACTCCCGTTGCTCGGTCCCAGCTCCTGCCAACCTAGCAGTTTGAAAGCACACCAAAAGTGCAAGTAGATAAATAGGTACCACTCCGGCGGGGAAGGTAAACGGAGTTTCCGTGCGCTGTTCTGGTTTAGGTGTTCCGTTGTGCCAGAAGCAGTTTGGTCATGCTGGCCACATGACCCAGAAAAACTGTCTGCAGACAAACGCCGGCTCCCTCGGCCTGTAAAGCGAGATGAGTGCCGCAACCCCAGAGTCATCTGCGACTGGACTTAACTGTCAGGGGTCCTTTACCTTTACCTTTACCTTTACCTTGATAAGGAAAATGACTGCTAACCAAATTACTGCTGGTTAAACAATATTCTAGAAGTAAAAGAATAGGTATTTCACCTTAGGTGTAGAACACTGGGTATGTGTGTGGTGCAGCACTTATTTCACAGAGCATGTGAAACAAAAAACAACAACAACATTTAACATAGATTTCACTGAATGATCTCCCCCTTTCCTTTTTGCTGTTGAAAATATATTCTTTGGGTTTCTATGCCAACTCGATCTTATTATTTCAAATGGCTGTTCTTATGAGTGTACTTTATATTTATGCATGTTATATTTAAGTTTGCACTCACCCAAGGAGTCGTATGTTTTAATGATATTTGGAAGATTGTGTACTAAATTAGACCCCATCAAGGACATTTACAATTATTAATAATAATATCTTGTAAAAAAGCTAATTTAATAATGCCTAAAGGTTTTAGAATTTATAGAGGAATAGTATACAAGATTCCCTAGCTTATTTACATGAAAAACATAACTGAGTAACTAAAGTGTTAATCCTTTTATACTTGATCTATTGAATATCTGCACAAGTCCCCATTCAAATTGTGTTGAGAAGTTTTGCTTCATATTATATATAAGGCGAAAGGAGAAATGATTTGAAAGCTGTAGCGATATATGGGTATAAGAATGTAGATGTCTATTAGCTTTATGAAACTGACAGCTCAGTTCTGAAACTTTATTTTGAATAGATTTTAAAAAGGATTTGCGTCTTTAGAAATAGTAAAAATAAAAAATAAAACAGACATATCTTTGAAAAAGAAAGGGAAAAAAACTCAATTGTTACCTCTAATGAAATAGCGGGTGACAAAACAGTAGTCTTTTTGATTTTGATCAGAAAAATAAACTGGTAGTGACAGGATATGATGGATAGATTTGACATCCTGGCAAATCACTGTCATTGATTCAATTATTCTAATTCAGAATAAAAGCTGTATACAGTGTGTGTTTATGGTACAGTGGATTTTTTTAAATGATTGACATTCATCACATTAGACAGTTTTAAAAGCTATGTCTCCATTTTACTCACAGCGTTATAAAAAGTAAATCATTTAACCAACACTTTAGTTCCAATCCCATCAAAATACATTAACATTATTACAGTAAGCATTTAAGGTTTTGCGGGGAGCATAATTCAGCCCAACTCTATAAAATGACAGTTTAAAAACCTAGGTTTCAATCCAAAATGAACTTAGTGGAAAGTTCTATCAAGGCTAATTCAAAATAGAACTACCGGTATATAGAAAGTAATTTTCAGGTCCCACTTGAAAACCATTTCCAGATAGCCACCTATTCACATGGTTTGTACATTAGTTCTAATACAAATATGCAAATATTGCTGCCGATAAATATTTATGCATTTTACCTAGGGAAAAATTCATATGTTTACAAATAGTATATACAGAATAGTATGGAACCCTGAATTGGTTTTGTTTTCTGCTGCTCTGTAGACTTCTTTCTATGATATGTCTTCCCTAAGCTCCAATGCACTCCCCTGGTTTTCTAGCATTAATGTAGCTGTCAGTTTGAATTTCAATCTTGAATAATGTCTGCTGACATAATTTCATATTGCTGACTTCAGTTGTTTAGGATTACTGTTTTGAACTATATTGAAAAGCAATTCTTTGTATATGTTTAGTAAGTTTCACTCAAGCAATTTAATATATTTATTAGCCCATAAGGCAAAGTAATTATCTATAATGTATTTTACCATGAAAAATATTTTATCATATTACTGATAACAGAACAGGTGGCAAATACACAGAAATTTAATGCTTACAGTATATATGGTACTAAATAAGGTGTCATTTTAAACTATGCTTTTCTAGGGCAATGATTGTCTGATATGAATATAACCCACTTTTTAAAATCTATGATTTTATTTAATATACATAATATTGATATACAGCATACAATAGTTGTGTTAAACATGAAAAGTGTAATTCTTTCATTTCTCATTCATTATCTGAACTTCAGTAATAACAGTAAAGTTGGTGGCCACAGAAAATTCTGCAGCTTCAAAATGGCAACATATTTTACGTCTTTAAAATGGCATCAAAATATAGGATGTGTTTGTTAACTATAGAAATATCAAATACAACATTTGCAAATATTTTTAAAAAACAGAATGTAAAAATAAGGCACACAGCTTGTAATATATATATATATATATATATATATATATATATATATATAACATTATACACACATATATATATATATGTGTGTGTGTGTGTAGGTATATATAGGACCACTGGGTCACAATCATTAAGAAAAATATTTACATAAGTCATTAACAGTCATAATTAGAGTGTCATATAAATCGGAGTGAAACTGCTAAGTAGAAATCACTAGAAGTCCAGGTGCTTCTTGCCTATGGCCATAGCAGTACATCCTGAGCTCAGCAGTTTGGCAGATTCTGCCAGATCCTGTTTGCTTGTGCGGCTCACTGTGTCTGACAAGTCTGGAGGCAAATGCAATTGCTATGGCAGGAGATTTCAGGGGGGGGGGAGGAGAGAGACAGAGAAGAGAGAGATATGAGAGAGAACATAGTTGTAATTAGATTTGCTTTGTATATTACACATTTAAAAACATCGTACTATTCCCTGCCAGTGAATACCTATTACAGCATAATGAATACATATTAGAACAGTTTTTAAAAACCAGATTGTCCAATTCTTTTATTTCATATATTGATCTACAAGATACTGGAATTTTTCAAATCAAATTCAGCTTTCTTCATCAGTACGTTCAGAATAGAAATCAAAGGCCAAGACCCAAAGAAATCAAAATTACCCCCACGAGCCCCCAAAGGGGTATTTACACTGCAATGCTTAGGGATGTTTACCCATGTGTAATTTCCTGAATCCAATGGGACTTACTCCATGGTAGGTGCATACAGAAATGCGGCCTTGTAGTGCAATTCTAGGCATGTTTATTCAGAAGTAAGTCCCACTTACTCAATGGGCTTACCTAGTATAGAATTGTGGCTATTTGTGGGGGGCCTAAGCACTAGTGAATTCAATGAGACTTGTTTCTGAGTAGACATTTATAGGTTTGCAGTGACTTGTTTTTCTCAAACAACATTCCTGCTCCTATACCAAATGGCAAATTGTGTTTAAAAAAAAAGGTCCAAAATTTCACTGAGTTAGTACAAGTACAACAACAACAATCTTTATTACGGTCCATGACCAGAAATCAATTTGTATAAAATGTAGTAGTGTAAGTTGTATTATCTTACAAATAGAGATAAAAATACGGGCCAATTCACAGAATTGATGCTTACATTTAAAACCATATTTTAGCCTCTTAAGGTTTAAAATTTAAGTTCATAAGTCTCTGCTGTCTATTATCGGACCATCAGGGTTACATTTCGGACCCCATTGCTGATATCACTGCTCGTCTTATTCTTGTCGCGATGTGACTGTATTTTGCCACGGGCCTTGTAATTTCGGGATCTTTATCAGCCAGGAGGTGTCTAATATAGGTATCGTCTGTACTACTACCGGGTAGTTTCCTCAGGATCGGTTCGATCAGCTCTTTTCTTGAGTCTCGATATAATGGGCAGTGTAGAATGACATGCCCAATGGATTCGATCTCGTTGCTATCACAGGGACATAGTCTTTGTTCGATCGGAGTCTTGTTGTATCTTCCCTCTAAGAGAGCTGAAGGGAGAGCATTAAAGCGCGCCCTGGAGAATGCCCAACGGTGTTTGGCGTTGTCTAGTATTTTGAGGTAGTTTGCTAGCTGGGGCCTGTAGGAGTTATACAGGGGTTTGTAAATTATCGAAAGTTGATTAAAATCATTTTGGACTTCAATGTCCCTTAGTCTTTCTTTGATTATGTTCTTGGCCCTTCCCGTTTCTAGGCTTAATAAATACTCTGGGGAGAGTCCATATGTGGCCAGTTTTCTGAGAATGCCCTTCCGCCAGCTAGATTGGAATTTGTCGAGTAGCATCAGGGGGAGCAGACCAGCCGGCGAGTTGTTGGTTCTTAGCCAGGTAAATAGTGTCCTTATCCATACTTTGGCTTCAATCCTGTATAATCCTGTTTCCAGACGCAGGGCAGCGTTTGGGACACATTTTGGTGTTTGCAGGAGTGATCTGAGGAAACCTGATTGTATCTTTTCATATGGGTCTAAATTAGCAAGGGAAACAAGTGGTGCGCCATATAATATTTGTGCTGTTGGTTTTGCAACAAATAATTTAATAGCAGCAGGAATGAAGTTTCCTCCCATTGTGCGATGGAATCTTAGGATTGCCCTTGTGCTTTTTTGTGCTGCAGCAGAGCTATAATTAATGTGGGCAGTTTTCTTCCTTGACGCTTGGAACACTACTCCTAAGTATTTAAAGCATGGCACTTGTTCAATCTCTTGATTCTCTATCCGCCATCTGTGTATTTTCCTTTTATTAGAGAAATCCATGATTTTTGTTTTTTGATAATTCACTACTAGTTTCTCCTCTCTACAGTATTGGGTTAAGCTGTTAAGGTTAGTACAAGTAGTTTCCATGAGCCAAAGCAGATCTTTGATCCAAGCTCACATTTCCTGCATTTATTTTCTTATCTTCAGAGACCTCGTCTCCTACATCTTCTGTCTCCCATTAAAAATAACTAATTAGTTTGAACAGTTCTGTATGCCCAAGGGGCTTTGCATTTGTTGAAACAGCGTCTCTTTGATGCCACACGGCAAGCCACTTTTGAAACTGAGGGGACTCTCAAAAGCAGATTGTGACTTAACATGGAGGCAAGTTATTTAATGAAAAAAAGGCCCAATTTCCCGTTGTGTGTGCCTAAGCAACTGGGTACATTTAGAGTAGCTCTTTGGATCCTCGCCAAAGTATATACTGTGAGCAAAAATAAATTATACATATTGTGTGGAATACACCAAGTGGTCTACTCATCCACAAGACTTTCCCCAGTCTTCTCCCCTTGTGCATCACTAAAACCATTTTGGGTCACCCCAGCTCTCCAGAGCAGATTTAGGGGGCACATGGGGGGGCACAGTCCACCTGTTGCAGGCCTGCAACAGCTGAGCTGAATCCCACTCATTCAGTTATTTTTAACGCAACAGTCATCACAAACACAATAATCTTCACAACAGAGAGACAACTGTTTTCAGCTAACAATGAAACATTTCATGTCTTATTAATAGTCTTTTTGCAATTTTATAGGATACAGCAAGGGTAGCTAACATGGTATCCTCCAGTCCAGATAGTTTGGACTACCACTTCCTTAAGTCCCAGCTACCATGGTCAATAGTAATGGATTATGGGAGTTGTAGTCCTCAACATCTAGGTACCCCATTGACTATCCCTGGGCTAGAGTTTTACGTTCTGTGTTGTGCAACCCTCTACATGTCTACTCAGAAGCACTTAAGTTCAGTGGCACTTACTCCTAGGTAAGTATGTAAAAGATTGCAGCCTAAGTAAGTTAAACTTTAAAATGCCTGTTTGAAACAGCAAGTGCTGTTAATAATCACAGTGTTAAACTCATACCAACGATGAGGAAACTTATCAAATATGTTAGATAGGTTGAAATCCAAAACTATTAATCCTGGAGCTGTATTGGTATAGTCTTCTATTAAGACATTTCCTGAGTGATCAGGAAAAGGATCTTGAGGTTCTAGTGGGTAGCTCAATGAAAATGTTGATTCAGTGGCAGCTGTGATAAAGACAAATTCTACATTAGGGTTCATTAGGAAAGGGATTGAAAATAAAATGGACAATATTGTAATGCCTTCATGCAAATCTATGATGCAAACACAGAACGTATAGTTCTGTTAACCCCTACTGTAGAGTTAGAAAAGGCACAAAAAAAGGGAAGCCAAAATGATCAGGAGGCACTCTCCTATGAAGAAGAAGAGTTTGGATTTGATATCCCGCTTTATCCCTACCTGAAGGAGTCTCAAAGTGGCTAGCATTCTCCTTTCCCTTCCTCCCCCACAACAAACACTCTGTGAGGTTAGTGGGGCTGAGAGACTTCAAAGTGTGACTAGCCCAAGGTCACCCAGCAGCTGCATGTGGAGGAGCGGAGACACGAACCCAACAGAATGGCAACATGTCAGGCATCCTAGTTGCTCCAAAGGGCCCTCTTCAGCACTGTGGAGTTTGCATTGCTCTTCAGCATTGAGGTGCTGCGGACCATGAAGTAGACTGGATGCCGGCTGGTGTACAACTTATCATGAAGATAACATGATATGCATTTGAGCATACAATCGTGTCTACTGCACGGCAATGAGGACAGCAAAGGAAGCACACTTTACTGCCTCCATTGCATTCTCAAATACTTGTCCAGCAGAGCTATCAACAGTATGCATTTGTTAACAAAATCACATGACAAGTTTCCAAGACACATTGAGGATAACATTGCTCACCTCTTTGAAAATTTGGACACCATTGTTGTAACCAGTTTTAGCTTTTGAGGCCTGAGAACATGGCAAAGCGCTCGTAGCTGTGTGGCCGACTTTATGCCCTTTTGCCCCTTGCCTTTCATGGCTGATTCAAGCTAGTTGTGGGGAATTGGGGTGTTGCCCAGGTAGATCCATCTTGTGGGAAATGCATCATTATGTGAGCAGCACTGGACAACTATAAGGCTCCCAGGCAGTTACATTATGGCAGGCTGCAAGGTACCATATTGTCCCCAATGCTATTTAACATCTATATGAAGTGGCTGGGAACAGTCATTAGGGGATTTGGAGCATGCTATCATCAGTATGCTGATGGCACCTAGCTCTATTTCCCCACTACATCTGATTCAGGTGTGGCTATGCAAATAAGTGCAGTGGCGAGCTGAATCACCTGAATCTTGAAAAGACAGAGGCCTTGTGGGTAGGTGGTTCCTGAGTCTGGAATTAAGGCAATTACCATGTAAGTGTGTCGCGACCCGACTAGACACTGATAGACCGGGGTCCGCCAGGGTCGCGCCATGCGGGCGCCAGGAAGGGGAACCATGCAGCGGGCCAGAGAAGGGGGCGACAGCGGAGCCAGGCGCGCAGGGGTTAAACCGAGCGCAGCAAGGCCCGACCTCGCCCAGGCATGCCCCGCGGGGTAAACAACCCCAGAATGGGCGATAACGACCGCTAACGAGCCATCAGCAGCGGGCGTGGTGGAACCGGCAGCATCGCAATAACAATGCAAAAAGCACCCATGAATGGTGCAGGTAGACCAGAGCAGTTAACTCTTTTGTCCAAGCCACCCCGGGTGGGGAAGAGGATTACCCCCGGACCTTTAGGGCAGAAGGGAGGGGGGAATTGGGAGTCACCCAGCAAGGTGTACATAAGGGGGATTCTGAGGTGGCCTCCTCAGAATCCTCACGGACTTTCCACGTTTCTCTGTGTGCTGTACAATAAACTTCAAGACAACTTCCGCTGACTTCTCGGAGTGGCGTGCGTTCTTGACAGCTAGCTACAGTCACCATTGGGGACACGACACAGTGAGGATTCTCCAAAACTTCAACGTCCGTATCGTGTTGGGATCGCTTACCGGCAGCTACCGAGATGGCGACCCCATGGCGCGGAGCGGCACGTTTTCAGACCCCCGTTACCTTGAGCACCCTACTCGAGCGGCCGGCGGATCTGTTCACCTCGAATCAACGGAGCCTTTCCTCGGCCGGACCAGACAGCGGGAGCCTGGGCGAGCTACGGCGACTCCAGGAGCAGCTGAACCGCCTCATCTGGGAGCGGCTGCGGGTTGGCGAGGAGTCGGGCCGGTTGTTGGACCAGGCCTGTGGGGGCGCGGTGCCCCGGACAAGTCGTAGCGGCGGCGGGAGCCAAGGCCACGCGGGATCGGGGGTCTGCAGTCGGCAGACCCCAGGGGAGGGCTCAGGTCAGGAGCCCGGAGTGACTCAGCGGCTGACGTGGTTGGACGGGACGGCCCCGAGGGGGCAGGTGCTTCCCCTGCCAAGACGTCGCAGCAGCCGGCTGGAGGACGACGCAGTGGCGGGGAGTTCCACGGGTGACAGCAGCGAGGACGAGCGCGCGGCAGCGACCCCGGAGGCCCGCGGGAGGCACGTCCGCCGGAGGGTGACGGCGCGGCGCAGGCCGCCCCCGGAGCTGAGGGCCACTTACGAGGGGGACCCGGCGGAACTCTCCACCTTCATCTTCCACGCAAGGAACCACGCCAGAAGGTACGGGGGAGGCGACTGCGACCCAGAGGACTTGGTAGCGGCGGTCATCTCCTCCCTGCAGGGGAAGGCCGGCCAGTGGGCCATGCTCCTGGTCGACCGCAGGGACCCGGCTCTGGCCACCCTGGAGGACTTCTTGGCGGCCCTTCGAGAGCGCTTCCAAGACCCGCAGGCGGAGGAGAAGGCGAAGCGACGGGTCCAGAAGGCCAGGCAAGGGGGTCTCCCAGTACAGGACTATGTAGACATGTTCAGGGGGGAGGCCGCCCGAATCTCCTCTTGGAACGAGGAGGTCCTCGTCCACTATTTCAAGGAGGGCCTCCATCCTGAGCTCCGCAAGTGGGCCGTAGTGAAGGGGACCCCTCGGGAGCTGTCGACGCTGGACGGCTGGTGCCGCACGGTGGCTCAGTTGGAAGCAGACCTGGGGATGCTGGAGATAGAACCCAGGGCGGGCAAGGACCGAAGACCCGCGGAGAACTCAGGGACCCCCCGTCCCGCCAATGGCGCGGGGGTCCCCCGGCCCAAGCGCACCCCCGACCCGGAACGGGAGAGGAGACGCCGGGAGGGACTCTGCATGAGGTGCGGAGGGGCAGGACACTATGCGGTGGCGTGCCCCAAGCGACCCCCGGGAGAGGTTCGGACCCCGGCAGGGTCCCAAGCGACGTCGGGAACCAGTAGGACACCCAAGACCAGGAGCCGGGCGGCTGTCGCGTCGGAGCCAAGGGGAAAGCGCCAGTCCGACTCCGAGGGCTCGGAGTCGGGAAACGACCTGGACCTGCAGTGAAGGACGCCCGGCTGCAGGTCCTGCCAGGGTCAACGGACCCCAAGAAACGGGCGGGAAGACCACCCAACCTGGTCCGGGTGAGGCTGGAAAACCCGGACGGCGGCAAGCAATGGACGGGCGATGCGCTGCTGGACTCGGGCTGCGACCACAGTATGCTGCACCCCGAAGTGGCCAAGGAACTGGACTTGCCCACCCAGGTTCGGAGCACCCCCTTAGTTTTCGTCCAGATGGACGGCAGTCCCATAAAGGGGGGTCCGTTCGGGGTGGAAGTGGGGCCGGTCTCCTTGTGGGTGGGGGACCACCGGGAGTCCAGGATGCTAGTTAGGGTCCCCACGGATGGGTACCAGGTAGTGCTGGGGTTGGACTGGCTGATGGAACATAACCCCATAGTAGACTGGCGCTCAGGGCGCCTGACGTTCGACCTGGATAGGTGTGGGCAGCACAGGGTCGAATCGGACCCCCAGTGCCCCGGGAAGGGGGAGGCCAAAGGGGTCCACGGGGACGAGGGCAAGCTGGATGTGGTGGCGCCGGAGATACCCCCAGAGTACCGGGATCTGGCGGCGGTGTTCGGGGAAACCGAGGCAGACGAGCTGCCCCCCCACCGCCGCACAGATTGCGCCATCGACATCCCAGAGGATGCGGTCCTCCCCAAGGGACGCATCTACAAGATGTCCGGGGAGGAACTCCAGGACCTCAGGGAGTTCCTGGACAAGAATCTGGCCAGAGGGTTCATCCGCCCCGCCAAGAGCCCCATGGGGGCTCCGGTCATCTTCGTGGGCAAGAAGGATGGCACCCAGAGGTTGTGCCAGGACTACAGAGGGTTGAACGCCATAGCGGCAGGGAACGCGTACCCGCTTCCCCTCATCCCGGATCTGCTGGACCAGTTGGGTACCGGCACGATCTTCACGAAGCTAGACTTGAGGGAGGCATACTACCGGGTGCGGGTCCGGGAGGGGGACGAATGGAAGACGGCTTTTAACTGCCAGTTTGGACAGTTCGAGTTCCTGGTAATGCCGTTCGGTTTGAGCGGGGCCCCGGGGGTGTTCATGAGCCTCATCAACGAGGTACTCCACGACCTCCTGTACAAAGGGGTGGTGGTCTACCTGGACGATGTGCTGGTGTACAGTCAGGACCCCCAGGAACACGTCCGGTTGGTCCGGGAGGTCTTGCAGAGACTCCTGGACAACCACCTATACGTCAAGTTGCCCAAGTGCGAGTTCCACCGCCCCTCCTTAGATTACCTGGGGTATAGGATCTCGGCGGCGGGGGTGGCCATGGATCCCCAGAAGGTGGAGGCAGTCCTGGGGTGGGAGCGGCCGCGGACACGGCGCCAACTCCAGAGCTTGCTAGGGTTCGCAAATTTCTGCAGGGGCTTTTTGCCCAACTATTCGGCCTTGGTGACCCCCCTCACCGATCTCCTAGGCACCAAGGGGAAAGGAAAGGGGGCCAAGCGTCCCGGGGCGGCTCTGGATTGGGGGTCCCGGGCGGAGGAGGCTTTCCAGGGGCTCAAAGGGGCGTTCGCCGCCGAGCCTACGCTGATCCATGTGGATCCAGCCCGGCCCATGGTGGTACAGGTAGACGCTAGTGATGTGGCCATGGGAGCGGTACTCCTGCAGAGGGACGGGGAGGGCCGTCTCAGGCCCGGAGCGTACCTGTCCCGGAAGTTTGGGAAGGCGGAAAGGAATTGGTCTACCTGGGAGAAGGAGGCAGCGGCCATCCGCATGGCGCTTGAGGAGTGGAGGCACTGGCTGGAGGGGGCAAGGGAACCGTTTGAGGTCTGGACAGACCACCGCAACCTCGAGGCCCTCCGACAGCCACGGAAGCTGACTGCCAAGCACATGCGGTGGGCAGAGTTCTTCTCCCGGTACGATTTCCAGCTAAGCCACATCCCCGGGAAGGACAACTTCCTCGCGGACGCCCTGTCTCGCCTGCCCCAGTACGAGGCGGATGTCCGCACAGAGATGCGTCCACTATTTGAGGACAAACACCTAGCCCGAGCCGTCACCACCCGTAACCAGGCTAGGAGGAAAGAAGGACAGACAGGGGGTCAAGATGGGACACCCCCCCGGGAGCGCAGCCAGCCTTCTGCAGCGCTCCGCGACAGACTAGTGGCAGCGTATCCAACAGACGCGGAACTACAGAACCTGCGGGACTCCTTGACACTGGAAGGGGACATCTGGAGAAGGGGGAGCGCCGCGTACGTCCCGGAACCCCTCCGGAGGGCCGCCCTGGAGGCATGCCACGACGCCAAAGCGGCTGGGCACTTCGGCTTCGTCAAGACGTGGAAGCTGGTTCGGCGGAGCTTCTGGTGGCCCACGCTCCGCAAAGATGTCAAGGACTACGTTGCGGGCTGCCCCATCTGCCTCACCTGCAAGCCGGCAGTGGGCAAGCCGCAGGGCCTCCTACAGCCTCTGGAGGTCCCACCTCGACCTTGGTCGGTGATCTCCATGGACTTTATTACGGATCTGCCACCCAGCCGAGGCAAGACAGCAATATGGGTCGTGGTGGACCTGTTCTCCAAGCAAGCCCATTTCGTGCCCTGCGCCTCACTGCCTACCGCCACCCAGGTGGCAAAACTGTTCATGGAGCACATCTTCCGGCTCCATGGGGTTCCAGACAAGGTCATTTCCGATCGCGGCTCCCAGTTTGTGTCCCGATTTTGGAAGGCGTTCCTGGGACTGCTGGGGATCGAACAGGGACTCAGCTCGGCCTACCACCCCCAGACTGACGGACAGACGGAACGTGTCAACCAGGTGCTGGAGCAGTACCTGCGGTGTTTTGGCTGCTACCAGCAGGACGACTGGTCACAGCTGCTTCCGTTGGCGGAGTTCGCTTACAATAACTCCGTACATAGCAGCACGGAGATGTCCCCCTTCGCCGTGGTCTACGGGACCGACCTGAGGCACCTGCCGGACTTGGGGGAGCCCACCGCCCGGGAGCCGGAGGAGCTCGGAAAGTGGAGAGAGAGGACGGCCAGGTGCTGGGAGTCCCTTCGGGAACAACTGCTGGAGGTCAAGGCGGCGCAGAAGAGGACGGCGGACCAGCGAAGAAGACCGGCGGGGGACATCAAAGCGGGGTGCCGGGTCTACCTGTCCACGCGGCACTTGAAGCTGGGCCTCCCCAGCAAGAAACTCGGGCCCCGGTACTTGGGCCCGTTTAAAGTGCTAGAGGTAATCAACGGAGTATCTGCGAAGCTGGAACTCCCAAAGAACTTGCAACAGATACACCCGGTGTTCCACTTCAGCTTGCTGAAGAAGTCCCCGGAGGACGACGGTTGGCACCCCGTGGCGGCGCCACCCACCCCGTTGATCCTGGCGGGAGGGGAGCACCATGAGGTCAAGGACATTTTGGACTCCAGACTCTACAGAGGGCGTTTGCAGTACCTGGTGGAGTGGAAGGACTTTGCTATGGGGGACCGAGAATGGGTGTGGGCGTCGGACGTTTTGGCCCCACAGCTGGTCAAGAGATTCCACCAACAGTGGCCAAACCGGCCGGGGGGCCCCGGGACTCAGAACGCTCCCCAGGGGAGGGGGGAGTCAGTTTCGGGGGGGCAGGATGTCGCGACCCGACTAGACACTGATAGACCGGGGTCCGCCAGGGTCGCGCCATGCGGGCGCCAGGAAGGGGAACCATGCAGCGGGCCAGAGAAGGGGGCGACAGCGGAGCCAGGCGCGCAGGGGTTAAACCGAGCGCAGCAAGGCCCGACCTCGCCCAGGCATGCCCCGCGGGGTAAACAACCCCAGAATGGGCGATAACGACCGCTAACGAGCCATCAGCAGCGGGCGTGGTGGAACCGGCAGCATCGCAATAACAATGCAAAAAGCACCCATGAATGGTGCAGGTAGACCAGAGCAGTTAACTCTTTTGTCCAAGCCACCCCGGGTGGGGAAGAGGATTACCCCCGGACCTTTAGGGCAGAAGGGAGGGGGGAATTGGGAGTCACCCAGCAAGGTGTACATAAGGGGGATTCTGAGGTGGCCTCCTCAGAATCCTCACGGACTTTCCACGTTTCTCTGTGTGCTGTACAATAAACTTCAAGACAACTTCCGCTGACTTCTCGGAGTGGCGTGCGTTCTTGACAGCTAGCTACAGTCACCATTGGGGACACGACAAAGTGCTCCTTGACCCATGGATGTCACTGAAGGCCCAAGAGGTCACAATAGTTAGGGGAACCTTTTTTTCAGATTCAGATGACATGCCAACTATGGTCATTCTTTGATAGGGATAGTCTAGCCCAGGCATAGGCAAACTCGGCCCTCCAGATGTTTTGGGACTACAACTCTCATCATCCCTGACCACTGGTCCTGTTAGCTAGGGATGATGGGAGTTGTAGTCCCAAAACAGCTGGAGGGCTGAGTTTGCCTATGCAAACAGACCAGATTACTTTCATGTGCTCTATGTGAGGGCAGAATGCAACAGGTAGGTTGCTAATTGGAAATTCCTGCTGCAACTATGTGACACTACTTTTAGAAGAACTGTAGTGGCTGCCAATTTGTTACCAGACCAGGTTTAAAGTTTTGATATTGGTATTGACCTTAACACTTTAAATAACATGGGATCAGGTTATCTGAGGGAACAATCTCACACACAGCCCTACCTTGTCACTAAATTCTTCCTGGTTGTGCAGCAGCTTGCTGAGGTCTGTCTGGTGGCAACCAGGGTGAGGGCCTTTTCTATTGTGCCCAGCCTAAAGAATAACCTCCTCTCTAAGACAACGCAGGCAAAAGCAAAAGCAGACACCAAAATACCAACTATTCATGCTACTAGTTTTCAGAGACAATAATGACAGGTTTATGGACTACACTGAATAAGAAGGATATATCATTCTGGATTGAGAAAGGTCTGTTGGAATGTCAGCACTGGGATGGACTTGTTACCACTTTGAAGAGAACATACAAAAACCAAGTCTGCTTCTGCTCAAAGAATTTATTTTATTCCACCAAAGGAAATGGAGAAACCTACCCTCAAGAATGGTTAGTGCATTTTCCCACAAAAGGAAAAATCTACTGCTTTGTGTGCAAACTTTTCTCCAACCAAATTACCTCAACTACAGCTTTAGGTACTACTGCATTTGATTACTGGCATCACGGTTATCTTGTTCAAACCCATGGAAACTGAAAATCATGTGAACTATGCTAACATACTGAACAAGAAAGCATGGTCAAATGCTCACATCAAAACTGGAATAATTTGAATTCATTTTCATGCTTCAACTTTGGACACATTTGCTAAACCAATTTCATAAAGTTATGAAGGCACTCCAAAGTTTGCAAATTTCACTGAGCAGATGTGCAAATATTTACAGCTCACTATTGCAGTTTGTATCAAACGCTTGGGCTAATTTTCCTATTTTACCAGATGTAGAGTACAAGACATCAAAAGAAGGCAGAGAATATGGGAAACCCCAACAATGATGGGCATAGCCAGGATTTATGTTGAGGGGGCAGGCTTCATGTTGGGGGGGGGCAGAACCTCAATTAGTTAAGTATTTTTATTGAATTACTTAATCAAAAAATCCGAAGCTTTAGGCAAACTTTTTCCATGAGATAAGTTTAGGATAAATTCATTTATCCCTGTAATTGATGCTCTTGAAGCTAACCTAGACAGAAAAGCAGAAAAGGAGTGTAGCTGGCAATTTTTTTTATTTTTTGTGAACCTGCAAGCAACCAAGGAACAGATTCACAATGGCATCAAGATGTTAATGCAAGAGTATCCAAAGGATGTTGACCTTAGCACTTCCACCTGTACATCAAATGAGCTCACTCTGAAAAAGAATATTTCAGCCACCAAGATATGTATCAAATAATATTCTAGGAGAAAATTAGGACAGGTTTTTTTTTCTTCAAATGTGGAAGCAATTTTCAGATTGTTCTTGTGTTTAATAGTTACAAACTGTACTGGCGAAATATCGTTTTCTAGACTAAAAAGGATAAAGAATGATCTATGCTCAACAATGTCCTAAGATCAGTTGTCTGATCTAAGCATTCTCTGTACTGTATAGAAAATGATAAACTGTGACTTACTGATTTTAATGATATAATTGATAAGTCTGCATCCAAAAGAGCTCAAAAGAAACTGTTCTGACTTTTTATATAGTGTATATATAGCTATGATTCCCCCACAAATGTTCTGTGCGAATGTCTTCATTAATCCCATACTCTTGTAAACTTATTAAAGATTATACAATTATGAAAGATTATATTTTATTTTTATTTTACCATTGTATAATCTTTTATAATTGTATAAGTTTTAAAAGTATAGGATTAATGAAGACATTCGCACGTAACATTTGTGTATCAATGCTAAAATTTCAGCAAGTCTACTTTTATTGAGTAGATAAAGACAAGAATGATGTTTTATTTCTCATGATCAGATACTATTAAGTTTGGGCCTCCCAAGGTCTCCTAGGCCGGAGCCTCCAGTTGCTTTAATCCAGGCCTACCTGCAGAAATTCATAGGCCAACATAAAGGAGGATGGCAAGAATGCCCCATCACTACCTTCTGGAATTGCCCGTGTAGAAAGAACAGAAGCACTGTAAAATGGTGCCTCTAAGTTTAAGATGCTCATATTAATTTACAAGGCCCTTAACAACTGGGTCCCAAATACCTTACGGACCACTTGGTTCTTTACATCCCTGCCCAGACTTTGGGCCTTTGTTAGTGGTTCCCCCGTGCCTTGGATACACTGCTTGTATCCATCAGGAGCCACGTGTTCTGTACTGTGGGCCGTATTCTATGGAACTCCCTCCTAGGATATTATGGTTGACAGTACTGAAGGCAGCTGAGAGTTCCTGCAGAACCAATGGGGATGATGGCACTCTAGGGTGACTAAAGCTGTCTCTGTCCCAAAGCCAAATTGAAATGTGTCTAGATACTCTTTATCATCCAGAAATATTTGGTGTTGGGTTGCTCCCACTTGATTGAGCACCTACCCTAGAATAGTATATTGTAGACTGGCTGGAAATGTATTATTTTGATGTCAGGATACAGCTTTTTAAAAAGCAATTTCACTACTGCCTTTTTCAAACTCAACAGGCTCACACCTCACAAGGAAACATTTACCACTTCAGCCACTCACTTGGTCACGCCACCTCTGGTAGATTACCTTAGCCAGAAGGCAAAGTGTCAGGTGCATACATGGTCAAACTTACTTCTGCAAGAATCCTGCCCACATTCTCAGGTCGCACTAACTGAAAAGTATTTGAGACCAATGGGCAAGTAAAGGTAAAGGTAAAGCGACCCCTGACCATTAGGTCCAGTCACAGATGACTCTGGGGTTGCGGCGCTCATCTCGCTTTACTGGCCAAGGGAGCCAGCATACAGCTTCCGGGTCATGTGGCCAGCATGACTAAGCCGCTTCTGGCGAACCAGAGCAGCGCACAGAAACGGCGTTTACCTTCCCGCCGGAGCGGTACCTATTGATCTACTTTCACTTTGACGTGCTTTTGAACTGCTAGGTTGGCAGGAGCAGGGACCGAACAACGGGAACTCACGCCGTCGGGTGAATTCGAACCACCAACCTTCTGATTGGCAAGCCCTAGGCTCTGTGGTTTAACCCACAGCACCACCATAATGGGCAAGTAGGTAGGTACATTTACTGACTCTGCTTTAACTGTGGCTTCCAAGTTGGAATGGATGTGAGTGACTTTATCCACAAAGTGCTTTGCAAATTGGTCACAGCAGGTCATTGAGTGGTCCCCTAATCCCCCACTCTCCAATAACAAGGTGCAAATATCCCTTAACCATTTGGAAAACCTCTGCTAGCTAGCCCCAGGACAGAGCTCCAGACCATATTTGTTGGATTCATCATGAGTTGCTTTAGTCATCATTCATGTTGTTTCTTCACTTAAAGCTTCCAGGACCACAGAGAGACAACCTGGTTCTACTAACAGGGAGAGGATGTTGAGGAGTGCTTGTGTCAATTGCTCAAGCAATTTCCCCCACTGCAGAGTTTGACTAGACACATGGCAGAATTGAATACTACAGAAGTGACAGAAGAATGTCCAAGCCACTTTGAGCAATCAAAAGGTATGTATGAGAATTAATACAGTAAAGGCCTTTTCAAGCATACCTTTTTCCTAGCCATCTTTTCCACCTGGAATATTATTGTAAGATAAAATAAAATATAATTTAAAACACTGTATATTAAACCATCCACTTAGCTTGTCAAACACGCTGCTTGTTCTCAGTCATTACAGAAACAAAAATAGGTGTCATTAGATTGAGTTGAGCAAATGAGTAGCTCATATGAAAGTTAGACCACTGGCCAATGCATTTCCAAAGGATCTTATATAAAGCATCTTTGAGAGTTTATGAAGTGTTAACTTCAATATATTCAGTGCCCTACAATCTCAGAGGGTTAGGCTTGAGTTGCAATTCAATGTATACCAGTGGAACCTCGACTTACGAAGTACTCGACTTACGTATTTTTCGACTTCCGAAAGGGAAAACGCAGCCACGCGCCTACGAATTTTTCGACTTCCGAAAGGAAATCCGCTTGGATTTTAGATGCAGTTTACTCGACTTACGAAGTTTTAGATGGGGTTTACTCGACTTACGAAGGTTTACATAGGGTTTTCTTATGAATTTTTCGACTTACGTTTCCAATGCATTCCTATGGGAATGCAGTTTTTCGACTTATGAAATTTTCGACTTACGAGTGTGCTTTCGGAACGCATTAAATTCGTAAGTCGAGGTTCCACTGTACTTGGGAGTAAAACCCAATGAATTCAGTGAGACTGACTTCTTGATAAACAAGTGTAAGATCAGGCTGTTGAGCAGAGTTATTCCTTTATGCATGATATATGCCACTATGATGTAATCTCTGTTAAAAAGGGGAGTGGGGTGTTAAACCCCTTGCCTGTGACTTGGAGTTAGTAGATACATAAAAAGAGAAGGGCTCTAATAAAGCATTTGATGTTCACACACAGGGGAGCGGTGCACTCATTTGGTTAAAACTTTTAAAAAAATTACTTCAACTTAGAAAAACACAAAAATAGAAAAAGCAAAGGAGATTGCAGACCTATATCTCTATATTTGGAACAGAAGCAGCAATTTGCTTTGAGGTACCAACAATGCTGTGGCAAAATAAATCTTGAAAGAAACAAAACCTAAATGGTCTTCCATTAAAATATAAGCTGCTGATATATTAAAGGCTATATTTTTGTCAGTGAACAAAAACAAACCATGGTCCTTCCAACTCTACAATTCTATGATTCTATGAAATTGCCATTAAAACATACTCTGAAGGAATGTGAAAGCGTTTCATTTTTTAAAAGTTTTCACATTTGTCTAGACCAAAACACAGAACTTTCTCTACTTAATTATGATTAGTTTATTCAGACTAAAGCAGAGTTCTAACAATACAATGAACCAACAATCAACTAAAAACAAAAGAGATTTTGTTTACATGAATATTTCATACAGAGGTGTGTGCATATCTGCACATTTTTGTGTTCCTGATCTA